>OX375884.1:37759076-38112710 GCA_947359465.1 Metellina segmentata
GTCCTCGGATCTTTCCCTTAATGGATTGATCCCGGACCGTCGTCAATAGCCCGTTGTGTTGCTCTAGTACGACGTTAACTAAAAATTACCAAAAATTATTACCTAATATTGTCAAACATCATCAAAACAATTTGTCCATTTCGTTGAAATTTTTTATACAATTCATTAAAATGCTGAGTGATGTCGCATAAAAACATAAAATCATTTAACCAATCTATACTTGAAAATTCATCAAAATTATTGGGTTTTTTCATTCAAAAAGCTTAATTTCTTCTAATAAAATGACAAACCGATCGAACATTGTTGTACGTCAAAATCCCTGAAAACTGGCACTCAACTTCCTCTAATAACTGTGTAAATTGTCGTTTATTAAGACCTCTTGCATTTCTAAAGTTGATGACTTTTATAACAACTGGCATTACATTGGAAAATTTTTTTAAACCTTGCTTCGCACATATAACTTGGTGGTGTATTAAGCAATGAAATTCAATCAAAGGATGTGCGATATTTTGCCCTTAATGTACTGGATAAAACCAATATTTTCTCACACCATACTGGGTGCACCATCCGTTGTTACAGAAACAATTTTCTGTAGGTCAATATACATTTCTTTATATGAATACAATATGAAATTCTTAAAATTCTGTTCGTAACTATGTTTGTCTAAAATTTTGTTTTTTATTCCTCTAATTCAAGTTACTATTTTTGCGAAAATGAAGAGCGGGACATCGCTAGCCTCGCCAAACGCGCGTTTTACGCAACTCATGTGAACATGGACCGACCGACCGGTATGGTGGTTAAGGTATTAGCTTCTAGATCGGAAGGTTCCTGGTTCGAATCCGGGTGCGGGCATGGATGTTTGTAAGCGTATGGTGTAGAGACGGCTGGTGCACCTTAAATCTGTCGTGGCCAAAGTCCTCACAATGGGTTGGTGTGGAAGTTTGGAGAGTGGGGTGCCAACTCAGGTGTTGCCTTGTCATCTGACCGTGGTTCAAAATTACGAGGTGTTGTCCTCGGATATTTCCCTTAAGGGATTGATCCCAGACCGTCGTCAATATCCCGTTGTGTTGCTCTAGTACGACGTTAACAAAAATTACCTTACCTTACCTTACCATGTGAACATGGCCTTAGTAAATGTCTTTATTATTAGTACTTGCCACATATGTTCATTCTTAAGGGGTATTTTATGCATTTACATATTCTACTCAATCAGCCTTCTTATAAATCTCAAAACAGCATTATGTATAATCAATAAATCTAAAAGATTTTACAAAAATCATTTATGCATTTTTTTTATATTTAAGTTTTAATGAACACTTGTAATTTCTTTATATTTTTTAAAAGAGGGGGTTTGAAAAATACTTAAAATTCTTTATGCATATGATGAAATAATGATGTTAAGTTCATTAAAATCAACGCGTGGGTCATTTAAAAAGCCTGCGTGGGTCAGTGTCTGACCCGCGAGTCATAGGTCCGCCATCCCTGCGACGATTATTAAACGTTATTTAAAAACGACGACGTTACGACGTTAATTAAAAATACCATGCCATACGTAGAACTGGTGACAATTGGAAGTGGTTTTTTGCCCACCATATCATTCTCGGGTTCAGATTTTACCGTAGTCTTGAAAGAGATTGAATCTCGGTAGATGTTGACAACTTAAATTTTAACATCTCAATATTCATTGAAAGTTGCAAATAAAACAGTTTTATCCACTAATGCCTTCGATGCCAGAGATCTTACGATTCAAGTATTTATTGTATAACTAGTTTACAGTTATTTCTTACTTTTTGTTCTTAAACATTCAGTCGCTTCTAAGAGACATTAGTGCTTTCATCGTTTACTTATTCCGGGATTCTGTTTTTGCCTTGTTTTCTTGTCTGGAGTAAGATTGATTCTCTGTCTTATATGTAAATGTCTGGAATGACAGGTTGGTAGGTATTTTAATTAACGTCGTACTGGAGAAACAAAACGGGCTATTGACGACGGTCCAGGATCAAACCCAAAGGGAAAGATCCGTGGACATCTGGAATGACAGAGAACCATGCGCCCCGGCAAGAAAAGTGACACAACTCAAAATTGCAGAATTTGAGAAACATCAACGTGAAAGATACTATAAAACTTATATTGAAAAAATATAAGCTTCTTTTTAATTTTAGGAAAGTATTTATGGTGGTAACTTCTATTATATTCTATAGAATGGTAATATAACAAGCTGGGGCACCTCATACATATTTTTCAATGACATAACATCACAGTTTTTATTTTTTTGACTTGTGTCACTTTTCTTGCCGGGGTGGGATATATATCGCATCGCTAAATACAGTTATTTCTTAAATTCCATTTTTTAATATTTAATTCCCTATCATTGTTGAATTCCATGAAAATGATAGTTTTGTCTATATCTTGAGCATTAAAGTAGCGATATTTTTACATTGCCTGGATGTTTGGGTTTTAGACATTTTCACGTGTACTAAATTCGTTCAGAATTCGATTAATTTCCAGGAATGCAAGATTATTAATTACATATGCAATATTATGACTGAATTTGGAATGTCATTTCAGTTTCTGGTGTTCCCCAAATACGTTTAGTGTACAAGAAGAATTTTCAGATTTTACAAACAAACCAACAAAAGAGAGTCTGCGATTTTACTTATGCCGTCTAATTGTTCTCGCATGATTCTTTTTGTGGTTATTTTAAAATATAGTTTATCCCGGTTCGACAATTCTGGCATTTAATATAGTAACTAGTGTTGACCTATCAACTATCATACATCAATTCGGAATTCGTTCTTTATTTTTTTATTGAAGAAGTGTTGAAATCATAATTTAAAAAAAAACACCAAGCCACATCACATTACTTTCAGAATACAAACAAGAAACATGTATCGCTGTAGGAATCCTCCCGCCAACTACAGAAGCTTGACAGAAAATACCTCGCATACGGTCGTTGTGGGTTCTTCAATAAATAAAATTATTTTCACAGCTATCGCATTCATATCTTTTCCGGACTCGTTTCAATTTTCTTTGTAATTCAAATATTGCTGAATTACAAACTTTAGAATAAGAGCTTTGTCATTCAAAATATTGGGTCATCCGGAAAGTTCTGCGCGTTTTGTAAAATAGATACCAACGAAGCAGTACAAAAACATAAGAAAATGTTATTGAATTGCATAAGCTACATTTTGTTTTATGACTCTTTGCCATTTTTCTGGCGGCTGGAAAATTCCTTTTTTATAAAAATCATTAGACAAAAACATAAGAAAATGTTATTGAATTGCATAAGCCACATTTTGTTTTATGACTCTGCCATTTTTCTGGCGGCTGGAAAATTCCTTTTTTATAAAAATCATTAGACAAAAACATAAGAAAATGTTATTGAATTGCATAAGCCACACTTTGTTTTATGACTCTTTGCCATTTTTCTGGCGGCTGGAAAATTCCTTTTTTACAAAAATCATTAGACAAAAACATAAGAAAATGTTATTGAATTGCATAAGCCACATTTTGTTTTATAACTCTTTGCCATTTTTCTGGCGGCTGGAAAAAAAATTCCTTTTTTATAAAAATCTTTAGACAAAAACATATGAAAATGTTATTGAATTGCATAAGCCACATTTTGTTTTATGACTCTTTGCCATTTTTCTGGCGGCTGGAAAATTCCTTTTTTATAAAAATCATTAGACAAAAACATAAGAAAATGTTATTGAATTGCATAAGCCACATTTTGTTTTATGACTCTTTGCCATTTTTCTGTGGCGGCTGGAAAATTCCTTTTTTATAAAAATCATTAGACAAAAACATAAGAAAATGTTATTGAATTGCATAATCCACATTTTGTTTTATGACTGTTTGCCATTTTTCTGGCGGCTGGAAAATTCCTTTTTTATAAAAATCATTAGACAAAAACATAAGAAAATGTTATTGAATTGCATAAGCCACATTGTGTTTTATGACTCTTTGCCATTTTTCTGGCGATTGGAAAATTCCTTTTTTATAAAAATCATTAGACAAAAACATAAGAAAATGTTATTGAATTGCATAAGCCATATTTTGTTTTATGACTCTTTGCCATTTTTCTGGCGGCTGGAAAATTCCTTTTTTATAAAAATCATTAGACAAAAACATAAGAAAATGTTATTGAATTGCATAAGCCACATTTTGTTTTATGACTCTTTGCCATTTTTCTGGCGGCTGGAAAATTCCTTTTTTATAAAAATCATTAGACAAAAACATAAGAAAATGTTATTGAATTGCATAAGCCACATTTTGTTTTATGACTCTTTGCCACTTTTC
This sequence comes from Metellina segmentata, assembly GCA_947359465.1. Taxonomy (NCBI): domain Eukaryota; kingdom Metazoa; phylum Arthropoda; class Arachnida; order Araneae; family Tetragnathidae; genus Metellina; species Metellina segmentata. Next base: position 37,763,373 of record OX375884.1, read on the forward strand.
TGGCGGCTGGAAAATTCCTTTTTTATAAAAATCATTAGACAAAAACATAAGAAAATGTTATTGAATTGCATAAGCCACATTTTGTTTTATGACTCTTTGCCACTTTTCTGGCGGCTGGAAAATTCCTTTTTTATAAAAATCATTAGACAAAAACATAAGAAAATGTTATTGAATTGCATAAGCCATATTTTGTTTTATGACTCTTTGCCATTTTTCTGGCGGCTGGAAAATTCCTTTTTTATAAAAATCATTAGACAAAAACATAAGAAAATGTTATTGAATTGCATAAGCCACATTTTGTTTTATGACTCTTTTGCCATTTTACTGGCGGCTGGAAAATTCCTTTTTTATAAAAATCATTAGGCTTATTTGTAAAGAAGTTATCGAGGTGCTGTTTGACAGTCTCCAAAGAATTGAACTCCAGACCGTTCGAAGAATTTTGAAGTGAACTGAAGAGTTTAAAATCTGAAGGGGCAAGGTCTGGTGAATATGGGGGGGAGGGGGTGATACAAAACATCCCATCCATACTCTATAAGTCTTTGTTTGACATTTAGCGAAATGTGGGGCCGTGCATTGTCATGCTGGAAGACAACATCTCGACGATTGGTCAGTTCTGGCCTCTTTGCTTCGATTTCTGCTTTCAATACTGCCATTTGAGAACTATTTTTCCGAATTTATTGACTGATTTTGGGGCAACAATTCATAATAGACAGTTCCTTTGTAGTTCCACCATACAAAAAACATTACTTTTTTGGGATGCAGTCCCCCTCTCGATGTTAAATGTGCACCATATTCGAGGCCGAAATTTCCACGCTTAAATTTAACAAACCCCCTTCGAACTGTGGCCTCAGAAACAACGCCATGTCCATGTACAGCACACATTTTAAAAGCAGTCTGACTAACATTTTTTCCTTTCTTAAAATGAAAGCGCATAATATGACGAAAATGAACTTTCTGGTTCTCCATTCTTAGCACTGCAAACAAAAATTATGCCGCAGCACATGCTATAATTATGCAGTGTAATCAGAAAAAACCAAATTGAAAAATCTGCTTCAATCAAGGTCATTTCTTATCAGCGGTAGAAAAATAATAATAACAAAGCTAGCTTCGATTTGAAAACGCGCAGATCTCTCCGGATGACCCAATACATTGTTAAGAAATAAAACATGACATGAATTGAACACAATTCAAAGAAAAGTATCAAATTTCAGTAAGAAATGGCGTTTAACTTTGAGCTTTAGGGCGCCTTCACACGAAGGAGATCGATCGCTCAGACCGGTCTGAAGGCGACGGAACTTACATAGAAACCATAGAAGCACTTCACACTAGAAGACTAGCAGGAGACCGTTATGAGAGACTAAAAATTAGTCACCGAGGAAGTTCAGTCGCCGGCGACTTTTTTATGTCGTGGTTTATTTTATTCGAGAAACAAAAGAAAAGAGCTTTTATATTCTCTAGTATAAGTTTATATCTTCGCGATCGTTAAAGATAGAGTAAAAATTTCAAAGGATTTGAAATCTGTGGAAAATTTTACACCTTAAATGCGATTTTCTTTAAATAAATAATATTTCTACTGTAAATTTTATATTTACGTCAAATGCGGCTAAATTCGTATTGCGAAAATATAAAAGTTGGAATTGAAATTTATTTATTTAAAGAAAATCACATTTAAGGTATCGATCAGTTGTAAAATTTTCCGCAGATTTCAAATCCGTTGAAATTTTCAATCTGTCTTTAACCCTTCTTTGCATAATGGTGGAAATTTCCATCATAACATTGAATGCCCAAAAATTATATAAAAGAACAAGTTCACTTTAAGTTGATCGTTTCTGGATACCTTTTTAATGTCCATTGCATAAAAAAAAAACATAGCTGTCAAAAATAAGCAAGTGTCACTATCAGTAAAACGAGCTTGAAGTTGTCATTCCGCTGTTTGTTGTAGTTGCAATAAACGTATGATTTCGTTTTAAATTTTGTTTCATTATATTTGAGTTTCTATTGTGCTAAAAAAGTGAAAATGAGTGGAAGAAAGGTTTGTAACATGTGTTTCTGTTATTTTTAGAGCAATTTCTGAAAAAGTTTGCGTTTAATTAAAAAAATACCACATGATACCATCATATTGTTTTTTGCTAAATTTATGCTATAAATATATACTAAGATTTTTTTAACCATTTTTCCTTTAATTTTGAACATGAATTATATCACCTTGATTTATTTCACCAATAAAGAAAAAATCATGCAAAGAAGGGTTAAAGATGCTGATTTTACAAAGAAAAAAACTAAACAATTCCAGTCAAAAATTTTGTTTTCCTTCTCTTTGCTCGAATAGTTAATGCTCAGGAAAAGAATATGTAAACATTTTCTGGCGACAATATCAAGCGACTGGTCTGAGAGATCGATCTCCTTCGTGTGAAGGCGCCCTTAGAGAACTTGCTTTATCTGAATGCTAAGGCAGCATCAATGATAATTCAATCACATTAAATGCTCTTTTTACAACATCGTGACCACGATTAATCTTGAGGCGAGATTTATTTTTATTTCCGTGTTATAAAAATGCTACAGTTCTTTTAAGGTATTTATGCATCGTGGCATTATTACCGATAAAAAATTGTTTTTGAACTGTTCTTCCTGTCGTGTTTGTTCAGGTTAATAGGTCATATTTAACGGATTTTCCTGTTCAAGGAAAAAGCTTTTATAAGTGTACTAAATGTGTTGACATATTAACGACGTGGATTGATTTAAATGTTGTAATAAAGTAGAATGTAATAAGAAAAATGACATACATTTCTTTGCTTGTATTTTTTATACAAAATATAATATTACTTATTAAAATGTCAGTATGTTTATCGGTGCCATTGAATTAACAATTTTATTTATTGTATTTCAACAGTGGCGTAATTATCGCTGCGTTAGCAACCTGCGAGTTTTAGTATGTGCAGGTTCGATTACTACTGGGAGTATTTCTCTCTTCTGCGTCAGTAAAACTTTCCTTGTATTATATATATGTATTCTTGTTTCTTTGACGTTGTCTGTCTTGTAGTTGGCGCAAGTTAACGAAATATGGCTCTTGAGTCATAAAACCACCAAACCAACTCCTAATAAAAATTCAAATTGAAACGGCGCCGACCAACCGGAATAGTGGTTAAGGTGTTAGCCGCTAGATCGGAAGATTCATGGTTCGAATCCGAGTACGTGCATGGATGTTTGTAGAGGCGGCTGGTGTACCTTAAATATGTCGTTGCCTAAAGTCCTCTCGTTGAGTTGGTGTGGAAGTTTGGAGAGTGGGGTGCCAGCTCAGGTGTTGCTTCGTCATCTGACCGTGGTTCAAAATAACGAGGTGTTGTCCTCGGATCTTTCCCGTAACGGATTGATCCTTGACCGTCGTCAATAGCCCGTAGTGTTGCTTTAGTACGACGTTAACTAATAATTACCAATTATTACCGATTGTTAATCCATTACGAGGTATTGTCGTAGGATCTTTTACCTTACGGGATTGATCCCGGACTGTCGTCAATAGCCCGTTGTGTTGTTCTAGTACGACGTTAACTAAAATTACCATTACCATTACCATAAATATTTTCCCAGCTGTTCTGGTAGCCGATCAAACGGTATAGTGGTTAAGGTGTTAGCCTCTATATCGTTCCTGGTTCGAATGCGAGTCCGGGCATGGATGTTAGTAAGCGTATGGTGTAGAGGCGGCTGGTGCACCTTGAATCTGTCGTGGCCGAAAGTCCTCACGTTGGGTTGGAGTGGAAGTTTGGAGAGTGGGGTGCCAGCTCAGGTGTTACTTCTTCATCTGACCGTGGTTTAAAATTACGAAGTGTTGTCCTCGGATCTTTCCCCTAACGGATTGATCCCGGACCGCCGTCAATAGCCCGTTGTGTTGCTCTAGTACGACGTTAACTAAAAAAAATTACCAATTATTCAAATTGAATTTAAAAAAAAATCCATTAAGCAAAATCATTTGGTATTGATTCCGGATCTTCATCAGTGGCCCGGTGTATTACTCCAGTGCGACGTTAATTTATCTACCTTCTTATGTGAAGTAAAAATGACGATTTTTTTAAACTTAGGGAGAAAGAGGGGGCCAGATTCAACTGAAACGGGATAGATCTATTCGATCGACTGAAAGCACTATCATCGTGTCTACGATAGTTACACTCTATAAAAAAAAATCGACGCACGAAGAAGTTGCCGAATTACAGTGGTACCGGGCTCGGTCAACTTGATACGGCGCTGACTGGGGACGTATAGTGTTTAGTGACGACAATGTCAGACGTTTCTGGAGACGTCCACGGCAGCGTATGGATCCTGCCTTTACTATTGCACGCCACACCTGCCCACAACAGGGCGGTATGGTCTGGGGTGTCATCTCCTTTGATTGCCGGACCCCTTTGGTAGTCATTTCTGGAACACTTACAGCACAGCGGTACGTAGACGACATTCTACGACCCGATGTGTTACCGTCCCTTTTGCGACACCCCGGACTTACTTTTCAACAAGGTAAAGCCCGGCCGCACACGGCACGTGTTGCTATGAACTGTCGTCAAGCTTTCCCAACACTTCCTTGGCCAGCTAGGTCTCTTGATCTCTCTCCCATAGAGCATATTTGGGGCATTATGGGATGGCGATTGCAACCATCCCTGAATGTTGACCATTTAGCACGACAGTTGGAGACAATTTGGAAAGAAATTCCGCAGGACAACATCCGGGAACTTTTTCAGTCTATGCCACGTCGGGTGACAGCTTCCCTCCAGGCCAGAGGTGAACCAACGCCTTATTGACTTCCTTCCTTTGTAACGGTCGTACTCTGAAATAAATCATTCAATTGTTGTGAACTTTTAATCGTTTGTTTTTCTATGTATTTTCTTCACATCCACCAATTTTTATCGCAATCGGACAACTCCTTGGAGCGTCAATTTTTTTTGTTAAAGAGTATATTTTGGTATTCATCTTCCCGATTAAATGCGATCGAAGGTGTTAGGGTTACTACAGGTGTAAGATGATTGCTCAAATCTTTGTGACGTCGCAGGATTGTAAATTGACCAACAAGAGAATTGTGATTACATACATGAGTTTGTTTTCCTTTTTTCCCCGTTTGGTTTGACGGTCTGCAGGTTCTCAGAATGACATTGTGTAAGTTGGTGAAACCAATTCCCTGTTTTCGCTTGTGTATTCTGGATGCAGTGTCTGGTTTACACGATATTCAGATTCACCAGAGTATCCCACGAACAATGGAATATAAAACTACAAAAAGCAGTTAGCAAAGCTATAAAACTATAAACATGTTTTTTTTTTATATTTTAAAAGAGAATGACCATGTTTTTGCGCTTGTGTGTATAATGCGTTGTTTTCCGTCGAAATATATATTTTTATATTAAAGTTACACTTTAAAAAAGTGATTTTATACTTAGAAACTACCAAGTCATCTTATACATCACCCACCTTAAACAAGAAAAAATACGTATGAATATTTTCTACAAAACAAAGCATGACTGTTTTGTTTTTCAATATCATTCATGGTTTATTTTTCTCTTATTTATGCTTTTACTTGTCTCAATAATTTTTTTACTCGAGTGCAGGTTTAGGGTTTAATGATTTGTAAATCTCTTTTAATCCAAATTTAAAAATATTACCACTAAATGCTTTCAGGAATTGTTCGAACCCTAAAAAAATATCCTTAACAATAAGGAAATTGCATTAATTTGCATTTATTTTTTTTATGTTGAAATCTCACAAGTTAGAATTACTTTGTGTGACAGGAGATACATTATTACAAATGAAAATTGAAAAATCTTTACAATATGGTTACTGACCAATTGGTTACAGCTGGAGCACAGTTGCCTCAACTAAATCCCCTTTGCCTCTACGTAACTTCAAAGGACTTATATGCTTGTCAATAATAACCAATATATTTTCAACCTGCTAAGAGATGTCTAAAGGGAAGAACTGGGTTGTTTTATGGAGAAACTAGCCACTGCGTGGCCAGCACGGCGTTGTCTATGACGGTTCTTTTCGTGGGGTCAGATGAGACTACCTGTTCGCCAACCCCCGTTGATTGCTACGTATTTCCCTTTAGTTTGCTTCGCAAACGAAATGGCCTCAAGATGGCTTTTATCAACAACGTAAATCAAAACACGCTAGAATCATCGGAAAATTGGTATGGTTCAAAAGGCAATTCGGACGAAAAACGCTTGTGACGTCAGAGGTTTAAAATCGGAAAATCGGCTCGCTTCTTCTTTCTGACGTCACATTCCGGAAAGGAAGAAAGAAAGGTGAAAACACCTATAAATTCATTTAAAAATGTTCTAGATTAAATTTTAAAATTCGGGCGCGACAGAAAAATGGCAAAAAATTCGGACTACCTGTGTGCCAAATTTCATTATTGTAAGTGCCATAGATTCGTTAGAACACTGCATACCAAGAGACAGACAAACACTTCCTTTAATAAAAGTAGAGATAAAGCTCGCATTCCAGGTTTCTTGCCCAGAGCTGTTGAAATACCTTGCTTATAACTTCTTACCGGGCATGACTACCAACATAGACACTTACATGGTATTGGAGTATGTATTTGATAGATATATATACACACATATGTTACCGCTGAAATGTAGAAAACAGTTATTCTACAGATTATCTCGGTAATGTGCAGATTAACTAGGGTAATCCGTTAAAGCGTCGAAAATTGTTTCATTTCTCAAATTACCTAGGTAATCTGCAAATTAACTAGATAATCTGCACATTACCTACTAGGCACTCGTTAAAGTGAAAACAAGATCTTTGCTGGAACAAATCTGCAAATGTTATCTAGATAATCTGCACATTATCTACTAGGCACTCGTTAAAATGAAAATAAGATCTTCCCAGGAACAACAGCAACGTTTCTGTACGCTTAAATTAACATAATGCTATTTATTTATTTTTCAATACCTAATGAATCAAGTTAATACAATCAAACAATCAACAAATTAGTTGATAGAATCAATCATCAATCAATTAAAAAAACTATAGTAGAAAGAATCAAACAGTTTTTTCAAAAAAATTTTAGCGGACGAAAAAAAAAACCAAATAAAATTTTAACTGGAGTTATGTAGTTATTTTTTCTATCTCCTAGATTGTTAAAGATAAAGTAAAAATTTCAACGGATTTGAGACCTGCGGAAAATTTCACATTTTATCGATACCTAAAAATATGATTCTCTTTTAATAAATAATTTTTTAATTGAATTCTTTTATATGTTCGGGTTTGAGAAATCAATAGATTCCATTTCCAGCGCCAAACAATTCCAGTGAAGGAAATGAAATTTAAAAAAATTTAACTAGCATTGTTTAGTTCTTTTTTTGTAAAATCGGAATCGTTGAAGATAGATTGAAAATTTTAACGGATTTGAAATCTGTGGAAAATTTTACACCAGATAGATTATACCAGATACCTTATATGTTTGATTTTCTTTTAATAAATAATTTTTCAATTAAATATTTATATTTTCGCAAGAGATTGTGACGTCACGCCGATTGGATCTCTTCACAATTTGAATTTGGCCGCATTTGACAATGACAAGGCCACCACAGGCAACGACATGATGGCTGTTAACCAATAGGCTACGAATTCCCATTTGGTTTGCGAAGCAAACCAAATGGGAATTCGTAGCAATCACCGGGGGTTAGCGAGCAATTGTCACACATGACCCCAAGAAAAGAACTATCACGGGCAACGCCATGATAACCACACAGTGGTTAGTATTCAATATAAACGAACACTTCAACGAGAATTTTAATGTTTTAATAAGTTTTAATATTTAATCAGTCTCAGTAGATAAAAAAAATTTGAAAACATTTCGCAAAACAAAACTTTCTAGAATGACTTCAGTGCATTTTATTTTGAAATAATTTTTCCATCTTAAGTCATTTCATGCTTTCTAAGAAACGTAAAAAAAACTAGCAGCTACTAAATAAATAACCATAACATTATTTTAAAAGGAACTAAAATTATAAGTGCGCTTCAAATTGCAACCTCATTTTCTATTCACACAAAGAATTCCTCAAACATTTCTTTTCTGAAATGTAATATTCTCTCGAAAGATCCAAAATATCATTTCCTAATTAAGACTTTTAGAGGATAATTAGTTCGCATGGTTCCTCGAAATTTTAAGAGCATAGACTTCAAAAATTAATTACTACTTCATTAAAACTACTCTTCGTTTAACTTATTTTATATGTTATTAAATATAAAAAGATCTCTGAAATTTAATGGTCATAACTTTTTGTGCAAGTTTTAACATGAATTAATTACTCGAAATATAATACCTAGAAATATTCTTAGAATAAATTGAAGTGAAATTCTTAAATGTTTTTTCACTCACTGATTGATATACGAAGTCCTTCTAGTCTAGCTAAATGTATGAATTTGATTTTTAATTTTTAAAGATAAAATCGAACACTATTATTTTTTTATGTAATGGAACACTTTCACCCCTGCGGCACTATCAACATACTATTAATATTCTAAATTTAAGATTCATAACCGTGTCCAGTAATAAAATTTTTTGGGCGTTTTAAATGGCATTTGAGGGCGATCTTCGCGCGAAGTGGGCTGACTTTTGTAACTGATGTTTCTTTGCTGATATTGGAGAAGCTAACATATGTCAAAGGACGAGGAGCCCCAGCAACTTCAACGCAGCTCTTAGCAACGCTACGCTGCACTATCCCTTCCGTCATGTCCAGTGGCCTTCAACTGGTACGGATAAACTTTTCTTTAAAAAAAAAACGAACATTCTTCAACGTGAGAGGAAAAAGGATATACTCTTTCGAACTATCTGAACTTGCGTAATTTCGATTTTCTGTCAATATCTGTACATAGTTTTTCCAATCTTATTAAATAATTTAGAAGGTACTTTTCATTTAGTTCTGACCCTTATTTCCTCTCTAGCAAGACACATCAAGTCTATCAAGACATCCTTAACCTTTATTATAGTTTTTTTTTATGGTCCAGTATTGTGTTTGTTTTGAACTTGTGATGTCCTTTAATATATTTTGATTCTTTAAAAAAAAACGCGAACACTCTTGAACGTGAGAGGAATAAGGATGTATTCTTTCGAACTATCTGAACTTGCGTAATTTCGACTTTCTGTCAATATCTGTACATAGTTTTTCCAATCTTATTAAATAATTTAGAAGGTACTTTTCATTTAGTTCTGACCCTTATTTCCTCTCTAGCAAGACACATCAAGTCTATCAAGACATCCTTAACCTTTATTATAGTTTTTTTTATGGTCCAGTATTGTGTTTGTTTTGAACTTGTGATGTCCTTTAATATATTTTGATTCTTTAAAAAAAAAACGAACACTCTTGAACGTGAGTGGAATAAGGATGTATTCTTTCGAACTATCTGAACTTGCGTAATTTCGATTTTCTGTAAATACCTGTACATAGTTTTTACAATCTAATTAAATAATTTAGAAGGTACAAAGTTATATATTTTGTCATTCAGTTATGCTCTTATTCCCTCTCTAGCAAGACACATCAAGTCTATCAAGACATCCTTAACCTTTATTATAATTTTTTTTTATGGTCCAGTATTGTGTTTGTTTTGAACTTGTGATGTCCTTTAATACATTTTGATACTTTGGTTTTAACCCATGCCTGGACTTATGGCCTTATTTGACATTTTGCCTAAATTTTTTTTACTTTTGTTCATTATAGTATTTGGGGGCTACTTTTGACGTACCGCTGCTCACACACAGAAAACACCATCTTGTCTGGGTCAGGCTCATCCCTGATGGCGCCTTGATCCTCCAACACCGCTTCCTTTTTTGAAATTTTTTTAAATTCTTACATTTCCTTTATGTTATCTGTAATTGGGTAAATGGTTCATTTTATAAGCCGTTAATTAACCTAAAACTGTTATTTTATAAATATACCACTGAAAGTATTCTATGCACTCATAACATTTTGTTTGAAAATGCTAAGATAAAAACCATGATTTTCGGTTCCAAAGTACCAAAATTGGTTATTCAGGACTCCTTGTTGAAATATAATTAACTAATTGCTGAAAGAATTTACTTTTATGTTACTTTTTAAACGTGCTGAATTTTGAAGTATGTCAAAAATAGTTGTCACGCTTTACACGTAAGTTCATTTACAACGGGCATTTGCGAATTGGCTAATATGGTACATAAATTAGTCAGTACGAGATTTCTTCAAGGTAATTAACATGTTTACGCTTTAAATTTATGTTTGGTGCTGAATGTTTACTTATAATAAATACAAGATGGCCCTAAAGCCACAAGACCATCTTAAAATATAACTTTTTTGCTATTAATTTTTTCAAATTTTTCGATTATTTATATGTAATCCTTGGAAAATAACTATGGAGAAATTTACGGCTGAGCAACGAATAAAAATAATCCATTTTTATGTACAAAGTTTACGATCATTTGTATTAACCCAAGGAGCTACATTCGTTATTTTGAGGTCAGACAACCGTCTCTGAACAAGCGTTAAACAATTTCACTCTACAGAACTAATTAAAAGTAATTTCCAAGAAGCATATGTATTGTTTATAAAATAATAAATGGTGCATTTTTAATACATAAAAGAGTTATTCCATTTTTAAATGCTCTTGTGACTTTTGGGCCTCCCTGTACGTCGTTTGACCATGTGGTTTATTGCAAATGTAATATACACTACCCTACAATAATGGACTTAACAGCAAGATGTGATGGTATAAGGGGAGGAATTCATGCTTTAATAGGGGGATGGTCCCCCACGTGCTGCAATTATACTAGCAATCCTTCTATGCATACTTTCAACAAGGGTTTGATACACATCTATGGGTATTTGTGTCCATTCCTGCTGCAAGAATGTCGCCAGCTCAGCTGTAGATTTCGGACGTGGTTCCCTGATCCGTAAACGTCGCTCTATCTCGTCCCACAAATGTTCTATGGGGGTTTAGGTCGGGACTCTGAGCAGGCCAGGGAAGATGTTTTACATCCATATCTGGATACCACTGCTTGACAGAGGCTGCAACATGACATGGAGCGTTTTCGTCCTGAAAGTAACATTCGTCCATTCCATACAATTGCAAAAATGTAGGAAGAATCTGATTGTCCGAAATGTTCATGTAGGCGTCGACGTTCAATTTAACAGGAACAACATACAAAGGTCCCAGGCCATGTGACGAAAAACGCCCCCAAACAAGTAATCCGATTTTTTGCAAATCCACTGATGTACGGTCCATTATTGTAGGTTAGTGTATATTGGAGATTGTACTTGGTGAAAATTCGAAATTGCGTGTGTGTGTGAACTTGCTTCTTTTTAATTTCACATAAAAATATGTGTCCGGATATTAATAAGAATGCATTTTGATAAATATTCTGACAAAAATTGTAACTTTTGTTGAAATATTTGAAGAATTGTAACTTGATTTGAACTGATTTTTTTTTTTTTTAAATACACGCGCGCGATTAGACTTTACTGAGTGATTATTTCTCTGATGAAAGTACGGTGGATACCTGCGAGCAGAAAAAATTATAAATAGCTTTTTTGGCTTGCAAGACGGAGAGAGTCTTCTCGGTACAGGTTAATGGTTTTAAGAACACGCTACTACATGAATAATTTCAAAACAATAAATGCAGTTAACATTCATAAAAATAATAATTTTTGTTAAATGTAAATAAAAATTACAACTTTTATTTTAAGAAGTTAGAGAGATAGAGAGCTGAATTCTTGTAAGCTTAAAATTTGTTTTATCATAAATATACTATTGGATCCTTTTGCGTAATTACTTCACTTATACTTCTAAGTTTCTCTGATTAACTCTCCACATCGTATATTTATATCTTGTTCAACCTACCCAGTGCTAAATGCTCTTAGAATACTAAACAATTTCACAGAAAAATAAGTGTGGCAGAGTGGTCATGAAAGACACCAACTTTTAATTTAAAAAAATTAAACTTTGGTTTAAAAAAATATGACTAAATTATTGTTTATTTTATCACAAGAACGCTATTTAATCTTATGTCATTATTTCACTGATAAATATAGATGGTGAAAAAGGATTATTCTAACCAAATACGGTGGATAGCTACTCTTAGAAAAATTTAGAAGTATATCTTAGCCTACCAATCCTGAACTATATAAATACTTTCAGTAAACAAACAATTTCACTGAAAAAAATTTACAGCAGAATGTTAATGACAGATACAACTTTTGTTTTGTAGAAATTAAAACAATTGTTTAAAAAATTATGGCCAAATTATTATTTATTTTATCACAAGAATACTATTTGATCTTATATCATTGTTTTAAAGATAAATAAATGGTGGTAATAAAATGGAAAGTATAATGCTCGTAGAAAACTAAAATTTCACAGAAAATAACTCCAGCAGGGTGTTAATGAAAGACAACTTTTACTCTGAAAAAAAAAAAAAAAACTTTGGTTTAAAAAAGCTATGGCTGAATTAGTGTTTATTTTATCACTATTTGATCTCATGTCATTGTTACCCTGATAAATATACGGTGGATAGCTACGCTTAGATAAAATGAAAAGTAGCTATTGGCCAGGCAATCCTGGGTTACCACACACCAGGGGGGGCCTTAGCTTGATCAGACCGGAAATGGAAAGCTTCGAGGAAATCAGGGCGGTAGTGACGTTGGTCCTGACGTCAATGTTTGGTTCCTCGCTTTCTATTGGCGAACGAAGTGAATAGGACTTCGCTCGCCTGGATTTTTGCTTTGAAAGCTTTTTTTCCTTTTGCCCCCTCCCGCCTCATAACTGAGAGAGAAAGGGATAGGCTCTATAGTACAAGAAGCAAAAACGTGTGTCTAGGGTGACGTTTCTGGGCGGATATATTGATCTCATAATCGTTTGTGGGGGTGGGATTCGATTTCGGCCTGCTTTATTCTGTTCCCGCTTTAATTGATTTCCGAATGTGTGCACCCATTCAAATGCACGCCGTTATTAGAGTGGGAGGAAACGTTATTAGTTTCCTTTCACGCTGGATGGATGGCTTAGGGCGAGCGTTGTTTCATAGCGCTAATTAAACGGCTAAGTAGTTTGAGATTTCAATTTCGAACCAAAATTTTATAATTTCGTTCGAGGTGGATTTGATTTTGAAGTTGGTTGCGGTTGTCGAGCTCTGAATTATCTTTTCGCAATTCTTGAGGATTAAGTTTGTAACAAAGGAATAACCATGAGGCTCAGTTGGGGTGCTCACTCTACTGTTCCTTTTTTTCGTGCCGCCTTTTTATGTTTAGAATAAACATATAACTAAATATATGATTTTTGAGAAAAGTAATATGTTCTTAAAGACCTAGTCGTATTGTTAAATAGTTTGATACTTTACTTTTGAATGAAAATTAATTTAATTGTTTTTCGAATGTGTGCACCAATTCAAAAGCACGCTGTTAATAGTGCGGGAGGAAACGTTATTAGTTTCATTTCACGTTGGATGGATGCATAAGGGTGAGCGTTGTTTCATAGACTATTTAAACGGCTAAGTAGTTTAAGATTTCAATTTCGAACCAAATTTTTATAATTTCGGTTTTGATGTTGAAGTTGGTTGCGGTTGTCGTGCTCTGAATTATACTTTCGCAATTCTTGAGGAAAAGGTTTGTAACAAAGGAATAACTATGAGGCTCAGTTGAGGTGCTCACACTCCTGTTCATTGTTTTTTCGTGCCGTCTTTTCATATTTAGAAAAAACATAAAATTAAAATATATGATTTTTGAGAAAAGTAATGTGTTCTGAGAGACCTAGTCTTATGGTTAAATAGTTTGATATTTTACTTTTCAACGAAAACTAATTTGATTGATTTCCGAATGTGTGCACCCATTCAAATATACGCCGTTATAAGAGTGGGAGGAAAGGTAATTCTTTTACTTTCACGCTGGATAGATGGCTAAGGGCAAGCTTTGTTTGATAGCGCTAATTAAACGGCTAAGTAGCTTGAGATTTCAATTTCGAACCAAAATTTTATAATTTCGGTTTTGATTTTGAAGTTTGTTGCGGTTGTCGTGCTCTGAATTATCCTTTCGCAATTTTTGAGGATTACGTTTGTAACAAAGTAATAACCCTGAGGCTCAGTTGGGGTGCTCAGCTCACTCTCCTGTTCATTATTTTTTCGTGCCGTCTCTCTTTTTATGTTTAGAATAAACATTAAATTAAAACAAATGATTTTTGAGAAAAGTAGTGTGTTCTGAAAGACCTAGTCGTATAGTTAGATAGTTTAATATTTTACTTTTGAACGAAAATTAATTTGACTGTTTTTCGAATGTGTACATCCATTCAAATGCTCGCCGTATTAGTCTGGGAACAAACGTTATTAGTTTCCTTTCACGTCGGATGGATGGCTTAGGGCGAGCCTTGTTTTATAGAGCTAATTAAACGGCTTCGTATGAGATTTCAATTTCGAACCAAAATTTATAATTTCTTTGGAGTTGGTTTTGATTTTGAAGTTGGTTGTGGTTGTCGTGCTCTGAATTATCCTTTCGCAATTCTTGAGGATGAGGTTTGTAACAAAGGAATAACTATGAGACTCAGTTGGGGTGCTCAGCTCACTCTCCTGTTCATTATTTTTTCGTGCCGTCTCTCTTTTTATATTTAGAATAAACATTAAATTAAAACAAATGATTTTTGAGAAAAGTGGCGTGTTCTGAACTACCTATTCGTGTGGTGAAATTGTTTGATATTTTACTTTTGAACAAAAGTTATATAATATCGTTGAAGTTTGTTTAGTTTTGAAGTAAGTTCGTGTAATTACACGTTCAACGCTCCTTTCACAATTCTAGAGAAATTGGTTTGGAAAAAGGGGGTGTAATTGGGGAGCTCACTCCTGTGCGTTATTTTGTTTTTTCATGCCGTCTTTTTATAATTAAAATAAGCGTATAAAATTTCAAATACTTGATTTTTAAGTAAAGTAATTTGTGCTGAAAGACCTACTAGTATGTTTAAATAAATCGAAATTAATTTCGAACGATAATTTCATATTTTTGTAGTTTTTGTAAAGTAGGTCGTGGTTGTTGTGAGCTGAATGCTCCTTTCACAATTCTTGAAAAAACAGGTTTGGAGAAGTGACAAATCTGTAGGGGGTTAGGTGGGAGTCTTATTACACTCTTCATTTCAATATTTACATATGTCTCCTTCCTGTGTGTAGAATAAATGTATTATTTCTAGCGTTTTAGGACCAAATGATATCAGCAGAAAAAAAAACACTATTTTCAGGAAACAGTTTGAATCGAAGTATTAATCATTTAACAGCGTCATCTGACCTTGGTTCAAAATTACGAGGTGTTGTCCTCGGATCTTTCCCTTAAGGGACTAATCCCGGACCGTCGTCAATAGCCCGTTGTGTAGCTCTAGTACGACGTTAACTAAAATTACCATTACCATTTAACAGCTTAATCATTTCAACCATCAGTACACATAGTTGACGTATCTAAATTCGGTCAATTAAAAGATAATTTGTTACATGTATTCGTTTACTTACCTCAATTTTAACATTTTTTTACTTATACGCTTTTGACGCTGGCTTATATATTTTTGACTTATACTTTTTTCCCAAACAAGCTAGATAATAAATATAAAGTATTTATTTTTATGAAAATAAGTTGTGCAGGAAGACATCTGATTGGTAGGATAGTATTTTTACTTTGTGTTGAAGTTAGTTTGGTTCTATAGTAGGTTGGGGTTGTGATTGTTGTAAGCTGAGTATTCCTGCGAAACTAAGGAATTAGGAGGGAACCTCTCTCTCCTCCTGATCAATTTTTTATCCTTGGCGCCTTCTTATATTTAAAATGAATGTATTATATTAATGAAGTGTTCAATTTTCTGTATGAATCATTTGTTCTGGAAGACATTCGTGTGGTTAGTAGTTTGATATTTTAATTTCGAATGAAAAAGTCAAAATTATATAATTTTTTCCAAGCTGAATAACCAAAAGTATGAAAACCAAGTAACGAAACATAAAATTGACTATCCTTTGCGATATCTTTTGGTATGATAATGAGGTTTAAACACACGTTTTAAAACGTGAAATTAGAGTGGAACGATTGAAACGAATTCTCGCGTGGTACAGGGTAATCCAAACTGAACAGTAAGAGGCACGAAAATCAAACAATGAAGAACGAATATCGTATCAAACTAAGGGTGGTTGTTCTTTTGCCATTTTTAAAAACCAGAGTTTCAAGAATTATTTTTCAAATTAATTTACGAAGAACTCAGACGAAACTTAGTCCTGCGTTCAATGAAGAGAAATCCCCACTTCACCTTAATACCTTAATCACCATATATATTTTCATTTTTATGAATTTAAACCGTCATACGGGTTTATTGAAAGAAAGAGAGTGACAGTTTGGTCAAGGTTTTATGGCGCAAGTACTCTATTTGTCCAAGCTGCACCAAACGCAAGACAGACAACTTCAAGTAGTGGACATTCACACACAAGGAAAGTTTTACTTACACAAGAGAGGGAAATGCACCCAGGGTAAATCGCATAAATCGAACCTGAGCTACCAACAACTCGCATAAAAATGACAGAGGGTATATAAGACGATCAGAAAGTTAACTTCCACTATATACGAGCCCTTAA
Source organism: Metellina segmentata (assembly GCA_947359465.1). Classification (NCBI taxonomy): domain Eukaryota; kingdom Metazoa; phylum Arthropoda; class Arachnida; order Araneae; family Tetragnathidae; genus Metellina; species Metellina segmentata. The sequence goes on from OX375884.1 coordinate 37,779,961, forward strand.
CGACACAGTGTTCTACGAATCAGAATGGAACTTCAGATTTAGACATTTCAAGGTATGAGCTTCTAGAGTAATGTAAGTACAAAGAGAATCAAGCTCTCAAACACACGGATACAGTTTATAAATTTCGAATTGCAACATCCACTTTTTAACCGTAATGTGATCTGCACAGTGAAAAACCAAAAATGGTGTTGACATTTTACATTTAGATCTAAAAACGACTGCACAAGAGAGAAGAATAAATCAAATACGAAAGTATTTGGAGTTTTGTAAATACATAGTATTGCAAAGTTACAAGACCTCTTTGGATCGTTGCCCTTAGAATTTTGCGACTGCGTTTTTGTTTAAGCACTTGGTATCCATGCCTAAGGTAAATGAAGTCCCCTATAAAATAAATAAAACACTATTTTTTCCAAATATTTCTGAAATTTTAATTATACATTATATTTATTTAGAAAGAAAATAAGTGCACGACCTTATTATTCTTGAAAATGAATCGCGCATATTATTATTATTTTGTTCGCACAGAGTCGGAAAAGTCATAAGACCATTTTTTTACGTTTATGATTTTAAGTTATAAGTGTTAATAACAGCTATTCTTTTATTTGGAATCAACCTGTCTAATTAGCTTTCAGAATGAGTTTGAACATATACTTCGGAGTTCATTTCAGTCTGAAAAATATATTTACATACATGAATTCATAATAAATTAAATACAGAAGTATGGGGAGCTGTTTTGCAGATAAAGAGGTTTTATAAAAATCGATTGACCCCATTCAATTAAACTCGTTCAATTTGTTACTATTTGACTATCGCAACAGCTTTGTTGTTTAACCCTTCAAGTGGTTTTGACGAGATATCTCGTTCATTAAGATTTGACCAATTTTGCTGGTGATCAGATATATCGTCATCAAGATATTGACAATTGTTTTATGACATCAAGATTATGTTTTATGACATCAACACAACTACCAGGAGGATTTACAATCCTACCGGTTTGCCATTCGGTCGAAATTTTCCCTTTAGTGGCCAGTCTCTGGTAGGGATACGACATAGATTTATTCGAGCCTATGTTTTTTTAACATCGATGTTTAATATCTTAATTAAAAATGTACCATTATAAAAATTAAAAAAAAAATAACCAAGTGGCATAAATTTCATAATCAGTAAGTTTAACATACTTTTATACCAAACTGGGCACGGGTAAAGGGTGTGAAAAATAGGGATGCGACATCGATGTCGATGTTTTATAAAAACATTGTGTATTTACCATCGATTTATTGGAGCCGATATTTGTTTAACATCGATGTTTTAACATTGTCGATGTTTTAACAATGTCGATGTTTTTACCATTGTCGATGTTTTAACATTGTCGATGTTTTAACATTGTCGATGTTTTAACATTGTCGATGTTTTAACATTGTCGATGTTTTACCATTGTCGATGTTTTAACATTGTCGATATTTTAACATTGTCGATTTTTTTACGTTGTCGATGTTTTTACGTTGTCGATGTTTTATTTTTGAATAAAAAAAAGCACCACTGTAAAAATTAAGAAAAATAACCGCGCAACTAAGTATTTATCAGTGAGGGCGACATCTGTCTCATCAGAAAGAGCTTTTTCACTAACTGGTGAAAAAAGAAGCAACTTCTTAAGAAGCTTCTTTTGTTACAAACTGTAAATAACAAATATTGGGGCCCATAATAATTATAGGCCCCAATATTTGTTATTTACAGTAAGTAAAAAATAAGTTTGTTGTGTCCCCTTGTATCAAGTAAGTTGATAAATAATTAATAATAACTTACACTAATTATTGTTATGTACCTACCTAATTATACTTATAGTTATTAGTACCTATGTCAAATTGTTGTAAATATTATTTTCTTTTATACTATTCAATTTGATAATAAAAGACTTGTTAATTGTTCTTATTAATTTTTTGACTTTGTTTTGACAGTTAAAAGAAGTCTTACTTATAAATTAATAAACACGGCAAATGACAAATTAAATCTCCCCCCTCCCGGCGAACATTAATGTTTGAGGTTGCTAAACTTGTTTTAAGAAATGGGAGAGAAAAGTTTGAATACGTTGATGTTTAAAAACATCGATGCTTTTTGGGCGATGTATTATCAACATCGATATTTTGATTTTGAACATCGAAATTTTAATTTTAAACATCGATGGTTTTTGGGCGATGTATTATCAACATCGATATTTTAATTTTGAACATCGAAATTTTAATATTAAACATCAATGGTTTTTGGGCGATGTATTATCAACATCGATATTTTAATTTTGAACATCGAAATTTTAATTTTAAACATCGATGTTTCAAAGCATCGATGTTTTGCTGTCGATGTTTTGCTGTCGATGTCGCATCCCTAGTCTCTGGTGCAAGAACCTGTTCGAAACAGTCGCCAGTTTTGATAAAGAGGCATTTTGTTTTTTCTTCTTGGATCCCTTGGGCAGATTTGCCTCGATAAACTATCTCCTCCTAAGCAAAATTGACCAGATAATGGAAGAATTATCACGTCGAAACTCGTGGAGGGTTAGCCCACTTGATCCTATTCCATAGTGTGTTAGTTAGTGTCCCCTTTGAAATAAGTGGGAAATTACTTTTCATAAATTTCTGTGAACCTTTAGTTAAAAATTATATTTCATTAGAAAGTACATACGACGCACCTATATATTATTTTTGGAACTGGATCGTGCATATTACCATTATTTTGCAGGCTCAGAAGGAAAAGGTATTCAGCAACAACAACAACAAATGTAATGAGTTATTTATGATAATAACTCAAAATTGTGTGTTCAGGTTTTAACCAGAAGACATAAAATACTAGCTCTTGATATTCCTTCACAATAAAGCCGTATTAGACAAAAAATTCTCTGAATGAGCTAGTGTACATATTTATTTAAAACTTATCTCTTTGGACTTAGTGCCTTTTCCTGTAAGTCCTGATTTATTCAATAAGAAAAGTGAGTAATACGCTTCTCTTTTTATAATATTTATTTTTCGAAGACTGCTGATACAGCGAGTTATGTGTTCAGTCACCTGTAATTTAAGAACGGTTTGCCCATAAAACCTATTAATAACCCGTCTGTTGTCACACCTGTTTATTTGTAAATAGAAGTGGTTGCTTTTTTTTCTTATTGACAAATCGAGACCTATCCCCGGAATAATTCCTGATCCAAAACAATGGCCATCTTTTCAAGAAGCAGTAGAGTAACGGGTATTTCTGGGAACAGGGATCCATTTCAGCATATGTTATTTTTCCAACCGGAAAGAAATATGTCTAACGAAATAGGTTTTGAGAAAGTGGACAAACATATCTTCGTGAGACGCACGAGCAGTTGTTTGTTTCCGTATTCTTTACATTCACGAAATCTCTTTAAAGTAGTGATGGAATTCAGCAAAACATGAACGGACCTTTTTCGGAAAAATTTAATATTCCTTTTCCTTATTTTAAGGCATTTCCTTGTTTATCCTCCTTTGCGATTCCCGGTACTGAATCAATCCCGCAGAAAAATTGAATTTGAGTCTTGAAACTCGAGTTTGGTGTGTGAATTTGTGAATATATCAACTCCCAGACATGTGTACTTTTTCTAGAGGCTTCGTTCAGGTGTAAGACTAACTCGAAGTACTCCCTACACGCACAGAATAGATATATTCAGGATAATAGGCAGAAATACAAACCACCACCTCCTACAAATCGTAGTCTGTATGCGTGATACCGATGATCGACAATCATACCAAGACTCAATATATCGATTCACGGCTATCCAGATATTCTTCTATCTCTATTGGAGTTTACTTCTTTTTTAATAGATTTGTGCTTATTTACTGTAAAAAAATTTTGTAGTTAATTCTATTTTTTAGTTTCAGTCAAGATGAAAAATAAAAAGAAGCTTTCGAATTAATTTGCACAATTTAGAGCTAGTTATTTCTATAGCCGCTCTTTGGGAACATTTTCTGAGCTAATTAATCTCTGTATGCGTAATTAAAAATGAGAGAGACCGACAGTCACTCCAAGGCTTAATATATCGATGCATGGCTATTAGATATTTCTTCTATCTCATAATTGGAGTTTACTTCTGTTTAGTGGATACTTGGTAATTTATTATCAAAACATTTTTGTTGAGTTTACTTCTATTTTGTTTTAGTTTGTACAAGAAGCAAAATATAGAAACATTGGAACACATGTGCAAAATATATTTCTGTGATTTCCATAACCGCTCTTCGACGTCATTTTAAGAGATAAAAAGTATGCGTGATTAACAATGACCAAGACTTAGTCTCCTTATTAGAGTTCACTTCTATTTCAGTGGATTTTTGGTTATTTATTATTAAAACATTTTTGGAGTTCACTTCTATTTTTTAGTTATGATCGAGAAGCAAAATAAGAAACATTAAAACTCATGTGTATAATTAATTTATAATATTTCCTATAACCACTTTACGGTGTCATTTTTTGAGGAAATTTCTGTATACATGATTAATGAAGACAGACCATCACACCAAGATCCTTCAAGTGGTTTCGACGAGATATCTCGTCCATTAAGCTATGGCCAGTTTTTCTAATGACGAGGTATCTCGTCTTCAAAAATGCCGATTGAATATCGAATGATGAAGATGTTGCCGAGATATCTCGTCGAGACAATCACTAGGAGGTTTAAGATATCGATGCATGGCTATCAGGTATTTGTTTCTTCTGTCTTTTTATTGAAATATACTTCTATTTTAATGTATTTTTGGATATTCATTATTAATACTTTTTTAGTTTATTTTTAATTTTAGTCACGATCAAGAAGCAAAATTTAAAAGAAACTTCAGAATTAATGTGCACAATTTATTTCTAATATATTCTATAACGGCTCTTCAACGTCATTTTCTGAGGTAATATTTTGTTCGTAATGGTGTTATAAAATGTTTGAGGGTTTATAATAATATTTTGTATTATTCACAGTCGCAAGTTTACTTGTTTATTTAAGTACGTGCATTTATAAGATGGTATCTTATCATCCTTGTCATATCGTTTACAAGATAGAAGCCTGTAAAAGAGAATGAGTCTAAAAACTCCATTTCTTTCATGTAAAATAACATGAAATAGTTTTATATATATAAAGATTTTCTAATTTAAGTGAAACGCAGTTTTGAGCTAATATTTATAACATATAAACTACGAGTAAGGGCCCTATCAAATGCATATGGGTCTCAAAAAACTTCGAAAAATATCTTAAAATCCTCAAAGTTGTAAATATTTTATTACTTTTGAAAAACGTTTTTATAAAAGAGGTGCAGCAAATAAAATAGGAACCTTTCTGTCACTTATAAGCATAATACTCTTAAAATACAGTTTAAATTTTTACAATTCATATTTCTAAATACCCCGTTGTGTTGTCCTAGTGCGACTTTAACTCAACTACCTGCCTGAAATTTCATCAATGAAAAAGACTGTCGACGGCGTGGAAATTGCCTTCAGGATTTTTTATCAAAAAATGTCATTTTCTTGAAAACACCAAAATATATAAAATAATGACTCAAAAATAACAACTACCATTAAATCACAAAAAGTTCTCAGGTATAAAAATTATGAAAATTAGCCGTTGTAACATTTTTGTTTTATAATTTGGTGATAATTATTTGCCGTAAATGAGTACTGTCGTTTTTTATTTCCCCTGTGGAGAATCATCATTTATTAATAATTAACTGACAAGTAATTATCATTTTTCTATAGTTAATTTTCCAGCTTTTGCATTATTCAAATTATTCATTAAATATTCCATTAATCAATATTCCCATTAGTAAAGAATTCAAATTAGTGATAGGTATTCAAGAATGGAATTGAAGGTTTTTGTTTAGAAGGGGGTATTGAAATGCAAGGGTAAAAATAAATTTTACTTTATGATAAAAATATTAAATAAAGGATATATCTCAACTTTATGCTTTAGTGGAACTTCTACTCAGTTTTGCCACCTTATTGTGACATTTCACACATCGTGTATGACGAATTAACCAGTCTTAACATGAATTATTTTGTGTTCTAAATTAGTTTAAAACAATTGTTTTGTCATAGTGCATTGCAAGTATCAGGTTCCGAATTGAACCTTCAAGAAATCAAAAATATCCTAAATAAGTATTTAGAAAAATTACAAAAATTGTCAATATTAGATTATGGAAATTGAGCACATTGAAACACATTGGAAATTGAGCACACAACTCTTGAATCAACCAGTTTTCGGCTTAATCTTAGCACAAAATATTCTGTCTTAAAGAATAAGGAAATTATACTGAAGAAATTTAAGGACAGTGAGATTTTTTCTCAACAGAGGTATTCTTATGTAACTCTCCTTCCGTTAGTCCTTAATTAAAAGCATTTTTTCTTTCAATGTGAACATAACGTTGAAACAAAAAAAATCGCTTTAAATGTCTAAAATCTCCTCTGCAAAAATCGGAAACTCCGTTACAAAAAACTAATTTAATTGAAAAAGTATTCTGCTAACTGATCATTACACTTTCCCATCTTCAGATCCTCAAAATTAGTCGCCTAAATCAACATTTTTTCCTTTTGGCTGCCAATTAATTTCGTTTTCTTAAAAAACTAATGAATTACGCGACATTTTATTTAAAAAAAAACGAATGGCATTTCGAAGAATCGTATCGAAAAGTGGAGTGATTTTATTCACGAATATTCTGTCTTGCTTCCATACGCATAAATAACGTGACCATTTATTTTTTTCCTCAAAACGGGACACCTACTAATCTTTAGGTAATAGTATGAGTATTCAAGAAAACACACATTTATTTACAGTTTTTATTTATTTATGAAAAAAAAAGGAACGAACACGTGAAAATAAATAATTTATGTGGCCTTAAATTTTCTTCAAGAACAAATTGGCTTAAATATATTTGGTATTGATTTTAAATAAAAGTGAAATTCTTGGCGGGATTTCTTAAAATTTACTTTTGTGTTTTATAAATGGGTGCTTAGTTTATAAGTTAACATTAAAAGTGCACTTACGTTTCGGCATTGTTGAAATAAAGGTTCCACGTACAAGAAATTTAAATTGCCTATAATAACACACGTCGATACAAAAACAATAATGAATCGTCAAGAAAGATGCACGAGCTGTCTACACATGCTATCTATCAATCGAGGAGCGAGCTAGCAAGCTTCTGACTAGGGATGGGGGAAAATAACATGTAATTTTGCAATTTGAATTCCAAAATTTTAGACGTCTAAAGTTATTACTGGTATTAAATTTAAATATTCCGTCAATAGCATATGAGTAAATGTAACATCGGATTATTTTTTTATTCTTCTCACCTCTTTTTGAAATTGTTACAGTGGGTTGATCACTTTCTGAAAACGTGACATTTCGGCATCCCGAAGCTGTGCTTTGGGACAACGGGACAGCCTACCTAAAAATCGGGACGTTTGGTCACATTACGCATACACGAAGGAAAAGCAACGAATTATCCAGTTGAGCAACGAATTAGAAACCGGAGGGTTGCGAGTTCGATACTAGGTCCAGCCAAAGATCGTCGTGTACACAGGGGGCTGGTGCACATTAAATCTGTCGGGGCCTCAAATGTCCTCACGTTGGCGTGGTGAGGAAGTTTGGAGAGTGAGATATCAACTAATCGTGTTCAAAATTATGAGGCTTTGCACTTGGATCTTTCCCTTAGAGACTGATCCCGTACCGTCGCCAATACCCGACTGTGTTGCTCCAATGTGACATGAATTAACTACCGAATTAACCATGAATTAACTACACACGTTTTAAATTGCAAGCATATGTGCAGTGGATGGGTGTCATACTTTATTTCAACAATGCATTTAGTTTCAATATTCAGAAGTATTCGTGACTTATCAAGTTATATGCAAGTTATATAAAGTTATAGCAATGCTAATTGATACTGCATTTGAATTGATAAATAATTTGCTGAAAATTGTCTCATTAACACTTTATTAGAAATTACATATGCAAGTAATACAGTATAAAGTCCTAAATCCGGAATACTACGGACATCAGCCATTCCGGATTTCGGATTATTTGTATTTTTTGTCAAAAAAAACTTAATCTAACCCCCTCCCCCTGCGCATATTTTGCGTTTGCAATAGTAAAATAACAGATATATAAATAGGAATAATTTTTAAAAAAGGTAAAAAAAAAAACTTTTCTTTAATATTTTAAAAGGAAGTGTTTTGTCTGTTTGTTTCTCACAGCCAAATCCTGACGATTCTATGGCACTTACAGCAATGAGATTTGGCACACAGGTAGTCCGAATTTTTTGCAAATTTTGGGTCGCGGCGAATTTTAAAATTCAATCTAGAAGATTTTTAAATGAATTTAATACTTTTATTCTCCATCGGTTTTTGAAACGCGGATAACTTTTTCTACCCGTGTGACCTTGTAGTCAGTGTTTGGAAACATGCCAAGTTTTTTTTTCATCCGCAAAACGCGGAGAAAATTATTATTTTTCTTTTCATTTCCGTTTTGATTTTGCGAGGACGAATAAATTTCCAGTAAAGGCGGGTTTACACGCTACGATAAATCGTTACGATGTGATTGACAAATTTATTGTTCCAATAAATCGAAAGTGTGAGTATTGTTTACACGCTACGATAAATCGTAACAATTTCTTGTCAAATATTCGTTGTCGACCGCTATCGACCTCTAAATAAGCTTTAGCCATGGAGGAAGTAGTGTTGTTGTTATATATATCGGTTGTTTAGCGAGAAAAGTGAAAAAGTCTTGCAGAGTCCTGGTTGTGCAAAAAATGCAGAAGGTCGAAGTACCACAAAGTAGATTTATAGATGTCATCCGCACCTGTCCCGGATTTTGCCGAATTGTTAACTTTTGACAGTTCTTTCTTATAAACCGTACGCAATGCATTAATTTTTTTCACAACAATGTTACTGTCTGCCGACGGATCCAATTCCTTGTATTTTTTAACGAGCTCTGTATAAGCAAGGTCTTTTTTATTCCTGTCGGAGTATTCTTTGCTCTTAACGAGCCACAAGCAGGTAAAACTCCGATGAAGTTCAATGAATTCACTCAAGAACTCTCGAGAAGTTTGTTTAACTGCCGTGATTCGAATAAAAACAGCAGTTAATCAAAGAACGAACTATAAGACACAGCCTTTCTGATGCAGATGCAAGTGCAAACTGAGTCAAATCGTAGCGAGAAATGGCTGCCACTTGTTTATACGTTCCAACATATCGTTACCATTCGCAGAAATTGATGCCGGCCGGCATCAACCTCTCTCTCTCTCTTCCAATCCAATTCCTATTAATCGCTACAATGTCCTGTTTACACCCAACGATAAATCGAAACAATTCGATCGTTACGATAAATTGCTACAATTTATCGTGTAAACCGGCCTTAACACGATAAACCTTTCAACTGAAGTCAGTTCTTTTTTCTATCTCCTTGACCGTTAAAGATAGAGTAAAAATTTCAACGGATTTGAAATTAGCGGAAAATTTTACACCGGATTAATACCTTACATCACGGGCAACGTTGGGCTAGCCACGCATTGGCTAGTATATAATATGCAACATATTTTACTGCAAATCTAATTTTTCTGTGTGGTATTTACTCTAAACATGTACGTTATTTTGCGTTGTTTCATGAATTAGAGGTCCAGGTTTAATTCCCTGCTCTTTACAAATTGTCGTATAAATGGAATAAAGTGAGAAAAACAAAAAACAAAAAAAACGCCAGTTAGCAAAATGTCCGGATTTTGGACAATACTGGATCTCGTACGTCCGGATTTTGGACTTTGCACTGTAGTACCAATTTTAATCAAATTAATCTTAATTAAAACTTTGAATGAAAAAATAGTCTGCTTTTTATAGTTAATCAGAGCATTGTGTGTTATATTTTATGTGTTTGTGCTGTAAATAACACATTCCAAACTAAAGCAATTTTTTGAAATGCAAGCAATTTATCGTTGTTCTGGTCAATTGCTAATCATTTTTAAATATTGCCAAAACTAAATTAAATAAAGCACATCTATGGTACAGTTTTATAAGAGTCGTTACGTTTAAGTCACTAATTCATTTTTTATTTATCTTATCATGATTAAAATATCATTTCAATCTATCAAATGAATTTTAAAGTACCACAAGTTTTAACTTTACATTATCTACAAAGAATCCGTTCAAGTTTCGTTGGATAAGCCATGAATCTTCGTACGTGAACTAGATATTTTCAAATTCGTTCAGACAGTTCATTGATAGTATATTTATTATTATTTTATATTTTAAGACAGTGAAATTGTAATGTTTTGTTTCTCTTTCTTCTTTGACTTTTGATTAATGGAATTGTATCTAAGAATACAAATTTATTTATTGTTAGTTTTTACGAAGTACTTTTACTACTGAGAGAGACAGAGTGAAAAATTCATCCATCCTTGTAATTTCTGTCGCACAATTGCTGTTTTCAAAACCCCACGAGACTGTAAAGGTGGTACTTCGACCATTTGTTGAATTAAGTCTATTCCTGTGTTTGAGCGGTAGCTCGGTTGGATATGTAACGGATTAGAAGCCGGAGGATTGCGAGTTCGAATCCAGCAAAAAAACGTCATGTACAAAGAGGGCTGGTTCACGTTAAATCTATCTGTCCTCAAATGTCCTTAAGTTGGCAGAGTGCGGAAGTTAGGAGAATGGGGGTGCCAGCTCATGTGTGACATCCTCATCTGACCGTGGTTCAAAATTACGTGGTGTTGTCCTCGGTTCTCTCTCTCGCTCTCTCTTTGGGTTTGATCCTGGACCGTCACCAATAGTCCGTCGTGTTGTTCCAATGCGACGTTAATTAAAATACCTACCTCATTATAGTAATGTTTCACCTTCTGGTATTTCACGTCTATGGCTTCTAGCTCAGTGAGAAACCCACTGTATCATGGAGGTCTTGGGATTTTGGACGATACAAATTCGATTTAATTTAAATCAAATATACTATTTAATGTCTCTGAATGAAAAGAAAAATCATGACACTAACACAATTTTCATATTTCCTACAATATACTTGTACTTAAATCCAAAGGCAATTTGCCGACCAACCGGTATAGTGGTTAAGGTGTTAGCCTCTAGATCGGAAGGTTCCTGGTTCGAATCCGGGTACGGGCATGGATGTTTGTAAGCGTATGGTGTAGAGGCGGCTGGTGCACCTTAAATCTGTCGTGGCCGAAAGTCCTCACGTTGGGTTGGCGTGGAAGTTTGGAGAGTGGGGTGCCAGCTCAGGTGTTGCTTCGTCATCTGACCGTGGTTCAAAATTACGAGGTGTTGTCCTCGGATCTTTCTCTCAAGGGACTGATCCCGGACCGTCGTCAACAGCCCGTTGTGTTGCTCTAGTACGACGTTAACTAAAATTACCAAATTACCATTACCCGGACCGTCGTCAATAGCCCGTTGTGTTGCTCTAGTACGACGTTAACAAAAAAATTACCAAATTACCAAAGGCAATTTAAAATTGAATAAACCCCTTACTTCATCTGTAAAATGGCTATTCACCTTCATCTTTTACATTTAATTTTACCATTAAGAATTGTATCATGTTAATGAAATCCATTAGCTATGCGTACATAAAATTCGGTATGATGTTTGAAATTGAAGAGGTATGAAAAGCAAATCTCTATGGTAAGAATTAATTTTAAAGATACCTCTCGAGCATAATCGAGCTGTCTCGCTTTTATTTCCGCAATTATTATAATTACATGAGATATTACGCTTTTCGAGACTAAGATTTCTGAGTTCACAAATACAGTTTTCTTTGCTCAAAGCACGTAAGGGAATTAGTTCGGACGAAAAGCAAACATGTCAAACTCACAAGGAATGCGATAAGTGGGATTGAATTCCCTTCTCCAAACACAAGCGTTACTCTTGCTAAGAGATTTGTAAGGCTATTTAAATTGGAAGATATAAGTCTTTATAATAGAAGGAAACTCCACAAAAGCTCTGAGAAAAGATTGGTAGCATGAAGTATATAGTCGTATATTATAGTTCACTTACTTTTGTTCTACTACTTGGATTTTATAGTTATAAAAACTTTCTAATGTATATATTCTTTCGGAGTCGATCGTGTTTGACATATTCTTTTACATATACAGTTGTTGGACAAAAATATGCAAACACCTAAAAAAAACGTAAATTTGCCTAATATGGTGTAGGGAAACCGCCGGCATTCAAAACAGCTTGCAGTCTTCTCGGAATGGATAAATATAGTTCCTGTATGCTTGCCAAGGGAATCTTGTACCATTATTTCTGCAAAACGGTGGCAAGTTCAGATAACGATGATGGCGGGGATAGCGATCATGCACTTTCCTCTCCAATGTAGACCACAAAGATTCAATAATACTGAGGTCTGGTGACTGTGGTGTCCAGGGGAGATGTGACAAATCATCCTCGTGCTCAGAAAACCACCTGGTTTCTGGCACCACAACCGTGCTCAGAAAAGTCCTGGACAATATGAGCTGTGTGAACAGGGGCTTTGTCGTCTTAGAAGACACCATCACCATTGGGGAACAAAGTTTGCACCATAGGATGGACTTCTCTCATCGGCGAAAATGTTCAAATAATCCATGGCCTTAATGTGCCCTTGCAGAGTAATCATGGGGCCCACATAAAACCACGATATGGCTGCCCAAACTATCACAGAACCCCCGCCATGTTTCACTCTTGGCGACAAGCAGTCTGCTTTATAGCTTGGGATGGCGTTCTCCAGACGTAAACTCGGCCAGAAGTGGGAAACAGTGGGAAACACGACACATCCGATCAAATTATTGTCTTCAATTACTCCATAGTCTAGGCTTTATGACTTAAACATCACTTTTTCCTGTTACGGGCATTAGCATCACTGATGAATGGTTTTTGAACTGCAGCTCGGCCAGAAATACCCTGCTTCTGGAGCTCCCTTCTTATTGTTTTGGTAATTCAACACACACTTTCGTCCGCGCTGTGATTTAGCGGATGATGTTTATCCGTTTTTCAAATATGTGAATCAATCTTAGATACAGTACCTCTTGAAACACTAAACACTTCGGCTACCTTACTTACGGAAGCACGAGCTCCAACAATTTGCCCAAGTTCGAAGTCTGTTGGCTCTGACATGATGCAATTACAACTTCACAGAACAGACCCGACAGCGACTATATAGTCTTTCTAATATTATAAAAGGAAGTGTTTGTTTCTTTTTTTTCGCGGGCGCAAAATCCTGACGATTCAATGACACTTACAGCAATCAGATTTGGCACACAGGTAGTCCAAATTTTTTGCAATTTTTGGGTAGCGGCGAAATTTTAAAATTTAATCTAGAATATTTTTAAATGAATTTAATAGTTTTATTTTCTACCTGGTTCTTCAAACGCGTTTCGTCCGGACGAAAGAAGAATAACCCCAATCTTGACTTTCTACCCACGTGACCTTGTAATTAGCCTTGGAATCATGCCAAGTTTTTTTCATTGCCCCGGAGAACGCTCAGGAAATAATATTTTACGTTTCCTATTTCATTTTGCGCGGAAGAATGTTTTCCCAGCCAGAAGATAAATCTTTTAACTATAGTCACAGTTCTTTTTTCTATCTCCTACACCGTTAAATATAAAGTAAAAATTTTAACGGATTTGAAATCTACGAAAAATTTCAGTTTAGATTGTTACCTAAAAAATATGATTTTCTTTAAATAAATAATTTTTAAATTGAATATATCTTCAACGGATTTGAAAACTGCGGAAAATTTTACATCAGATTAATACCTTACAACACCACGTGCACGGGCTAGCCACGCAATGGCTAGTATATATATATATATGTCGAGGAAGGAGAATCCTCGGATTAACTGTACTCCCTCCGAACTGTAACTGTAACTCCCGCCGAATGATATTGCCGCCCTCGCGATCATTAACTGTAACCGTATTGAAAAAACCTTGCCGAATGAGAGCACTGCCTAGCGATTATAGCTGAGAAGAAAGACGAGTATTTTGTAAAGACGACATTCCTATGTTAAGTCCTTTTTGTTTAACTAGCCCGGCGTTGCCCGTGCTAGTTGCTATTGTGGGGTTATTGGTTTGCTTCACAAACCAAATAGGAGTTCGTAGTCTATTGGAAAGCAGCCATAACGGAGTTACCTGTGGTGTTGTTTTGCTTCGCAAACCAAAAGGGTGACAGTCCTTTTCGTGGGAGTGACATTGACCGTGGTGTTGGTTTGCTTCGCATACCAAATGGGCGTTGTCCGTGACAGTTCTTTCTTTGGATGTCAAAATTGACCGTGTGGTGGTTTGTTCGCAAACCAAAAATATAAATATTTAATTGAAAATTATTTATTAAAACAAAATTAAACGTTGGGAAGAGATCCAATCTGCGTGACGTCAAGATATCTTGCGAAAATATATAAATATTTAATTGAAAAATTATTTATTAAAAGAAAATCAAGGTATTTATGTAGTGTAAAATTTTCCGCAGATTTCTAATCCTATCTTTAACGATCCCGATTTTACAAAAAAAGAACTAAATAATGTCAGTCAAAATTTTCGCTGTGGAATAGTTTGAGTGGAGACTACGCATTCCCATTTAATTGAGAGCGGAAGGTTTAAAAATTTGGCATGGTTTCAAAGGCTGACGTCAGCAGTGACGATTGTGAAGTGACGCGTCATAGGGCAAAATAGAAGAATTCCGTTCTTTCTTCTAATTGCCGGAGCGTGACGAAACGAAGTTCCAAGGGTGAACAAACTATTAAATTCATTTTAAAATGTTCTAGATTAAATTTTAAAATTCGCTTCGACCCTAAAATTGCAAAAAATTCGGACTACCTGTGTGTCAAATCCCGTTACTGTAAGTGCCATAGATTCGTCATGACTTTGAGGCCTAGAAACAAACAAACACTTCCTTTAAAAAAGTAGAGATTAAATGTTTTTTCTATCAATTGTGTCTTTATCTATCAAAAGGCATAGTAACAAGGGCGCTCTGCCGGTTACTCTAAATTAAATTCCTCTAGACCCAGCAACGACGAGTATTCAAGGACGAAAAATCAGGATTATTCTGTCCGGATCAAGTTGTGTTGAAGATTGATCGCTACTAATTTAAAAGTGAAACTGTTTTTTGAACTGTCAACCGACTACTTCCACTGAACTGTTTTGCATTCAACTACAGATGAACTGGGACTATATTTAACTTTGCTACTCAGATATACAGTGCTTAATAGATGGACTATCTTCAACGAAAATAAAATGTTAGCACTTTCTTTTCTTCTGCTTTCATCTTGCAAATGTGAACAATGCACCTGAACTTTTGGACTCCCAGTTTCGATAAATATTACTGAGTTATTTCTTCCATAGTCCATCGAAAATGAATTCCTTTTATGATATTCTTCACATTTCACAAGCTCTTAAATCAGGATCGACAAGAATGATCAAATTGTTGCATGGATTTATTTACGGAACGTATGCAGGTCAAAACAATAGGAAAGAACTAAGACTTTTCTTCTGGTTTTCCAGAATCGTTTAACATTTCCGAAGCACGAGTAACTCTTTTGACTGCTTTTTCAAGTGCTGATCTAATTTCGATTTCAAAGTTTCTGCATCTTGAAGGTTCCACAAATCCAGAAAAATGCTGTGACGTCATACTCAACGCTTTACAAGTTTTCCGTTTATTTTCTCCCCCTGAAAATTCAGCCAGCAGCGACAGTGACGCCATCCACATCATCGAATTCTATTTTGAAGTGCCCAATGGCTTGTTTTATTATAATTAAAATACTAAGAAAGCTTCATATTTTATGATTAATGCACGTGTATTTCGTATTAATTATGTTTTAATAAAGGAAAAAATAAAACGATTATTGAAAATTGCAGTTTTATTTTTTACTCACATGTCTAAAAACAAATAATTATCTCGTGCGAATTATTTCAAATTATCTCGTGCGTATTTCTCATACATAAAGATAAAGGAATTCTTCGAAAAACGATTTGACAGGTAGAGATATCAACTTATTTCGCCGAGATAGCCATTGAATAGAAATAGATAATCAGCAACAAAGTTTCTCTTTAAATAATGTGCTACTGTTAGCGTCATTTATTACAATGTAATAAAAACGTTAATCACAAAATTGATTTCATATAATCCCATTTTTCCTATAACGTGGTTGTACATACTAAAAAAAATCGAACAAACTTCGTAGAATATTTGGGTCGCTTGTATCATCCTTGCGTTTGCGTACCACCTGAAACGTTGCAGCGTACCACCAGTGGTACGTGTACCACCGGTTGGGAACCCCTGCTCTAGATGATGAAACGGACATTGTTGGTCTTTCACATTTGTTGAAAAAAACAACGCAATGAAATTAAACAAATAATTACAAACTACAAACTACCTAAAAGTAAAACTACGAAGTTGGAAATGTCTATTGTATTATCGGACGACAAACACGTCTGTCAACGTCCATGAAGGTTACCGCTTTCAGGACAACAGATTGTTCGTAGGCAAGTCGAAGAGTGGTTAAAAGACGGATTAGTTCAACCCAGTAGTTCAGAGTATACCGCACCTGTTGTTTTGTGTCAGAATAAATCAGGACAGCATCGACTATGCGTTGATTTTCGTGCTTTAAACAAAAAAATAACACGCGACAGACACCCATTACCTTTAATCGATGACGTAATCGATCTTCAAGAACACGCTCAGGTTTATACCACACTGAACCTCAAAAATGGATTTTTTCATGTACCTATCACAGACTTTGAATAAGTACATCGCCCTGGTAAGCGCATGTCCTATGTAGACGCTCTCAGCAGAAATCCAATCATGTTTATACAACAAGACGACTTTGCACACAATATAATATCAGCACATTCTGATGATGAATTCATTGCAGGCATCAAAACTGCTCTTGAAACGACGTCCGTGTCGAATTATTTACTCAAAAATGATGTATTGTATAGATTACATAGCGATCAAGAACGTCTGGTAGTCCCTTATTCAACGCAAATTGAACTAGTTCAAAAGGCCCATTCCCAAGGTCACTTTGCAACCGCCAAAACTGCCGATCTGGTCACCAAAGATTTTTATATACCCGATTTGTGTAAATTAGCCCAAATGATAGATGCAAATTGTGTTACATGTAAACTTTCCTCCGTTAATCAGGAAAACATGAAGGTTTATTACACCTCATAGACAAAGGAGATGTCCCACTAGACACATTCCATTTGGATAATTTAGGCCTTCTCCTTTCCACAAATAAGCAATATAATTATAATTTCACTGTAGTTCGCGTTTTCAAAAATTTTTTGGATTTTCCCTGTAGAAAGTACATTATGTTCCGAAGTTCTAAACAAACTCTCAATACTGCAAACAACATTCGGTAATCCCCTTCTGATAATTACTGATCGAGATAGTGCCTTTACATCGAACAATTTCGCTAACTTTTGCAAAAATGAGAAAATTGAATATGTGCTCATCTCTACTGGTGTGCCAAGAGGTAACAGACAAATCGAACGACTTCATGGTATTCTTGTTCCTGTTGTAACAAAACTGTCCATAGCGGAACCGGCCAAACGGTTCAAACATGTCAGTGCAGTACCAGCGAGTCATCAGCAAAACTACTTCTTCCAGTACCATGTTTTCCCCATTTGAACTCATGATTGGGACAAAAATGAGTACGTTCGACGATACCAACATCAGTACACTCTTGGACGCTGAATACGAGCAGTCCCTACACAAGTCCAGACAATACTTACGCGTGCAAGCGCGTAACAACATTACAAATCTGCAAGCACATTCCAAAAAACAATACGACTGACGCCACAAGCTGGCCAAAAAGTACAGAGTGGGTAACATAGTTGCCATTCAATGCACTCAATTTGGTAGTGGTCTCAAACTGCGACCACGATTCTTCGGACTGTACGAAGTCACTGCCGTGAAGCCATGTGACAGGTACGACGTCAAGAAGATAGGATATCATGAAGGTCCCCACATCCCATCGACGCCGACCGACAACATGACAGCTTGGCCAACAACCTAATCCTAAAGATGCGTCACAAACCATGGCAGTTTGTTTTAATTCTCAAACTTTTGTTCACAGACGACGACATCCACACGACGAACGACGGCATCCACATGACAAACGACGACATCCACATGACGAACGACGACAACCAGAGCTGTTATGACAACTATTTTTCACAGCTCAACAACGAGTGATGGAGTGCTCTGAAGACGAACAGCAACGCTCAATCACCACACTTCAGCAATAAACGACGTTCTAGAGCCTTTTGCTCTATGTTGCTACGACGAACAAAATGTTTTACCCGTCTCTTTTGTATTTTCAGATTTCTTGCTGCCAGGAGGACCTGGCCCGTCAGAATTGCCGAGTGTCGAGGAAGGAGATACCTTGGATGAACTGTACTCCCTCCGAACTGTAACTGTAACTCCTGCCGAATGAGATCGCCGCCCGCGCGATCATTAACTGTAACCGTAGTGAAAAAACCCTGCCGAATGTGATCGCTGCCGCGCGATCATAGTAGTGATAGGAAAAATGATTCTTTTCAGGGATCGGATCGGAACCGCTCGCTCACTAAAAAGAGCTAGCTCTTTTTCATGACTCATCGCTCCTTTCAGATGTATAATAATGTATATAACATATCAAGATGTCTCTACTATTATAAAAGAAAGTGTTTGTTTGGGGCCGAAAAATCCCGACGATTCTATGGCACTTGCAACAACGAGATTTGGCACACAGGTAGTCCGAATTATTTGCAATTTTTGGGTCACGGCGAATTTTAAAATTCAATCGAGAAGATTTTTAAATGAATTTCATAATTTTACTCTCCATCGATTTTTCAAACGCGGAGAACGTTTTCTACTCATGCGACCTTGCAGTCAGGGTTAGGAATCATGCTAAGTTTTTTTCATACGCAGAACACGTAGAAAATTATTGTTTACGTTTCCGCTTTGATTTTGCGCTATTTATTTCCCAGCCAGACGATAAATCTTTTAACTGAGGTCAAAAATCTTTTTTCTATCTCCTAGACCGTTAATGATGGAGTAAAAATTTAATCGTATTTGAAATCTGCGGAAATTTCAGTTTAGATTGATACCTAACAATATGATTTTCTTTAAATAAATAAATTTTTAATTGAATATATCTTCAACAGATTTGAAATCTGCGGAAAATTTTACACCAGTTTAATACTGTGTATTACGGGCAACGCCGGGCTAGCCACTCAATGGTATATAATATGTTTGGGCCATCGAACATCCCTCGTTGTCACGTGAGCGCCAGACGAAGAGGCGCCAAGCGTGTTTGAACACCCACGCAGCACTCACTCATCCAGCAATTGCGCAGTTTGCCTCTAAAATCAACAAAAGGAGGGAAACGGGGCCTGAGGACGAAAGGCATTGCTGCATACGGCTGCTAAGCTGTAAACTTTAATTGATGGCACAAAACCATGCCAATTCTTATAACTTTAAAATTGTCCATATAGAATAAATTACTTTGAGGACAACTTTTTTTTGTACTTCCCATTATGAACCCAGATATTACAAAAGTAGCAATAAAGGTATCCAAACACGTTAAAAATGTCCTTTTTGACCAAAAATTTTCGATTTTATTGGATAAAGTACTTATTTGACTTTCCAAAACATAGTTGATTTTTTCTTTGTTAATTACTTGAAGAGATTTAAGATTTTAATCAAGGCGGGAAAACAGGAAGCAGGTATGGAAAACACCGGAATTGGCCATTAAAAGACCATAAACCTGGCAAAATCTAAATTTAAAGAATTTTTTTTTGCAAACATAATTTTAGAGAGGTTTTTCTTTTGGAAATAGTGTGAATCGTATCCATTTGTATAGAAAATGTACTATTTATATATATAGATATAGATCAGAAGGTTCCTGGTTCGAATCCGGGTCCGGGGATGGATGTTCGTGATCATTTGGTGTAGAGGCGGCTGGTGCACCTTAAATCTGTCGTGGCCAAAAGTCCTCACGTTGGGTTGGTGTGGAAGTTTGGAGAGAGGGTTCCAGATCATGTGTTGTCTCGTCATCTGACCATGGTTCAAAATTACGAGGTATTGTCCTCGGATCTTTCCCTTAGGGGATTGATCCCGGCCCGCCGTCAATAGCAAGGGAACAAAATTTAGAAGAAATTCAAAAGCTCTGGAGAAAGTCAAAATATTTATGGGAAATTTTTGTTTGGCGAACCTTCAATTCTGTCGGCGTTGTCAGTTTTAAAGTTTAACGATACCCTTTTCCCGTAAAACAACTCCTAGAATGTCCTGGGCTAAAACCACTTAGGAACCAAATGAGACTTTCTGATAATTTAAATGATATTTTGTAATCAAATAATAAAAATATTAATAATTTATTTTAATACTTAAGATTTTTAACTATTTATTTTAAGATATAGGTATACTATACCCTCGAATATTCGTTGTCCCAAAGATTTTCGAAATCCAAATCCCTTCTTCCTAAAACTTTTTCAAAATGCCTTGTTTTGTTAAGGCAATGCAATAAAAACAAGTTACGTTTAATTTAATTTTGTGTAGTTTTATAATATCACACCCGAGATATCGAGGTGATATTATTATTATATTAATGTTAAGTAAATAATATAATAATTGTTAGAATATGTTTTAATAACAATCTTAAAACTAGTTTTAATTAGTGCTAAAAGGCGTGATATGACTTAAGCCGTTAAAACGCCCTTTCAACCTAAAATGGAATTAAAAATAAAAAAATAACATTTATGATCTGATAATACATAGATATTTAAAAAGTTGAAACTTCAAAAAAGTAATAAAATGCTGGGGAGCGCAAAAGAGCGTGTGCGGAATTGACTCTTCGAGAGCGATAGTTATCGAAAACAGCCAGTTCTCGAAAAGAGCCAGATCTCGAAAAGAATCAACTCCCAAAAGAATCAGTGAGCGCAAAAGATCGAATGCGGAAATGATTCTTCGAAAGAGACAGATCTCGAAAAGAGCCAGATCTCGAAAAGAATCAACTCCCAAAAGAATCAACTCCCAAAAGAATCACTGAGCTGGTGATCGCTTGCGGAAATGACTCTTCTAGAGCGGAAGCTCTGATTCGTTAAAAAAGAGTTACCGCTCTTGAGCCCTGATTGGTTAAAAAAGAGCTCTCCGTCAAGAGAGCTAACTCTTTGAGTCAGCTCCTGAGCGGATCGCCCATCTCTAGATCATAGCAGAAACCATGAACTGAATTTCCGAAGTGTTTGTGAATCGGAAGAGAGGTGTGTATAATCTGTAATATTCGTCACATTCTTAAAACCAGGCAAGTTAAATTGATATTTTTAGCCCAAAATATGTATGAAAAAGTACTTAAATGCTAAGATTGTAAAAAAATTCGACTTGAATTCATGGATAATCTAGAATAAAGCCATATGGTAAGTGTACCGATAGTAGACCACTTTCCAACCGATAAACTAAAAATAAGCTTTATGCGCTTTCTAGGGAGTGAAAGTACAAAGTAGGTTTGCAACTAGCACACTCTCGATGATGATGCCTGAACTACAGATGATATAATGTCATAATGACAAATGCAACTTTTTTGCACACGTTCTACGCTTTATGTAAATTAATAATAAAAACAAAATTCCTCCTACATGGGGTGTGTTGTAAGTGAGTTATAACCGCAACATTAATGCAACTTTCTACATAATGCAACTATTTGCATAGTTACAACTTTTTGTATAATTGCAACTTTTTACAATTTAGCTTAAAATTAATTAATATGAAATTACTATTTCATTTTTTGCCCTCTGAATCAACCCTTCAATCACGTGTGTCGGATCTTGCGAACGCCGAAGTATTGCGGATCAAACAAGAAGTTCATGGAAAGAAGGTATTCGTCCCATCAGACGAAAATGAAATAAATGGCAAGAAGTACTTAAACACATTGGTTGGCACTTGATAATCCAAAGGAAACTTGGGTAATTGACTGCAGAGTTTGCGAGGTGAGTTTCGATCATCAATATGTTGTTTCCTTGTAGATGACGTTTTAAAATCTCTGAATGTTGAGCGAAAGGATTTTCCGTATCTTCTATCCGATATAGCATATTATATGACTGCGGCTGGAATCACACTCAAGGTGCTTTATCCGAGATTGCTCCAAGTTGCTTGAGTGGTACACTTGTTTCACAACTCCAGAAAAAGTCCAATGCAACAATGTCAGGCAACATCAATCTCTGTTGAGCGCAGTTTTTCAATTTTAAAGAAATTACTGACCTGGAATAGGCCATTCAACGACATCAACGTTTTTCTGTTTTAATAATAAACAAATAAACTTTGAATTTTTCCATTTCTTATTAATAATTTATTTTAGATTTTAGTGTATCAAAAATAAATGCAACTTTATTTTCATAAATGCAACTTTATTTTCATAAATGCAACATTAGGGAATGATAAATGCAACTTTTCCCATTTTTACTGCAACAAAAAAGTTGCCCTACTTATCACTTATTTTTAGAAGGTAAGTTCGAAATTTTATTCAGAATTTGGAATAATTTTCATTAAACAGCACTTTGTCATTTTTTTCCAAGATAAAAGTCTGTGCAGAATTTGTTTCTTGTGTTTAACACGTTCGTTGCCGGTCACTTTTTCCAAGAAGCCGACTTACTTTTTACAACACAAGGGGGCTCCGCCCCGTGCTCGCTTACGCTCGCCAACCCCCGGGGATTGCTACGTAATCCCATTTGGTTTGCTTCGGAAACCAACACTCCTTTTACAGATGCCATTTGGTTTGCTTCGCAAACCAACATTCCTTTCGCAGAGTGAAACTATCTGAATAATTCGTACCATCCTGATTTCCCTTTCCGATCCATGACGTCACAGCGAGGGCTTCGCCCCCTGCTCGCTTACGCTCGCCGACCCCCGGGGATTGCTACGCAATCCCTTTTGGTTTGCTTCGCAAACCAATACTTCTTTCGCAAGTTATTTCTCTTTTTTTTTTTACTTTAACACTTAATGCACCCTAAACTAACAGCCGCATGAGTAAAAAATCTTCTGCATCTTGTTCCCTGTACAATTTTAAGTAAACCGTGTTAATCTCCAAACTTTACGATCTGTACTTTATACTTTCTCGGTAAACCGTCTGAGTACAGAGGGAAAAAAGCGAGTCTTTTTCCTCGCCAAAGAAAAAGAAATCGTTTTTATGGCAATTGTTGCTACGATAAATTTGATATCTGGAAACCCGATAGTCAAAAATACAACCCTCATATGCTTGCCTGCTCCGTGAAATAAAAAATACGAAATTTGTGTTACCCACTTTTGAGTGCATCGAATTTATTTATTAACCAATTTTAAGAATAATTGTACCGTAAGAAAAAGTACATTCTGAGGTATACTGCGATATTTTCAAAATTAAAAACTAATAGTAATACGATATAGGTATGACAGTTTTAGTTTTGTATCGGAAATTACGATCTGAAAGTTCCGAAAATTGTATGATCAACTTTTAATTGCATCGATTTTATTTATTAACCAATTTAAAAAATAATTGTACCATAAGAAAGAGTGTAATGTAATGTATTCAGTGATGTTCCAAAATTTAAAAAATAATGGGTTTTGCTGTAGATATAACGGTTTTAACATAAAGTAGCGAAAATATCCAAATTCCGAATTTTGTATGACAAACATTTGATCGCATCCAATTTAATTATTAACCGATTTCAAAAATAATAGTACCATAAGAAAGAGTACATTCTGAGGTACATGAATAAGTACACGCACACAAACACATACATGTTTATATAAGTAGGAAATCCTTTCTAAGGACCGGGTAGGTATTCATTAAACTAAATACACTCTTGCAAACGGCCGTGAAACATGGAAATATTTCAATTGTTCTTAAATGAGGCTTTAATTTTTCTGGAACAATTTGGGCGTTTTTATAGGTCCCTCAAACCCTGAATAGTGAACATTTTATCTATACCTAAGCGTCAACAGATCCTTTTTACCTCCTTTTCTACATGGCGAATGTCCCCTGTATTTATATTTTCTGGATCAAGCATGGATATATCCTTAAAAAAAGTTGACAATTTTCTTCATTACCATCAGAAGAAAGTTTGAATTTCATTCTATCGACAATACTTTGAATTAATTGCTTTTGATTAATAGGTACGATTTTGGAATTATGTACCAAGGGAAATGTTTTATGGGAAAAACAAAACGGTGTTCGTAGTTTTTAATAAAAAGCAGAGGGTATACGGAATTTGCTGGAAAAACCAGAGGGTGTACGGCGTATACCGCCGTATACCCTCCACTACAGCCCTGCACACGGTGTGCCATAACTAACCTTAAAGTATTAACTGTACTTTATAAACCTGCTTAAAGTTAAGGGAAAATCGCCAACACAGCGAAAAATGGGTCACCTTCAACACTGAATGCTAATGAAGAACACATAATTTCCGATTGGATAGTATTAGTAGCAAATGCATGTTTCCCAGTTTCCAAAGACGACGTATTGGATAGTATCCAGCAGCTTATTGAAAAATTTAAAAGGGAAAATCTATTTGTAAATGATAATCCTGGCCGAAAGTGGTTTTGACGTGTGACGAAGAGAAATTTCGTCGTCGGAAGATGAAGCTGAGGGGATTCCCTCAGGAAGCAGTATCGATGATGTTAGATAAAAAATTTATATAAAAGTGTATTCGTTTTTTAAGTATTGTTTCATAAATCACCATAAGCACTGTAAAAGCACTTCAGTCAATTTTATTTAAGTCTGATTTTTCTGTTTTTATTCATGGTTTAAAATAATGATAGTACATAAAGATTAACATTTCTTTAATGTTGATGTTTGCTGTTCAAGTAAAAATTGTATAAGAATATCTTTTAATTTTGTAAGGAATATAAAAACTGTAGTGAGTGTACGTGTTCTTTTAAAATAAGTTTCAAGGCCGTAAACTAGCATTTTCCAAATAAAGGCTTAAAAATTATAATAGATAACATGAAAAAATTTATAAAATTAATTTAATAAAAAATATGTACTATATAATCCATCACAGATAATTATAAAATATTTATATTTTATAAAGAAATGAAAATGAAGTTAAAACATAAAAGTATTAGAATTTAAATTATGTAATAAATAGTTTTCAAAAACTCAACTTGATTTTCCAGCCATACTGGTAAAACGAACCGAGTTTGTAACTTCTCTCGAAATAACGCTCATAAGCTATTCAGTAATTTCTTTTCGTTCCCTACTTAAATTAACTTAATTTTAAACAATGTGTTTTAACGTAAAATGAGTATGTATGTCAGAAGTCGGTAAAAAATCCAATCCAATAATATCTTATTCGTTGCTATAGGCTTCGTAATAGTTGAGAAAAGCTGAAATAATATATAGGATAAATATTTTCCCAGCTGTTTTGGTAGCCGATCAAACGGTATAGTGGTTAAGGTGTTAGCCTCTAGATCGTTCCTGGTTCGAATGTGGGTCCGGGCATGGATGTTTGTAAGCGTATGGTGTAGAGGCGGCTGGTGTTCCTTAAATATGTCGTGACCTAAAGTCATCACGATGGGTTGGTGTGGAAGTTTGGAGTGTGGGTGCCAGCTCAGACGTTGCTTCGTCATCTGACCGTGGTTCAAAAGTACGAGGTGTTGTCCTCGGATCTTTCCCTTAAGGGATTGATCCCGTACCGCCGTCAATAGCCCGTTGTGTTGCTTTAGTACGACGCTAGTTAAAAATTACCAATTACCAGCCGTAGTGATAAAGTAATCAACCTCTACAGAGGCAATCCATTTCTACCTTAGCGTTACCGACGCATATACTAAGGGAATTATGTGTTTTAAAAATTGATTGTTACAAGTGAGGGCAAATAATTTTATTAATTAAGGGTCCAAAATTGGGAAAATATAATTTTCTAGTCATTGCGTGGCTAGCCCGGCGTTGCCTGTACCCGTGATGTAAGTTATTAATCTGGTGTAAAATTTTCCGCAAATTTTAAATCCGTTGAAATTTTTAATGTATCTTTAGCTATTCCGAATTTACGAAAAGGAATTTTCAATCCCAGTCAAAATGGTTTTTTTTTTAAATTTTTGCTCTCATTCCCTTTAACGCGAAAGACAGAAGATGCAATCTGTTTCACGTGACGTCACAATCTCTTGCGAAAATATAAAAGATATATTCAATTTAAAAATTATTTATTTAAAGAAAATCATATTTTTGGGTAGAGTTAGGCGGGGTAATTGTAAACAAAGGGTAATTGTAAACAAGCTATACCAGCGCCCACATGAGATTACGAGAAACTAAATAGTTGTGAAATATGAAAGCTGGCAACCCTGAGGATGATATATGTTGATCCCGTATTTCATTGACCCACAGTTAATAGCAATATGTTTAGTTGAAAAATGTATGGTTGAAAAGTTTAGTTTTTAAAGTTTTTGTGTGCTGCATTTTTTTTTTTTTTCTGCTGCCCTCCATAATATATTGAAAGGTATGTTATTCCAATTCTTTACTACGGTCAGTAATGTTTCTATCGAACAGAAAATCATTGACTTTTGCTTCTGGGAACTTTAAATGCACCTGCAGTTGAATGTTTACAATCACCCCATATTTTTCAAGGGCCGGGGTATTTGTAAACATTACTTTGACAATAGTTTCGTTTAATTTGGAAAAAAAACCAATATGTTTTCCCGTGTAATTTTGTATTTAATAGTATTTAGTACGTTTGAATTGAGTTTTATTGAATTTTTCGTGTTCTTAGGGAGCAGGAAGACTGTTTTTCTAAAACTTCACACATATGGTGAAGTTCTTACAACTAACCAAGTACTGTCACGCTTGAAGGAGGCAGAAGAGAAAAAGAACAAAAGGAAGCCTGGTGAGAAGATAGTGAAAGAACCAGAAGGTAAGCAAGAAACCAAGAAAGAAGCAAATGGAAAATACAGCAGAACTCGAGAACAGCGATGATGTGGAACTATTGAAAGAATTGAGTAACATCGACGGTGAAGAGTTTGAAGTTCTCCAAACATTCAAGCAAAATATAGAAGACTAGCTTGCAGGGGAAGTTAAATATGTTGGAGCCATTCAAGGAAGACATTGAGGCCCGGTGCATACATCTGGTTTTTCAACGTACGGCGCCGCTGCGGCATTTGCGATAAATATTCTATCGAAGAAAACGTGTTTATTTTGCTTATTTGGTGATAAAAAGTATATTTTAAAACAAAATAGACGTTACTGGATACAAGCAATTATTAATTATTATTTATATTCCATTTATTTATAAAAACAAGGTATTTCAGAACGGAGACATATGTGCGGCGAGCTGCGTTGCCGTGGGGAACTGCGGTGCAAATTGAACGCAAGTTGGACGTGCGGCGCCGGAGGCATGTGTGCACTACTCCAATGGAGCTAATGTATCTCAGACCGCACTTACCGCACTTACGTTGCTGCAGCGGCGCCGCAAGTTGAAAAATCGGATTTGTGCACCGGGCCTGAAAAGACTACGTTTGTACTTGTTGATGAGGGGGGGGGGGAGATATAGAAAACCCATTTTTCGTATGTATGAAGGGTGGATGTTGTTTCAGAAGAGAAGTTAAAGATCACCGGACTCAAATGCTTCGACAATGCATGTACTAAATTCGCTGTGGTTCAAAAAGAGACTAATTCTGTGTTACTAAAAACCATGTCAAAGCAATTTTATCTACTCCAACCTGTAGCAAAGAAAACCGTAAAGAAATTCTCCAATTTGAGGGCACTGTTAATGTGTAAGAAATGTAATGTGTGTTTGTTTTTTGTACCTAAGATTTTATTTTTAAATTTTTAGTTTTTTTTTTAAATTTTTAAATTTGTAATTTTCTGTTCTTTACACACTAAATACATTCTTTGTTCAGCAAATGTTTGAATCATTTATTCTTATGTATTCCTGAAAGTTCACATCATGATCAATGCAACTTTCAAGTGTCGCTATATTTTTTTGGGGGAAGATGTGGGAGTATTTGGTAAAGGTAAAAATCAAAACTAGGTTATTGTAAACATGGTATTAGAAGGGTAAAAATACCATTGGAGTTCATTCTACTGCCATGACTACTGCTCATGCTGTTACTTGTTCAATATTCAATATCACGAGGAAAATCGTTGTTTACAATTACCCCTACTTTCAGTGGTAATTGTAAACACGCGGGGTAATTGTAAACAGCCGAGTACGGTGTTAAATTTCTTTCATGGAATCTTCGTACTAATTAAATATTAAAGTAGAATAGTGACAAGTTAGTTTAGTAGGGTGAACAATGTTTAATTACTTTATCACGAGTTTGAAAATAGGAATTGAAAGTGAACATACAAATTCTGTTTACATCCGTTGAAATTTTTACTCTATCTTTAACGGTCTAGGAGATAGAAAAAAGAACTAAGTGAGTCCAATTTAAAGATTTATTGTCTGGCTGGAAAATCATTCCTCCGCACAAAATCAAAGCGGAAACGAAAAAAATAATTTTTTCCGAGTTCCCAGCGATGAAAAAAACTTGCCATGATTCCAAAGCCTGGCGGCAAGTTCCCGTGGGTAGAAAAGTCTAGATTCCTGTGTTTCTTCTCTCTCCAGTAGAAACGCGTTGACGAACCCCCGCGTTGGAGAATAAAACTAGTAAAATCATTTTAAAATCTTCTAGATTGAATTTTAAAATTCGCCGCGACCCAAAAATTTCGGACTACCTGTGTGCCAAATCTCATTGCTGTTAGTTCCATAGATCGTCAGGATTTTGTGGCCGCGAAACAAACAAACAGACAAACAAACAAACGGAAAAACACTTCCTTCTATAATAGTAGGGATAATGTTGGTAGCAGCGTTGACAATTTCACTTTTGAAATAGGCTTGACTAGTTTAACAGCACAATTTTTATTACCAAATGAAACGTGGGCCTAATATCATAATTTTAAAAGTTTCACTGAAACTTAAAATCTCATATTTCGACACTATATTTTCAAAGTAAAGGATAACACAAGCATTGATTCGTTTCAATCGAAACTAGCAAGAATCACTTTAAAATAGTTGTTTTGCTAGAAAATATTTATCACAATTAAATAAGTTATTCAATAAGTTGTAATATATTCAAATCTTGTTCCTCAAAAATTCAATCACTTTTGAATCGTTAATACGATATGTACTGTCGGAGGAGAAAAAACAAACCACCCCTCGTCATTAAAGCAATTTTAAAAGTAGAAAAAATTCCAAGATGTCGTTTGACAGGAATTAACGTCTTCTATAAATTCGAATTTATTAAATTTATATAAGGGACCGTCTTCATATTAAATTGAACACCAACTTCACAATTTCCAATAAGAACCCATATTTCGACATAAGATTTCGAATCTATATCAAAATTTAACTTCAGATATCAAATTTCATGCTTTTAGGTCTTACCTTTTCGAAGTTATGGGTACAGATAGATTGAAGCTCCTAATGTTAAATCAGTTTCTTACGCTTTTATGCATATCTTTCTAAACAATATTTCTAGAGCGCTGATATTTTGTACCATGTTATTGTTAAACAACCCAAACAAAATCGACCGAATATTTAATTTTAAAAATAGTTTTTAGTATGTAATAACAGTTATTAAATTAATGTTTGAAAATTTTTATATTCTAACGTTATTATATTTTGATAGGAATCAATTCAAAAGGACTTCTAGTATGGGCATACAAAATTTCAGATCATTCCGATAATTAGTTTTTGCGAAACATTAAATATTCCTCATTATTTCAATTGTAGGGGTGAACCAAAAGTTGAAAAGACGTTTGACAAACCTCGGATAGCAATTCTTGGATCGTTTGCACTTGCATAGTAAATATAATAATGTAATTATCAAATAGTTTGCACTTGCGTAATCTCTACTATTATAAAAGGAAGTGTTTGTTTGTTTGTCTGTTTGTTTCGCGGCCGCAAAATCCTGACGATCTATGGCACTTACAGCAATGAAATTTAGCACACAGGTAATCCGAATTTTTTGGAAATTTTGGGTCACGGCGAAGTTTTAAAATTCAATCTAGAAGATTTCTAAATTAATTTAATAGTTTTATTCTCCATCGGTTTTTCAGCGTGTTTCTGCCAGAGATGAAACGCCGGAAATGACATTACCACGTCAGCAGTTGGATACATGCTAAGTTTTTTTCCTCCCACAGAACGCGGAGAAAATTAATTTTTTTCCGCTTTGATGTTGCCCGAGGAATGATGAACAGTCACAGTTCTTTTTTCTATCTCCTAGACCGTTAAAGTTAGAGTAAAAATTTCAACAGATTTGAAATCTGCGAAAAATTTCAGTTTAGACTGTTACCTAAAAATATGATTTTCTTTAAATAAATAATTTTTAAATTGAATGTATCTTCAACGGATTTGAAATCCGCGGAAAAATTTACACCAGATTAATACTTTACATCACAGCGTTGCCCGTGGTGTTGGTTTGCAAACCAACACCACGGGCACGGGCAACGCCGGGCTAGCCACGCAGTGGCTAGTAAATATAATAAGTCTCTGATCGCTGAAAAATACGTTTGAAATAGTGTTCAAATTTGTAATTCGGGTAGCTATAGCAACAATTGATCTCGGACTACAAATAGCGACTTTCTGTTTCGAGATGATCCCTGAAATTTGCACAAACTTTAGGATTGAATACCTCGGGATATAACGGTAATAAAGTCATGAAATTTCATATTTAGAGGTCAACACCCTGAATTGGCACCTTACTCTCTAAACTTCCACATCACGCCAACGTGGGGAGAT
This sequence comes from Metellina segmentata, assembly GCA_947359465.1. Classification (NCBI taxonomy): domain Eukaryota; kingdom Metazoa; phylum Arthropoda; class Arachnida; order Araneae; family Tetragnathidae; genus Metellina; species Metellina segmentata. The sequence goes on from OX375884.1 coordinate 37,810,677, forward strand.
TTGAGGTCACGACAGGTTTAACGTGTACCAGTCCCCGTCTACACGACGGTCTTCGGCTGGAACGTCCAAGTAAAGGATTAATTCGCTATTATTAATCAAATCAATGACTACTATTTTATCATCGTTTTATAAAAGAACAGAAAAACCAGACAATACTTTGATTGGGTCCCTCTTTGGTGACATCACTGAATGCCGTTGAGTATTAAGATATCGACTGACATTGCAGATTTAAGTGAAATGCTGGACTCCCTCATTAAAAAATAGTAGCTTTTTTTCATTTGCGAAGTTGAAAAGATAGGATTTCTTGAAAGAAAATGAAAGAATTTCCTCTTAGTAAAAAGAGTCTAATTAAGAAAATGCAAAGTTGTGTTCTTTTTATTTAAGTGGCCCTTGTTAAGAAAGCTCTTTTTTCATTTGTGAATGTCTTCAATTTCAGGAGAATTCTGATTGTTCCATTTGCTATTTCAATTTGTCGCTTAAAATTTTCCCGTTCTTTTAATTTACATTAAATTATTTTGACTGGAGTCACTAAATCATGTTTCTCTGAATCTTTCTAGCTCAATATTTCTTATACCTCTTCATAACAATAACAATAATTTCCGGCATCTTGAAATGGAGTTCTTTGTCTTTGTTTTGGTAAATTAATTTCCATTCTTATTTGACGCACTGTTGTTGAATACCAAACACAATTTTTTCAGACGGTTAATCAAAATTAATATTTTTTATGTGTTCTTCTCGTTGGTACTGTCGGTCTATCACGAGAATTGTTCCACACAGAAAGTCTGTGGCAGTCTGTCGACATAGAAACGAGACTTTGCTCATTTTCTGTAAAGGATCCTTGAAGCATTTGAGTTTGTCATTTTGGCGTACTTAGCGTCTATTGGATTTCTCGTTGTTTTGCGATACACGATTGCAAAGGGCTACAGTCGAAACGTCGCTAAAATATCATCCAAATCATTCCCACTCTAAATAATCGCGATCTGTTTCTATGTGTTAGCATTATATTTGAGCTCTTCTTTTCTCAAAGGGATGTTCACATTAGTGTTAGTGAATTATCTAAGAAAAAAGGGTAAACAAAAGAATCGACGTCGATGGTTATATCATTCTAAAACTCCATTCCAATGTACAATTGAGTAATTCAATGCATTTAGTTACAGACAATGTCTTTCATTCGGTTTATAAATGACGAAAAAAGTTGATCATATACCTATTTTAATATGCGTATGGAATGTAAGGCAACTATTTCTGATGTTAATGAATTATCTAATTAATAACTAATCTTATTGAATGGATGAATTTATATAAGAAAAAGAGCGAAGAAAAAGAATCGACACCAGTTACTACTACTTACAATAATGGATTATTACCACTAAACTACAATAACGGACCGGACATCAAGATGTGATGGTATAAGGGAAATAATTCATTCTTAAATAGGGAAATTGTCCCCCACGTGCTGCAATTAGACTAGCCACCCTTCTGAACATACTTTCAACAAGGTTTTGATACACAGCTATGGGTGTTTGTGTCCATTCCCGCTGCAAGAATGTTGCCAGCTCAGCTGTGAATTTAGGACGTGGTTCCCTGGTCCGTAAGCGTAGCTCTAACTCGTCACACAAAAGTTCTATGGGATTTAGGTCGGGATTCTGAGCAGGCCAGGGAAGACGTTTTACATCCACATCTTGATACCACTGCTCGACAGAGGCTACAACTTGCCCTGGAGCGTTTTCGTCCTGGAAGTAACATTCGTCCATTCCATAAAATTGTCAGAGCGCAGGAAGACCCTGATTGTCCAAAATGTTTATGTAGGCGTCGGCGTTCAATTTGACCAGGAACAACACGCAAAGGTCCCAGGCCATACCACGAAAACCACCCCCAAACAATTAGTCGGATTTTATGCAAATCCGCTAGCGTGTGGTCCATTATTGTAGGGTAGTGTATCTTTCTAAAATTATTTCCTGTCTGTAATTGAATAAGTTATTGCAATTAGTCACAAGATTTCATTTAACTGATAAGTGAAATAGCGTTAATCGTATACCTATTTTAATTTGTGTTTGGAGTATGAGGTAGGTGGGTAACTAATTAATGTCTTTTTGCAAACGGCTATTGGTGACGGATCAATCCCGAAGGGAAAGGTTCAAGCGCCTCGTAATTTTAAACCATGTTCAGATGAAGGATACGTGAGCTGGCACCCCAATCTCCAAACTTCCACGCTACGCCAACATGGTTTCGAATGAAGAAAGCTGTTGCTGGCGTTATTGAACTTTCGAAGAAAAAAAGGCGAACTAACGAATCGACGACCAGTCATACCTTTCTATAATTATTTCCAGCATACATTTGTGTAAGACAAATGCGGTTACGTGAAAAAGACAGAAAACGTTCATGTCTTTCAGATTTAAATTTGCATTTGGCATTAGGCAACAATACAGTTAGTAAAAGAAATTCTGTGACTGTAATGCGTTTATTCTTGCCTAGTTAAATAATCAGCAAACTCTACATTTTGTAATAACAAAATACATCTAGTTAAATACAGAAAAATACACGAAACTTTTAATTTAAGAACCCTTATTCTCAAGCTTTTGGTGACAAATAAAATTCAAAGTAAATATAATCTGTGGTCTATATTTCCAGTTTTGCGCCTCGAGTAATTAGGATTTAACAAATTATTCATTAATTGCCTTTGATCTACAAAAAATTGCAATTAAACAGTTTATCGCCGTTTCACTTTGAACTTTAAATCTTAGTATTGAAATGAAATTTTTAATTAGTACTCAACCATACTTCGTACAAACTGCTTGTTCATTGAAGCTCAGACGCAGACAGAAAGAATAGAAATAGTTAATGCAATGTGGAAGAATTCCGATGAAATTTAAATTCTTTTTTTTTTTATCAAACTCATGAATGTTCAATTAATTACTTTGAGGATAGGGGTTGTATTTTATTACCATGATATACCAAATGCTCAATAAATTATTGAAAGTAAAGCTCTATCAGTAACTCTAGAATTAAGAATAAAAGTTTTTGATTGAAAGCACTTTTCGAGTTATTTATGAAAACAATACATGTTTTCATGTCATTTCATGTTTTCTATATGGTCAGAAGCTCAATTCAGTTTTAAAAAGTGGAATTCTGTAAAGAAACAGAAACACGCTCGTTCCTGTTGAAAAAATTTGAAAAATTTCCAAAAGCTGAATCCTGAATAAAAATTTAAAAAAATATTTAATTTCCAATAAATAAGTTTTTGGGAAATGCATCATACTGATAGAACTAAATGCTGAAAAAAATCCATACCAACTTTATCAATTGCCTGTCCAGGATAACATGAAATTTCATAACACTTATAGAGTATTAATTTTTGAATAACAGTATATCGTGATTAATTATTTTTTTAATATCTGATAACTACAAAAATAACGAGCTCAATAACGATCTGTTATAAACACCGTATTTAAAAACATCAGAGTTTTTGTTTTTTGTACTACAACATTTGAAAATTGCAGAAAAGGGAAACAGCTGATTATTCAGAGTCGTTATTACTTCTGTCATAATTCAATATTAAAGTTATATAATCCAAACGACAGTGCTTGTATGCATAGAAAAGAGTTAACCTATCAATGAATGTGTTAAATGTTTAGCATATCAATCAATAAATTAAATATTTTTCTATACATAGAAACTTTAATTGCTGTTCTGCAGTTTGGATGACATACATTAATATTAAATTATAAATAAAGTAATAATGATTCAGCAGTTCCGATGCCGTAGTCTATATAGAGAACAGTTTATAACCCACAAAAACATATCTGAACGCCCAATTGTTGAGAGTGAAATTTGTTAGTGAAAGTTATAAACTACATACACTTACGATTGTACAAAAAACTTCTGTAAGCATATGAAAAAGTAAAACTGCATTTTCTGTTGTTACGACTAAAATTTTTTTTTAAAACTTATACAAATTACATAAACTTACGGGGGAATTGTTAGATATAATTTCCGTAAAGAGACGTAAAAAGATAACTGCATTTCCTTTCTAAAGGTAGTCACAGGAAAAAAGACAGAGCAATCCACTCTGAGAAGAGGCCACAGATAGAAGAAGTTTTACATCATAAAAGAAAACTTGATTTCCAAAGTGAAAAACTGTTGAAAGGGCTTTGCGTTTGAGCTCACATCTAAAGGGGGACATGCAGATGCAGAATTTTAACTGAAAAGTAAACTACTACAAGTACAGAAATTCGATGCCGTCCAGAAACCAGATATAAAAGCGCTTTGAATGATGACGAGTCTGGATTCGTGAATAGTCAATTGTTTAGGGTGCGGTTCTGAGAGGGGTTTCTAAATATACAGTATTGAATCTTCTTTTTGTGGAGAAGGGCCTGAGATCTTTGGACAGAGCCGTGTCTCCTTAATATGATACCGAATACAAAATTGGGCAAACGAAGAGCCTTAGGCCTTTTCCACAAAATAATTAATTCAAAGATGAAACGCTTTCATGGAAATATTTCGTTGTCCCATTCTTGTCATGTACTTTTTACACCACCCCTGTAACAAGTCTACTTCGTCTGAGTATTTTATTCCAATTTCCTGCGGGATTGGATTTTCAATACAGATCAATGCAAAGTTCTTCCTTTTTTGGAAGGCGTTTTCTGTTCGGCTTCCTCAAAAGTTCCCCTCTAACAATCATTAAAGTCTGGAGAGGAAAAAATATCTCGTTTCACACGAAGCGAATAGCATTTTTATTTGTCCAGATGTATAAAACTTCAAACGGTGGTTCGCGGAAACAAAAGCCCTTTGGACAAGAAAGAAAATAATGCATCCGCACTTTTAAGAGTTATCGGATCTCCCTTTGATTCTGACGGAATTATTGTGACACAAAAAGTGGAGGACAAAGAAAGTAAACTTCGTGGGCTGAAATTTTTTTTCATACATACGATCCTTATTGGTTGATTTAGTTATAAAGCAGTGTAAAGTCAAGTGGGAGTTTAAGGGCGAAAAGTCCTCGAAAGGGAACGAAATTGCCTTAAATAATACAAAATAACAACACTATTCAGTTGATTAAACCAATGAAATCAATTTTAACCCTACATGTGATTCCAACGAGATATCTCTTTCACCAAGATCTGACCAACTTCGCTAATGTAGAGTCAAGTGTGAGTTCAAAGACGAAAAGACTTTAAAAGGGAAAGAGAAATTGTTCCAAATGATACAATATAACTACACTGTCTTCTATTGGATAGACCAATAGCACCAAGTTAACGTTCCAAGTGGTTTCGACGAGGTATGGCCGAATTTTCAACGATGTCGAGATTAAGATCGGGTCAGTTTTCTTCTAATGACGATAGATCCATCAAAATATGGTTAGTTTTGTTAGTGACGAGATACCTCGTCAAGGTGATCACCAGGAGGATTAATACTCCTTGACTAGAACAGTGTTTCTCGACTGTTGTTAGACCGTGGCCCGGTAAATTCTGGTTTTTTTTTTATCTATGTACCCTGGGTCCCTGTACTTTCAAATTTATTCGTAAATATATTTCCAAATTTTTTTTTCAAGTTTATACATTAAACTAACATAAGTATGGCCTAATAAGTAAGGCTATCAGCACACTTAGTTTACGATGGTGGCATGTTGACGAATATAAAATTACATTTAAATTAGTTATCAATCACTTAACTTATGAAATCTTATAGCGTATTGTAGTTTTATTAGGCGGGACATCATTAAATTAATAAGTGCTGATTTTTATTGACATTTCCCATTCGGATCACTAAAAATTTACATTTCTTGTGTCACGAACACCTTCAGTACAAAATTTCTTAACACCAAAATTAAGCAAAGTACCATGTCTCTTATTCATATTAAAATTTTAATTTGTATGCATATTTCTTTAAAAATATTACGACACTCTGATTTAGAAACAAGCATTTACACAGAGCCATCACAAACTTGCGAAATAACAATATTCAGATTTGAGAATCTGGTGCACTGTCTTGTTCTTCAAATTCAATGAGGAATTTTTGTTCATACTTCCTTGCTGATAGGTCAGTTGCATTTGCTACACAGATGTTATTTAGACGTCTGTGCCAGAGCCTTTCGACATATTCACGAATATCGTTCTTCTCAGAATTTGTTTCTCTCTCGGAAATTATATATTCCACTGTAAAATAATTTATCATAAAAATGCTTAGGAAATAAAAATGATACTATATTTCAGGGGGACCTCTCACGGCTCCGTATAATGGATGTCAGGGCCCGGTCCGGGAAGCTGCGAGGCAGTTGAGAAACACTTTTCTAGGAGGCTACGTCCTGACCCACGCCCAAAAAATTATGGATGGCCCCCGAGGCCCTCTTGAAACTTGAAGAATGCATATTCCAAATATTCAGATACGATGCATAGTGAAATATATAATAAATTTATTGTTTCAAAACACAAATTATAGCATCTATGGTCTTCTGGCGCAAAATAATTCTCCCAAGTTGACGTCACAGGTTGGAAGACATTAAATCTTTCGTCTTACTAGTGAAACAATACTCAATCAAAATTTTCAAATATGAGTTTTTCAGTTTTTCTAGAACAGAATGTGGTGATCTTTAGGCTGATGAAATCCACTAAGCCATTATTTCTTCGCACGAAGATTAGATTTCTTCTTGAGAAACACATAAACAAATAAATACATGTACAGTCACGGGAAAAAAAAACGAATCAGCGTTTAACCGAGCACTATTCATACTAGAGCTAATTCAAATTATCATTCACTAGGAAATAACGTCCTTTACAAATTCAAATTAAAAATAATTGCACAAGGGGACGTCTTCATATGATGCCATAATCAGATTATAAATAAATATTTTCTTCAGTCAAAGAAAAACAAGATACTATTGAACTAATGTATGGACACCAACTTTTAAGGGTCTTAATTTCACTTTACAAACTCTTAATTTTATATTGAGGGGCCTGACCCACTAACGAAAGGAGTAAATATTAAAATGTTATCAATGAGTAATCAAGTTAGGTGTTTCACCAAAACACCCACTCCATCCACCAAATAACTCTCTCGAGGAATAAAGAATATTATAACATAGGAACCCTTTTATTTATTTATATAACCCTTAGCAATATTATCGGAACATTTGTAACATTTTACCTCTTATTTGGAAGGGAGAAGCCGTAAAATAACGGAGCTCCTAGAGCTTTGGTTTTCTGTCTCCTGATATAATAGCCAAAAGACCAAAAGAATGGGGTTGAGTAATTCCCAGCACTATATTTGATAACTCGCATCACCAGTCTATCTGAAGCATTCGCATCCTATATTTTGAGAAAAGACATGGCCAAGACCATAAAATGTTAGGGAGCCCAAAGTGGTCATGGTTCCCCATCCCATTCGGAGCATAGTGGAAATATAAAAGTAGAGAGGGCAGTGGTAACCTTTTTGGTGCCCAGAATTGTGTGATTAAAACAAGTAAGAACCCTTAGACTACTTTCGTCTGCATGGTGGAACCTATTATTCATCGTCTGATAGTAGACTTTGACGATTTCATCACTTTTAAAGTTACTATAAAAATGCAGATTCATACACACACCCTGTCATACGATGTTATATCACAAAATGAGGCGATAAGATGTCGAATCTACTAAGTCCATTTTTCACAGAGTAGTCACGTGACTGCTAGTCAGTATGTTGGTCATATTTTTTAAGCTCCTCTCAACAACAATGCTCAGTCTACCTATATCTCACATCTACGGTTTTTAACATTAACGGCCATATTCACAAGTCTCGAGTTAACTCGAGGATTGATCCGCGAGTAAGAGTTAACTCGAGGATTAGCAAGAACGGTATTCTCAAACAGCGTGTTAAGTGAACCGGGAATTAAAATGAGACGCTCGCTGTGATTGGCTACCTCACGATCACGTGGTATTGTTTATATTTCTTGCGACGCCCGAATCTGCATTCATACTGATCAAGCACGTACTTCGCCGTAGAATTGATTCCAAATTGTGAATAAATAGGACTCATACAGCATTCTAATATGGTTTTGGGAAAATTAATGCAAAGGTATTTAATTTCAAGTTGGATTTTTATGGAAACCTAAATTTTGCAAGAAAGAATTGTACTCAATGTCTTGACAGATGTATGTAATCTGATTATCTTTGTACTTGTCAGTATGGGTGTATGTTGGTGGTGTGAAAAGTGACTTGCATTGTCAATTTTCTTTCATTCGTAACAATTCAACAGAATAGTTTTTATTCTACGACGAATTTGTATCTGCCATGGTCGTTTTCTACCGTTCGCTCTCTCCGGCTTAGAGGACAGACGTGGCGCCATCTATCTTTTCGCTAAGCTGCTTGTTAAGATTACGCAGCTACATTTATTTTCATTTTTCTTTTGAATTTCAATAAAATTATGTTTTAAATTTTCCATTTAAGGAATATTATGATGAGGACATGAGCTGCTATGCAGCAGGTGCTCACGTCCAATCCAGTAACCAGTCGTCGCAAGAATACTATACTTTAGCATATAATGAAATATGTCATCCATTTTGTTTATTGCAGAATATCCTTCGCAGAAAGGTAGTACTGCGAATGCGTAACTCTTACTCGCGAGTTAACTCGCCGATTTCGGAGGATCAAAATGTAACACTGAACCGGTAGTTTAAACCACGGATCAGGACTCGTGAATACGGTTTTTTCGATAACTCGCGGATTATCGTTGATTCTCGAGTTAACTCGGACTTGTGAATACGGCCGTTAAAGTATTTCGATTGACGTGGACTTATCTTGGAATGTCACTGTCGTTTTGACGAATAGATGTCGTACTGTCCAATCCCTTCCCATTCGAACAGTCACAGATCACAGAAATGAGTCATTCGCTCGATTTAGCAGCCAAATACTGGATGAGCATTACGTTTGAAAATGTATTTGGCTCTCTTCAGACTTATCCGCGACTTTTCAGAGCTGTAGACGGCATACATTTGATTCCTGTAACTGACTGTGGGTACATTGCTCTTCAATGTGAGTAAAGCTTTCTTTGTGTGTACTTACTATTCGTCTGTCGAACCTCCGTTTTATCTGTGAAAATGGTTGACCAACCCTTAAAAGATTTCTACTGAGAGCCCTCTTACGATTCCTTTTCCAAAATTTTGGAATGCACCATGTTTGTATATGTTTATGCAGTTAAACCTCTGTTAAAACGACGAACCTCCGTTTCGTCTGTGAAGATGTTTGACCAATTCTTAGATTTTCTCAAACCGAACCTTCCCTCTATCAAATACTCAAATGAACTTGTTTCAGAGATAAGCGAGGACATAAAAGGTCTACGTGATATTCCTGGCAAATAATATTATCGCATGTTCACTCTAGATGGCACAATTATATTTTTGGGACACAAAAACTTTTTGAAATATTTACAAATTTTCAACAAGCGTTAAAAGTTAAAATGGAGGACAGTTTTAACAAATATACTGCTTTTCTGTAATTGGTCTATTCCTCGGAAATTATTAAAAACTCAATTCTTGGGTCATTTTTCTTAAATCTCGAAAGCCCCTTTATTCTCTACTTAACGACAAACTTCAACATTCTAGAGCTGACGTTTCATATCCTGGAGATCTAGGGGGTCATCCCCTGCCCCGAAATATCATTGATCTTGCTAAAATAAAAGCGGAAGTTAGGTTAATTAATGTAGTTATATGTTTTTGAAAGTCCATCATTATATAAATAGTCGTAGATAATGTCTGAAGATGCTCAAAACTATTCGCAAATGAAATGAGCATAGAGTATTTGGTTGTTTAAACGAAGAAAATCCATCATCTATGTACTGTCTGAATAATAGACGTGAAATTATAAGTAGACTGAGCATTGTGCTATTGAGAGAAGCTTCAAAAAATGTGACCAGCATGTTGAACAGCAGTCACGTTACTGCTCCGTAACTTTTTAGTTACAAGTTATTTCAAATAGTTATAGTTAAAGCTGAAGTTGTTACTTTAACGGCTTTTTTCGAATAGCAGCTATCTCTTAAGTTTTACTAAATAGCGTAATTTACTTAAATTAATAGTACGAATAAACATAGTATACCGAAAGTATTTCCCATTGAAAAAGAGTTGTAACTTAAATATTTATTAAACACAGCAAGGAGCTTGATTATAAAATTTACATTCAAATGTTTTAATCTGAAAAGAGATGTTGATTAAAATGTAGCAAGACGTTAATAAATTAAGGAATTATCTTGAAATGCATAAACTGCTTTACATTCCTTTGATGCAATTTATAACCTTGTACGCTTTTACAAGAGTCACTGCGATGGTGTATGCCGATTTCGAGGAAGTTAAGGATGAAGGATAATAAGATCACCGGACTAAAGATCAAGGGTAGATGGAAGCTAATGGTGTGTTACAGCAGAGACTTGTATAATTCCTAATGCATCCTTCACATATTCTATGCAGTGAATAAGCTGCCGCCCACGTATTGGAACTAATAGAGGCGTTGTCAAAAGGAATAGTGATCATAACCCATCTCGTGTCTTGAGAACAAGTAAGCACTATTTGTATGAAAATGGAAATTGATATATTTATATTTATGTTACGATAAAAACCTGAAAAATTCATTTTCAATTTTGTTTTTCATTTTCACTTATGTAAATTTTTTCAAAAATGTAGATTACAACTTCATTAGAAAGACAGACTCAAATCAGGTCATTTGGATATGTCAATCAGAAATAGTGAAGTAATATCAGTAGAAAACCCCACCTCAGAAATCGTCTATTTATGCTATTATGCACCAATAGGATATATACGAGTGCTATCGAGATTTGTGACAACCAGTGCTCTTGAAGATGAAGATAGATCAAGCACTCAAATTATAAGTTTCTAGTTTTGTACAACAGACCGACATACGAGAAAAATTTGTTTGTTTATCTGGGAATTTTATGGCGTAAGTGAGAAAAATTTGGAAACATACGTTAATTCATACAGCATACATTCTTATACCTATACCAGGGCCGTGGTATCCCATTAGGAAAAGCAGCGATTAGCAACCAGGGGGTTACAAGTTCGAAAGTCGGTCCAGCTAGAGAAAACTGGTCCTATACCAATTTTTCTGACATTTTAGACATTACAACTGATAACACATTTCATTGAGTTCAAGAATATTCCTTATGAAAGTCCAATTCTTAATTTAGTCTCATAAAGGATATTGTGAATAAAGAAAATGGTAAAAAACAAATGAAACAGAGTGAGAAAAGAAGTTGTCTTAAATTCATAAACTCCTGGGAGGTTATCTTCATTGAATATCAAAGCTAGCATAAGCAATTTTTCAAAACAGTGAAAGTACTTGTCTTCAAAAATCGCGACATTGGTGAACTGGACGTGATTTGCAGACTCGCTCTTAAAATCAGCTGCCGGTAGATGTCGCTCCTGACTGGACGGTCGTCTTTGCCATCACGTAAAAGTCGCAATTGGAAACTACCGCCATCTGCCTGAAAACACGTTAGCTCATAATTTTCACATCTTGCAATCACGGTCTTTAATCCTTTATTACTCCCGATTCACACACACAAGTGGACAAACATTCTCCGTCACTATTATAGTCGTTAAAAACACTCAATCTTAGACAACTTCAACAAAACTCAAAAGCCATCAGTGAACTTGGGTTATGGTAATTTTTAATTAACGTGGTACTAGAGTAACACAACGGGCTATTGACGGACGGTCCGGAATCAATCCCGTAAGGGAAAGACACGAGGACAACCCCACGTAATTTTAAACCATGGTCAGATGGCGATCAGCGAACTTGGGATAGTATCAATTCACATCTGTTAAGTTCTAATGGGGAGTATACAAACAATCACACAATGGGGAATTTACCTACCATTACTTAATACCGCCAGAGAAAGTAAATTATAAAAAGGAAACAAACAGAATAGTGCAGAATAGTCTGTGTGATCGAACTTCCAAATTTATAATGCAAGAAAGGAAGTTTTAACATTTTTAGATTTTGTTGTGTCAGAATCTTTTGACTTCAAATATAGCTTGTAGTATATTTGTTATTTTTAGATTATGTATACTATTGAAAGGTGATGTACCAGGGTGGCCATAAATTACTTAAACTCTTTGGAGTCAAAATTTACCAATACGGGGAAATTTTGCACTGTTGGAATCGAAAACAGTTGAACATTTGCATTAAACGCAGATAATATAGATAATGCAAATTTTCGACTGCAGAAACCATGTCACGAATTCCAACGGATATGTGGCGCATTTGATTACTGAAATGCTGTCGTGGAAAAACACAAATATGCACTATCCATTTTATGTGTCTAATGCAATTGTTCGATTTTTTTCCACTCCAACAGTGCCAAATTTCCCCCTATTGGCGAATTTTGGTACTAATTTTTTTCCCCTCCGGAATGTATCCCACCGTGTCTTCAAAAGTCTTAATACCAAATTTGGTTGCATACTTTTTTTTTTAGTTACAGATGCCTCAAAAGAGTGAAAGTTATTTGTGGTCACCTCGTATATCAAACTTTTCACTTCTTCCAGACACGGACAGTCGGCGTTTACTCCAATAGCAGTAATACATTACAAACATACGTTACATTACAAATACTGACTCGAATGGTAAATGTTGCTTCGAAAATTACTACATTTATGTCAGAAACGACAAGCTGTTATTTAGAAACTCAATCTGCCTATTCTCCTGCGGGACATATCCACCACTATCTAATAATTATTTCACAAAACTATACTTAGCAAAGGCAAAGCATTAAGTTATCTAGAAGCCGAGTTGTTAATGCTTCGTACGTTAATAGCAGGCTCTGGGTTCCAATCCTATTGCTTGGAGATGGTCAGCGCTGTTATTCCAATAGATAGTTAGCAGTAATATTTCGTTACATTACAAATACTGACTCGATTGGTAAATGTTGCTTCGAAAATTACTACATTTATGTCAGAAACGACAAGCTGTTATTTAGAAAATCAATGTGCCTATTCTCCTGCGGGACATATCCACCACTATCTAATAATTATTTCACAAAACTATACTTAGCAAAGGCAAATCATTAAGTTATCTTAAAGCCGAGTAGTTAATGCTTCGTACGTTAATAGCAGGCTCTGTGTTCCAATCATATTGCTTGGAGATGGTCAACGCTGTTATTATCCGATATCAATGTGGTTACGTATTGCCTTGTGTAATAAAAAAAAATTGAGACAACCAACCGGTAACTGTGACTCGCCTCTCTTTTTCGGCGCAGATTGGCAAAATCCAATCAGTGGATAACAGAGTAAAAGCTACTTCTGATTTATCCAGTTCAGATATAAATGTCGCCAGTTTTCACTGATATCGCAAAATCATTTTTGATAACAGTTGCTCCTTGTGGTAATGTTATTTTTTATGTGAATAGCAACACATCTGAACAACTTCATCGTAAATGCTTATTGTGGCTTAGAAACTACTTTAAGCAGTACCTAGATCCCGGTCTAATTTGTTCGTGCAACAAACAAAACTTCAGCACGAAGTAAATCTTATGCTGCCCTATTTTACACTGCATTGTTGTCTGACTGAACATGCGCACTTTTAAAAACCACCAGATGGCGCTTGTCACCTTAGAGAAACCTGAACGTCAATGAATGGCCCACGATTAATAGTTGAATCAATCGCTTTTGCAACTACTTTCAAAACCACACGTAATAACAGATGTTGCTTCAATTTTTTTTTTCGGCTTCACTCCATACTGCGGGACACACTCCACAATCAAACGGTAGCAATTATGCACTGCACACGAAACCATACCCATGATTCTTTACACCAGTGACAATTAGTCAACTAGTGGTTGTATCTACCGAATTCCCAGCATTTCTATAATAAACGGAAGTACTGAGTATGACAAGGCTGAAATGCTAATCAATTGTATACAAACATGTTTTATAAAAAAAAAAGGCAGGATTAGGTTCCTGTTATGGCATATTGCATATTATAGCAATTTCGGGATTTTTTTTCAGCAAAATAACGAGCAAAGAGCAAAACTGTTATTTCAAGGGAACAGTGCTAGCAGAATTTGCGATAAGTTACAAAGCGCTAATAATGAGTGACTAATATAGTAAATGCTTTATAAAATCTTTTGTTCGTGACTAGCGGTATTCCTTAAAACAGCTTCGATTCCTGTAACTCATATTTCTCTCGTGTCAGTAAAAAACATTCCCTTGTTTATATCCATTTAACTGGCGGAGAAAACATTGCTCAACACAGTCTGGCTAGATCTGGCCCTTGCGCAAATAAAAAAAAAACCTTAGAAACATAACATTACAATTAAAAATTCATAATTGGTTACAGGGACGTGCCAACGTTTTGAATAGAGGGGGGGCGAGCATAGGCTTAACTAGGGTTGTTGAATTGGGGGGGGGGTCCTACCGAAAGTACCCCTGTAAAAAATGGGAAGAATAAATTAATTATATTAATATTGATTAATTATTAATAATAAATTATAAACAGTTAATTAATTTACATAAAAAGATATTCATCAATTAACACTTGATTTAAAAAAATCATATTTTCTTTCTGAATACAATATTTATAAAATGACTTTAAGGGGAATTTTAAAACTTACAATACATTTAAATTAGAAATTAAAACGTCGATTTTTTCGTAAACGTCTCGATTTTTCTGAACTTTTTAGATTTATATTTGATTTGCTTGAAACACATGGGTAAAAAATATCTCGATTCTGACTCTGCCGCCTATGAGTGCTCATAATTTTTTTAAAGAGAATCTATATTTAAAAATTTGGTTTCAATGAAGCACAGTAGGCAATATTTTTAAAAACCAATGAAATAAGATAAACATTAATTTTAAAAGCTAATAACAATAATTAAAATATAAAATGTATTTGAAAATTTGGTTTAAAAAAGCACAATTGACAATAATAAAAAATTCCATTTTTAATCGAAAAATTTTCCTTTGACCTTTTACTCTGCATAATCTTGTTCTTTAAAACAGAATTTATCAGAAAACTCATTTTCGATAGCTATAGTCAATCTACTTAGTCTATGTAGAGTGATTGTGGATCTGAAATAATTTTTGATGATTTTTAATTTGGAAAAACTTTTTTCACCAATTGCAACTTACATAGGCAAAGTTTTAAAATTCTAAGTGCAATATTAATATAAATATGATAGATAATAATAAACCCCTGCGGAAAATTATATTGAAAATTCCTCGTTTTTTCGAGAATGAGGAAATTTTCTATTAATTAAATTTTAAGGCTCATATGTCGGTAATTGGTAATTATTAGTTAATATCGTATTTGAGCAACACAACGGGCTATTGACGACGGTCCGGGATTAATCCTTTAAGGAAAAGATCCGAGGACAACACTTCGTAATTTTGAACCACGGTCAGATGACGAAACAACACCTGAGCTAGCACCCCCACTCTCCAAACTTTCACACCAACCCAACGTGAGGTCGACAGATTTAAGGTGCACCAGCCGCCTCTACGCCATACGCTTACAAACATCCATGCCTCGTCCCGGATTCGAACCTGGAACCTTCCGATCTAGATGCTAACACCTTAACCACTATACCGGTTGGTCGGCGGCTCATATATCGGACGAAAGTTTGGAATATAATGGTTCAGGTAGCCAATTTATTAGATTTATTATTGTCTAACATTCATCAAAAATTAATTTTTACTGCTTAGCGACCGCAAATTTTGTTCATACTACTTATATGAAAATAAGAATGTTTTTGTTAACTACAACTTGGAATAGGTATTTTTATTGGAAACCCGTTTTTCAATAATTGGGTATTACTGTTGTTTTAAGTTAGAAATATTTAAGAATCTCTCTATATTAAAAAGAGTTACCACCGCCGCTGTCGCAGGATTGAAAACTGGGTTTTTTCACTCGGTTCTCAAGATGGTTTGTCGATTGAGTACAGATCAGAATATTACGAGATTAACATGGTTTATTCAAAATTGTACTGGGAACAAAATGGAGATGTTTTTTTTTACTGATGCGGCTATCAGTTTAAGGTGCATTAATGGTTAAAGTAAGAAAAAGCGAAATCACTTACGACAGGAGTGTTGGTTTGCAAAGCAACAAGTTTTAACAATGCACTGTTCTCACGTTTCCGTCACTTAATTACTTCACAAATTCATGTGTTCACTTTCAAAACATTATTCTCGGAACCTCAATTGTCAAGGAAATCCGTAAGACTAAATAATCCATCGGGCAAAAATTCAGAACAGTTCACTTGCAGGCAGTTTTCTTGTATTTACTTCAAATAAGAAAGCCGACAATTTAAAAGACCCTATATTGTAAATCATCAAAATAAGCAATGGCAGATTTGTTGCGATTTCCGGAATGCCCTTATCTTCAAACGATATTTCCGTCAGTTGGTCAGGCTCTACTTGTCCAGTTTGGGACCTAGGGCAATAAAACTCTAACATACAATCCGTCGGTCATAAAAATAAATCGCTTTTCTTAAGACATGCCGTCAAAGACTTGGTCGAGCCCTACAATGCATTTAAAGGATTCGAAAATGAGATAATCATCTCGTAGCATTCAAGTGCGAGCACCACGTGCATTCATTTTGGGGGTAGAACCACTTTAAAGCCGTAAAACAAAGTGATAAAGTATCGGTATGTGCTGGGCCACCTATCTTCACATATTCAGAGGAAGAATTTTATCTTTTGGTACTTTGGATCTTTGAAACAATTTTTTTTCACTTTTAGTTAAATATAAACTTTTACTACACAAATAAAATTTGTTCGAAGTTTCTTGATAAACTTTTCATACATTTACGTGTTAGAAAACTTTCAAATTCGTTATTTTCAAAATCTAATTTTGTGTTACCCCTTGACCCTTCATTTATTACCCATTTCGGGGAATATATCGAAGCTCTCATAATGTGCGCTGCCCCCTCTGTGCTTCTTTCTCTCTCTCTCTGTATATATATATATATATATATATATATATGCATTTTTTTTACAAAAAAATGTCCAAAACTATCATTTAAACAATTTTAAATAAATCTATTCAACAACGCGCTGGAGAAAAGTCATAAACCTTTCTGATAAAACCTTCGTAAAAAGTTTTTTATGTTTATGGATATGGATATTGAGGCATGTGTGTGTAGAGATGTACTACGGAAATGACTGCGATAGTTGTTTTGTTTTAATTAAATGGTTTGCAGTAATTTGTCAATGTCGTCGAAGGGTCACCCAACTATCTTGAGTACATGCAAAGTGTTGACAATGTACGAAAATCTTCATGTACTATAATTTTTATTTGTTTTCATACATTATACATTTTTTTTCTCACTAATTTTGCTCCTCACCCGCGAAATCGGCTGTCCAGAGCAAATGCCGTTTGCACTCCTCTAGATCTGGGCCTGCATCTATTGACAGGAAATGAAATTAGTACAAATTTGATTCAACGGTGCTGTTTAATGTTACTTTTGAAGTTAAAATGTTAATAATGTTCCTTGATGGTGTGGAGGGGCTAAATATGGCTTTCGCCCCTTCTCCTCAGTGACAGGAGGGACCAAATACCCTCTGCCCCCCCCCCCCTGTTGGCAAATGCCTGTTAGCCCTCCTCCAGATCTGGGCCTGCATCTATTGACAGGAAATGAAATTAGTCCAAATTTGATTCAACGGTGCTGTTTAATGTTACTTTTGAAGTTAAAATGTTAATAATGTTCCTTAATAGTGTGGAGGGGCTAAATAGGGCTTTCGCCCCTTCTCCTCAGTGACAGGAGGGACCAAATACCCTCTGCCCCCCCCTGTTGGCAAATGCCTGTTAGCCCTCCTCCAGATCTGGGCCTGCATCTATTGACAGGAAATGAAATTAGTCCAAATTTGATTCAACGGTGCTGTTTAATGTTACTTTTGAAGTTAAAATGTTAATAATGTTCCTTAATAGTGTGGAGGGGCTAAATATGGCTTTCGCCAATTCTCCTCAGTGATAGGAGGGACCAAATACCCTTTGGCCTCCTGTTGACAAGTGCCTGTTTGCCCTCCTCTAGATCTGGGCCTGCATCTATTGACAGGAAATGAAATCAGAGTCCAAATTTGCTTTAACGGCACTTTTTAGTGTTAATTTTGAAGATAAAATGTTAATAATGTTCCCTGATAGTGTGTGTGTGGAGGGGAGAAATATGGCTTTAGCCCCTTCTCCTCAGTGACGGGAGGGACCAAATACCCTCTGCCCCCCCCTGTTGGCAAATGCCTGTTTGCCCTCCTCCAGATCTGGGTCTGCATCTATTGACAGAAAATGATATTAGTCCAAATTTGCTTCAACGGTACTGTTTAATGTTATTTTTGAAGTTAAAATGTTAATAATGTTCTTTGATATTGTGGAGGGGCGAAAGCCATATTTCGCCCCTCCACCTCAGTGACAGGAGGGGCCAAAAAAACCCCGGCCCCCCCTGTTGGCACGTGCCTGATTGGTTAAGTAAATATTGTATAGTAAAATTTAAAGACAGTTTAATTTTGTAGCAAGGGGTAGTAAGATCACTCATTCTACGTGTCTCGTGAACACCACAGGGAAATGAGCAGATACAAAAGGTTTAAGTAATAGGAAGAGGGTGCTGTTCCGATAGCAGTTAAAATAAAAGTTATTATAAAATAACAGTCAAGTAACTGTTTTAAGAAAAAAGTGTACCATGTAACTTTTGAAACAAATTTATTGTTGTTACAAAAATAAATATAATTAAATTTTTGTTTTTAAATTTGAATAAAAATCGACAATTTAATAGTTAATAGCTGTTACATTTTTTCACTGTTAGTGTTAGTAAACTGTTAGAGTTATTAATAACAGTGGTTAATACTAACTGTTCTTAGTTTGATTGAGTACACATATAATCCGACTAGTGCTTGATCTCAAGCATCCGCAATTAAGTCGAGTAATGAACACACACACATGGATATAGAAGAGAGAAATACAAACAAGTTAAAGTACAGGAATCAAATCTGTGTCGCTTACAGCTCACAGGCTACTAGCGATGTAGGAAAACCCATTGAGCTAAACTGTTATTGCAAATTAGCATTATCCGTCAGGACTGTTATCATAAAATAACATTTTTGCCCATCTGTAATAATTTGCTTACGTTACACAGCGCAACCATATACTTCACATGCGCCCTCTTTTGTATTCCTTGTCTCGAATGGGCCTTTTTTGAAGTCATCCATTTGTGATATGTCGCGAAACTTGGTCTACCAACCCTAAATAGCGCTAGTGTGACCAGTTTGTTGTGCTTTTGTGTCATAAGTAAGACGTAACTAGGGGGTGGAGCAGTCTTATGATAACTAGAGTGTCTATATAATAAGAGTGGCGACAAGGGACCAAATTTGGCCCAATGCGCATGCGTGGCAGCCATTTTTCTACCAGAATCGTCTCAAAGAAAGTTGCTGGGCGAATTAATATATCATTTTTGGGAGAACAAAAAGCATATGATTGTTATAATATGGATACATTCGGTATAAATGAATCATATAAACGCTCAATTACATGCGTAATTGATGAGATGGATTGCACAACGCGCTAACTTAGATTGCGGGAAACACCATGTTGTTCAAAAGAAGCTATTTACTTAAAAAGTCTTCAAATTTATACTGACAAAACACTAAAATAATAATAAGTAAACATTCTAGAACATGAAAAAGCTATACTGGAAGACGGGGTACAATGAAACATTACTTCTAAAATCAGTACAATTTGTCACAGAAAGTTGCAATTTATATATATGTTATACAATAATAAGTTCCAATTACTGATGTGATTTGGATACATTCGCACTTCTACAAGATTAGCAATAGAAGATTATTGGTTTTTCACCATTGAAAGTAAATTTCTTTACTAAAAGTAATTTTGTTTCTTTTTCCTCGTTGTTATATGCAATAATTATTTTTTCTATACATTGTTATCTTTGTGTTGTTGTCTTCATACCTCCAAAACCAAAATTTAAAAAAATAAATATTAGAAGCTTGAAATTTTTTTAAATTTAGTAACCTCAGTACGGGGTACAATGAAACACTTGCAGATGGGGTACAATGAAACATGTTTCATTGTGCCCCGGGTGAATGCATTTACTTGAAGTAATATATCAATGGTAAATATAATATCACTGATATAAAATAACATATTACTGGTTGTCATTAATCTAAATAAAACACTTTTACTAAGGAAATGGCAACACCTAACATTAATAGGAGAAGGCAACACCAAATCAAAACAGTAATCATTTTAAAAGCATGCAAAAAAAACTGTTTTTTTTCCTTCTAAAAAAAGTACAGATTTCAATAGTAAGTTAGATTTTTCATATTCAAAAACATTTAAGAATAGTTTATTTATTTCATAGGCATAAACTGCACTTACTACAGTTCACAATCCTCCTAAATTTCTTGGTCAAAGGGGCCAAAAACAAATAGGTCAATTAATTTCTGGTTCTTGTTACTACGTGTGGATTTATTAATGCTTCTGGAAATTCTATACCCCATTATTTAGTATTCCTAGAGTAAATTTCAAGTTTTGCATGTTGAATGGAGCTGTTTGTGGGACTGTGGGTGATGCAACAAAATTGGGTTGGATGAATGGAGATATTTTTGTTAATGTTCTAACAGATTTCCAGGCACATACACACTGAACGAAAGAAAATCCAGTTCTACAAAAAATGGACTATCATGAATCACGTATTACAATTTCCATTCTAAATTTTACTAAAGATAACGGAATTGTTGTTGTAACCCTGACCCCCATACCAGTAACAAATTGCAGCCGCCTTTAGACAAAACTGTGTTCGTCACTTAAAAATTTCTTCAATCTAGCTGCAAATGATTGGATGCTGTGTAATCCAGGTCGTACAATCTCTGTCTATGACATATCTTCTTTGCTTGGCACTGCTTATTTTCTTATCACTCCACAAAATATTACAAAAGGTTTTTCAGCAACTGGAATATGGCCTTTCAATAGAGAAATGTTTTGTGAAGAAGATTATTTATGTTCATATGTGTCAGATAGGCCTTGTCCTACTGAAAATTATTCCCATGGTCAGATTAATGAAACTGATGAGCTGAGTAATGAAACTGAAGACCAGACAGACAAAACCCAAGAATCAGAAGTGGTGGATCTTGCCATAAGTAAATCAGAATCACCGACTGCAGGTTGATCAGCAAATGTTCATACACCATGATCTAGCTCTAAACCTGTGAGGAAATACATTTATCCTCAAGAGATAAAACCTTACCCCAAGGCTGGTCCAAGAAAAGTAAGAGTAGGAAACAGAAAAAAAAAAAGAGTTTAGTTCTAACCACACAAGTAAAAAATGCTCTGGTTAAGCAATTAGAAAGTAAAAAGGGGAAAAAAAAACTAAGAAGGGATTGTTTTCAAAACAAACTCTGCCTCCTACAGACTCTGAAGATGACGATGATCCGGATTATTTTCCAGCTTCAGATGATCACTGAAGTACTAAGAATGAGATATCCACACATAACAGTGTGACACAAGCAGTATCTGTATAAATGATTGTATTAATCAATGAGGGTGAACTGAAACAAGGAAATATATTCTGTTGGAGAAATCATAAATTTAAATGAAGTTGAATGTGACTAAAATAAACTATATAGGGTGAAAATTGCTTGCATCATTTGGAGTGTTTCATTGTTCCCCAGTATGCGTTTCATTGTACCCCGCCATACGGGGTACAATGAAACACTTTGAGACATTTACTTTTTGTTATTTTACAAGCATAAAGATATTGTTTAGAACCTAATAAAAATTTATTTAAATGGGGAAAATACAAGATTAAAAGTATGCATTAATTATATTTTTGTGCATGCAAAATTGTGGATAGGAAAAAATAATTAGTAAATTTTGTTTCATTGTACCCCGTCTTCCCCTATTATCTTTAAAATTTAATATACACACGTTTTTCTGGAACACACAAAAAGTTCCCATGTTAAGTTTACGGGAGCTAGGAAAAGACCGCCTCGGGCGGTAGAAAAGGTCTCTAAGACAATCAGAAAGTGTTTCCTGTATGTCGCCACTCTTATTATATAGGCACTCTAATGATAACGGGTCAAACATGACCGGCAAGCACAAAGGAGTTTAATCTCAAATTCAAGAACTAAATAGTTTGGCGTATTTTATGTCTTGTGCAGCACATTCGCTAAACTTAGTTGGTGTGAATGCTGCTAGCTTGTCAACGGAGGCAGTTTTACTTTGGCATATACTTAATTGTCTGTACAATTTCTTTGATTCCTCCACCAATAGATGGGAGGTTCTAGTATAACATGTTCCACTATCTCTAAATTGCAAAGCAATACCAGATGGTCAACTAAGAGGGAAGCTGTAACTGTTATACTAAGCTGAACTGAAGCAAAAGTTTCAAGCATTCAAAACATGAACAGTTTATTTGGTTTGCACAATGGAGCTCGGTTTGAAACAATGAATGGAGAATTCAAGAACCAGGCACTTGAAAGAAGACTTAAGACAGGGACGAGCTAGCGATGGAAGTGGAGAGTTTTAAATATCGTGCCTTAGATTTTTGCTCTAATATGTTAACGTCTACACATCAGGTCTTCTGACGTTAATATATAAGAACGGACTTGAAGACGCGTACCCCAACATAACGACACTGTTAAGAATTTTCCTCACATTACCAGTCTCAGTCGCCTCATATGAAAGTGGTTTCAGCAAACTCAATATCATAAAAAATTACCTCAGAGACCTAACAGGACAACAACGACTGAGCACAAGTTATCTTCAAAGCTATCTTTTGAGGACATTTAAAAACGTTTGCAGTCAAAACAGCTCGTAAAGTTAAGAATTAGTTCAAGCTTTCCATGATTAAATTAATTTTGATCAAATTTTTTCAATAGAGTAAGCGATTGTGTAAAATGTCTAGGTATAATACTCAACATAATAACTTGAGTAAAATCCGTTATTCCTATTATTAGTACTATTTATTATAATTAAATATCCAATTCCAAAGCAACAGTTTATTTTTTGATTCAGCTCTCACTAATCCCGATATCATCTGATAAACCTTTTCATTTCATTTGCAGCGATTCTGATAAGTGTGAAAGAATATACCAAACATGCTACACTCAGATTATTTTCAATGAAATATCTTATAATTAATTTGGTATTTTATTTTATACTAAAAATGAAATTACTACAAATTAATCTATTTACCTTTAAAATCAAGCATTTACCATCTAGGTCGAATAAAACAAAATAGGGAATAGTGGAATTAATGCGTGGAGGCTATATCAGATGCTGTAGGGAAGGGTTTTAATTTGGTTGGCCAGTAGGGATCACGCTCAGGCCCTGATTTACCATTAGGCCCGTGAGGCACGAGCCTAGGGCCCCCATAATTTAAAGGGCCCCAAAGTTTCAAAAGTATCTAAAAATTTTAAACAAAAATAACTTTTCATATTTTCTGGAATGTTTTTTCAACAATTTTTGAAACGGTCAACAGTCAAATACGTAAGTACCAATTATTGTTTTAAAATTAGTTTTTGTGATGAACGGATAACATGGGGGGGGGCCCCCTTCCTGCGTGTTGTGCCTACTATACCAAATTTTCTAAATCGGGCCCTGATCACGCTCGCGATATCTACTGACCAACCAAATTAAACGCGAGTTCTGGTCCCGGTCGCAAGAATCCGCCAACACGAATTCTTGTCCCGGTCGCAAAAACGTGCCAACGCGAGTTCTTTCCCCAGGTGGAAACTAGCCTATGTTACGTCTCTGATCACCACTAAGAGTAGTGTGTCAGGATAAAACCAAACTTATTCTTTGACTAACTTAAAAAAATCGCTTTACTGTTAAACTTGCACTGTTTTCGGTAAATGTATTACAGAGTTGTTTGGGTTTTAGGGTGCAAGGGCCATTTATGACCAAGTTGCGCCAAACACAAGACAGATATAAACACACAAGTGTTAGACATATAAGAGAAAAATACACCAGAGGTAAGTTACAGAAATCAAACCTGAGTCACTTATAACTCGCGAAATGTTTTATATGTAATTCGAGAAAAAAAAGTCAATTCAACTGTTATTCTGAGCAATTACTTTAAAACATTGCAACTAGAGTTTGGAAAACACATTTGCTAGTAACACCGAAACCACACATCACCCTCGTAAATTCTATAAGAAAATTTAAACTTATTTGAAGATAAATATTAAATTCACTATAAGGACAAGCAAACAATGCTATTTCATTGCTGGTGCGATTAAAACTCAGACAAATGTATTTTAAAGCATTTCTCAAAAATGTCTAAACTATGTGATTAAACTTAAGATTAATGTATAACTGGCATAAATAAGAAAATTAAAAAAATATGTTTTTAAAAATAAAGTGTCCATATCACCGTATCTCATCTACTAGTGCGAATTTTAAAATTTCTTGCATGTGAATACATTAATTGCATTAGATGATCGTTACTTACATGAATTCACAAACAAATAAAATAATGAAAACATTTGACATTTGAATTGGTCATTAACCATTAATTTTGTATACTTTGTGCAATATATCCTTAAATGTTATTTCCAGAGTGCCCATAAACATTTCAAAATTTGGAACCCGTAAAATTTTTATGTTAAAATAGTTTGTAACTAAGGATTAGTAAGGGAATTTATGAAAGATAATAGAAACATTTAGCACATTTTCACCGATAGGGAGCACTGAACCACATACTTAAAGACATGCAAATGGTTTGTCGTTCCACTGCCATTTTTTTCTATATGAGGGATAATTTAACCAGTGTTTAAGATACATAAATGAGTCTTATAAACTACAATAGAGCTTTCATTGTAAGTGAAATCGTTCTACAATGTGGTGAAACGGCAATGGAAGCCATGTGGATAATTTGAACGCAGAAAAATTGAAGATCTGTTAAGGCCAGATAACTTCTGGAGAGGATTACATTCCAGTTCAGTTTATATTAATTTGTGCTTGTGAGATCGTACTTGTAGAGACCAGTGTTTTCAGAAGCCCACACCATTATGTAACAGCGAATAAACACTCTTGTGGTACAATCTCCGAGCAGTGTAAGAAACAATTTGCTTGAGAACAAAACAATTATTCTTGTAATACACGACATTTTCCCTTGCAAAGTAAAATTTTCAATGTCAATTCGGACAATCATGACTCTTGTCCTTAGGTTAGATTCTAGTTTTTTTTACCCATCCCCAAATCCTCCATTTGGATTAGGTGTGGCGCAAACCGGGCCTTATATGATTGGTTCTTAACCGGGGGTGTGTGCACCCTAGGGGTGCAAGGATTTCGTAAGAACATAATAACAGCTAGTGAAAAATTATTTTAATTTATTGAAAAACTACAAATTTTGAAACATCGGGTTGGAAATGGGAATTTTGCATACTTTCCCCTGCTTGATTCAATCGTTCTGGAAAATAATTATACCAAAAATCGCAAAACATCACCAATTGAGTGAATTATTTCATGAATACTTTACCATGGGATATATTAGCAAAGTTGAGACATGGATACTGGATTCATTTCTAGTTCACCCAGATTCGATGGACGACAGCGATTTAATAAATGACGATCTTATTGAAATACGAGTCAATGCACGTATTCAAATGGAATTTGAAAACTGCACTTAGAGCAATTCTGGTGTACACATAATCTTATCCACAGCTGGCAAATGCAGCATTGCACAATTTTACCATTTTCCACCCCTAGGGATTGCAATCCGAACGGATTGACAATAATCCGGCTGGATGCGACCGGATTGATACTTTGTTAATAAGTCTACATAAATAGTATGTATTTTTCAAAAATCGGCTGAGTGAAAGTAGGTAAAAAGGATTTTTTTCCCAATTGACGAACAAAACGTTTATTTTAGCATTAGAAAATCAACTTTATTAATAATTATCCATAGGTAGGAAATCAATCACCAACAATTAATAATAGTAACACTACTAGTACTAAGTATTAAACGACTGACGATCAGTCTTACTAGTTTCCACACCAAAAAACAACAGTTTGTTTTATGCGTAGTACTTTTCTATTTATCTAAAATTAAGTAGTCTCTAACTCGAATGTCGTTGAGCAAATGCCATATCAATTGTACCTAACCTTGTCTCATACTAACATAAAAATCTAATCTTCGGCAGTTTTTGGTCAACATAACAAACAAGGGAACGCTTAATTCTTCTTAATTGATTAAATCGAAGTTATAGTAATGAAAATCACTTTTGAGTTTGAAAAACCGATCTAAGGAAACAAATCGTATTAATTGTGTTGTCCCCCAACCTACTTCTCAATGAACTGCAAATATAACTAGCGGCCGAGAAGGCTCTCTCAGCTTCCACACTAATTGGCTTAACCGTCATTAAGTAGACGTACATAAGAGACAAATATTTTCCTTTGACCCCATTTCATATATATGAAGTCATTTCTTTCTTCAGTATTTTCTCAAAATCTGTTTCTTTTCTAAAGTTTGTCTTTTTGCAATAGTCTTCAGTTTCTTGCAGAGTTTGCTTTTCTAATTCCTCTTTATTAGAAAGTATTATTGATAATTTAATTTATTATTTTTGCTAGAATTTTCCAAACTGATGATTGAAATATATAAAATCGATTAATTCACAATCGATTGCTCAATAAACGATTTTGCGACTTTAAAAGTTGGGTTTGAATAATCGATTATTTAATTTTAAGAAATTCGGGTTTATCGGATCTGGACCGGATCCGATAGATGTTGCTGGATCCGGTAGGTAGCCAAATGATGCCGGATCAGATTGCAATCCCTAGCCACCACCTGTGTGAAATGGGATTTTCATCGCATTTACACATTAAACAAGTCAGAAATCGCTTGAATGCAAGTGATGAATTACGCGTGGCTCTTTTTTCAAAGAGACTCGCTTCAAATGTATTATGAAAAAACAACCTAGCCATTAAAAAATGAGATATTGTTTTGTACGCACATAGATGTTTACTTTCCATCAAATAAATTTCCTTGCAATAGATATAATTTCCTAAATAAAGAAATAGAAACCCATTTTTCAAAGGGTGCGAGAATTTACTTTTAGGTTCAAGGGAATGTTTATCACTAAAAAGGTTAAGAACCACTGTTCATCATATTTGAAGTTTTTAAATGTTTAGATTTTTGCAAAACCCTGTGATGTGTTTTGAAAACGGCATATTCTCATAACTGGACTAAAATGAACACATAAAACAGTTTATATTAATATCATCTGTTATCCTCTTATTAGGATGTCCAAGACTAAGGAATCAATTTCAATAAATATGTTTTCATATTTAAGGTAACCAAGGAAGACTTTAAGTTGCTGGAGCAATTAATATAATCTGCCACAAGTATTTTGACAATAGTTTTATTTCTGCTGGAAGATTTATACCAGCTTCTACAGTGAGAAATTTTCCACACTAGGCCTCCGATAATATGTTAAGCTCCAGTCCCTCTTTTGGTCCACATGAGAATTGTATAAGGAAATAGGGTGTGTGAACTGGGAATCTAGGTCTCTTCATAGACAAGCCTAGCTAGTATTTACAGTGAGTCTAACTTTTGCTTAATATGAATTTAGTTACCACAAACTTGATAAAAATTGAATAAACAGAAAATCATTAAATTCTTATCTAATATTATAAAAGGAAGTGTTTGTGTGTCTGTGTTTTCTGCACGCAAAGGCCTGACCAATCTATGACACTTACAGTAATGGGATTTGGCACACAGGTCCTCCGAATTTTTTGCAATTTCTGGGTTGCGCCGAATTTTAAAAATTCAATATAGAACACTTTTACAAATACAAATACAAATATTGACGACCAGCTACAGGCTCAATCCCAACAAGGCTGGTCCTTTGTTTATGAATTCTCCAATTCCCACTGACTATCCAATTGTGTCTTAAATTCGTACACTCCCTTTGAATTAACTATATTTTCTGGCAACGCGTTCCAACTGTCTATTACCCTATTAAAGTAGTAGTTTTTCCTTAAATCCCGATTAAAATGTGTCTTATTCAATTTATACCCATGACCCCTTGTTCTGTTATCCCTATTGAAATTTAAGCCCTCTGTGTCCCCTTGTTTTACAAACGTGAAAAGCTGAATCAAATCCCCCCTCCTTCTTCTTTCCAGTGTATACATGTTTAGCTTACTTAAACGTTCATTATAGTCGAAATTTGCTAGCCCCTTTATTATATTTGTAGCTCTGTGCTGAACCCTTTCAATTGATTCTATGTCCTTTCTCATATATGGAGCCCAGAATTGTACAGCATATTCTAGATGTGGTCTTACTAAACCCTTATATAACGGCAAGATTATATTCTTATCCCTTGAAGTTACAGTCTTTTTAATATACCCCAGTAACCTATTAGCCTTTTTACCCGCAGCTGAACATTGGTGACCCATTTTAAAATCCCTATGAATTATCACCCCAAGATCCTTGACTGTTTCTCCCTCCTTTACCTTTACTCCCTGCAGACAGTATACTCGGCTCCACTGTTCCTGTAACCCATATGCAGAACTTGACATTTCCCTACATTAAATGACATACCCCATTTTACAGCCCCTTCGGATATCTTATCAAAATCCCCTTGTAAATTTTCTATCTGTAACTTGGTATCCACTGTCCCCCATATTTTTAAGTCATCTGCAAATATACTGATTCTATTCTTGATCCCCTGACCTATATCATCTATGAAAATTATAAATAAAATTGGTCCCAAAACTGATCCCTGAGGCACCCCACTTATAACACTTCTGTCCACTGTGAATAATTTCCTTTTACCTGCACTCTCTGCTTTCTACCCAATAACCAATTCTTTATCCATATTAATGTTTTTCCCTGAATCCCCAGCCTTTCCAATTTAAACAGTAATACCTCATGAGGTACTTTATCAAAAGCCTTTTGAAAATCTATGTACATGATATCCACACTGCTCTTATTATCCAGCTCCTCAGTAATTTTTTCGTAGAACTTCAAAAGGTTTGTAGAGCAGGATCTGCCATTCCTGAACCCATACTGATTCTCTGATAACAGTCCCCCCTCCTCCAAGTATAACATTATATGCTTTTTTAACAGAGATTCAAATATTTTGCAAATTAGTTAGACTTACTGGTCTATAGTTGCCCGGATCACTTTGTATTCCCTTTTTGAAAATTGGAGTTATGTTGGCCAACTTCCAATCCATTGGTACCCAACCTGTGCTATATGTTGAATTAAATATCGTGTGAATTACTTCCCCCAGTTCTTCCGCGTATTCCACTAGTACTCTCGGATAAATATCGTCTGGCCCTGGTGCTTTAGATGGCTTAATTCTTTTCAACTGACGTACTATTTCTTCCCTGGTGAATTTGCATTCTTTAATTATACCCCCTGCAAAGGCTCCATCCTTGGGATCCTTTATTAAATTATAGTTACCATTGAAAACCCCCAGAAAAAAGTCATTTAACACGTTTGCCATTCCCACCTCGTCTTGAATTAATTCACCTCCCTTCCCCTCCAACGGGCCCAGTGTAGTACTAAATTTATTTTTACCATTTGCATATGCAAAAAATTCTTTACATGAATTTATTTATTATTGTTTTCTTTGGAATGGTAACAGCCTAACAGATCGCAGATTCTAAATTAATTTTTTTCGTACTTGCGTTTGATTTTGTGGAGAAACAATTTGTCAGCAGACTAAAAAAAAAAAAAAAAAATTTAACTGCAGTTTTGTATCTTTTTTTCTATCTCCTAGATTGTAAAGGATAGAGTAACAACTTCACATTAGATCGATACATGAAATATGATTTTCTTAATATGATTTTAAATAAATAATTTTTAAAATGAATATATCTTTTATATTTTCGCGAGATGTGACATCACGCCAACATTCGCGTTCCGAAAATAAACAGATTACATTTTCTGCGCTATTACGATTTCAGTGAAGGAAAGCAAAGAAAAAACTTTGACTGGCATTGTTCAGTATTATTTTTTTTTTTTTTTTGTAAAATCGGAATCGTTAAAGATAGATTGACAATTCCAACTGATTTGAAATCTGCAGAAAATTTTATATCAGATTTTACATCACGGGCAACAATATATTGGCAAACACCGTGATGGCTGTTACCCAATAGGCTACAAATTCCCATATGGTTTAATATCCGTGATGGCTGTTATCCAATAGGCTACGAATGTCCATTTGGTTTGCGAACGCAAACCAATAACCACACAAAAACAACTGGCACGGGCAACGCCGGGTTAGCCACGAAGTGACTAGTTATTGTATAAGAATAAATTGAATAATAGAAATGAGTTAATAATAAAACAACGAGTGAATTTTAAATCAAAAACTTTATTTTAAATAGAACAGAATGATTTGTCTGCCAATTATATAATGGAATGTTGGAACACATGATGTGCAAATTATAATTTTTAGTACCAAACAAAATTTATAAATAAAATTTATTGAATTTCTGCTAAAACACGCATCATAATACCTATATTACAATTTTAAAATTACAAATATAAAGTTAATAGACTTAACCCATGTGATATACACTCAGGACAATGAACAGTGATTTAAAAATCATTAATTTCAAAAGCCTTTTAATTATGAAGCAAATTTCAACCATGTGTTAAAAAAACATACTTAGTGTATAAATGCAAATAGTACAGCACAAAACACATTACACCAATTGACTATTTTATCAGATTGTTGATAGAGTCAATAAAACATTTTAACCCTCTGAGGGGTTCATATGCATAATTGCAGTCTTCCATGCACGACTTATAAACTTTCCTAGGATTCTTTCAATCAGATGATATTGTTATTTGTCAATTTTCAAGTTCAGGGGCGAATGCAAAACTATATGACTCAGAAATTTTATGCTCAGAGGGTTAAATTTTAAAATATATATATATATATTTAAATTTAAAACATGAAAACAACTATAAATTATAAATAGTTTCAAATAAATAACATTTACAACATATATACTAACCCAAAAAACTAATTTCATCACTAAAGAAAATATCTTTACACTTGTAAATATTACAGCACTACTTTTTTCCCACAAAATGCAGAAAATATGTTTTGTAAAAATATACAATAGTTACTTGATCTACAGTAAAACTTATTATCATCTCACTAGATTCCTTTATACATTTATCTAAGCTCTCGACATATTGTTCTGTCATAAATTATACAAATAAATCAATCAAATGAAAATATTTTAACATGTAGTTAAAAGTATGTATTCTTCTTTCTTTAACTGCATGTAAATGTTCAATGAACTTCTTTACACTTACTCTTGTATTGATTCATTTTAACAAGAAAATATATAGTATTCTATACAGAAAATGTGCCCTTAATTTGTTATGAAGCAATGGTGTATTCATGAAATAATTGAATTTTAAAATAGCATTTATGAATATTTTCTGATTTTTATAATTTATTTCTGACACTAAAATACCCTTTTAAAAGGAGTCAAACGCTCAGTTCACCTTTATTGTATTTGGATTTTAACCCAAATACTGTAAAATCACATAGCAACCGTAAAATTTACAAATGATTAGTTTTATAGGGTTAGATTTAAAAGCTCATTTTATTATCAATATGAAATAAATAGGCATAAAAACGAAATTACTTATAAATATATAATGAAGTTCTAAGTTTTCAGTAAAAAATGACAATCAGTAAAAAGAGTATTAATGAGAAAAATTTCTATTAACTCCATCCGTTTTATCACTCTTAAGTACATAAAATATAAAAATCTAGGTTGTACTGTTTTATGCGAAACAAAATAACTCATTGTTATTCCAAGTCAATTTTATTCATTCGTTTCCAAGTACCCTTATCATGAAAAAAATACATTTTAAATTTTCTGTTAAATGAATATAATTTGAGCTCTTCGAACAACGATTTCAACACCTGTTGATTAAAATTACTGTAATTCAATACGAATTTAAGGGGTGAATTTTTATAACTGTTGATTCTCGAAGTTTAGACTTAATCTAGCGCTACTTATAAAGATACTAAAAGTAAAATCAAAATTATTAACAATTATACTATGAATCAAGTTAACATTGTACAATTGGCATTTTGTTACCTTATAATTAATATTTCAATAGTGTACACCCGTCAACAAAACGACTCACCTGATCGCAATTGCACAATTTACATCACACACCAAAACGGAAGGTAACAATCGATAGTGGAGAATGTTTTCGACAAATACTAATATTTAAAATTTGTCTAAGGGGTCGTCTTCATATTAAATTGGGTGCTTGCTCCGACATTTTCAATACGAACCCCCATCGTTTACCTCAAATTTGGATTCTATACACAATTTCAGGCGGATTTGATGAAAACATAATTTAAAACGTTGTAAAATTGACCGAGAAAATCTATAAAAACCATTGAGGGAGCGTGTAAATGTTCGAAGTTTAGTCACATTATAAATATTAATAAAGACGTGTTGTGACCGTCGCAGTCAATGGCCTGTTGCAGACGCCTTAATATGGAGTCCATTTAGATGGTGACATAGTCAGATTTCATTCTGATTGAATCCCAGGATCTGTTGGCAGAAATTTCTGTTTTCACTTTGTGAACAATTCCCCGTAACGATAATAATCATGAAATTTGGCAAACAGTCTCACTGCGCTACTAATTATGCACGTGATGAGATGAAATTTGGAATTCTGATGTTTCAGTAACAGTTGGATCGCATGGAGTCAAAATTCGTCCAGGTTTCTATTTATAATTTTTATGAATATTAATTTCATAATTAATAAAAAATATTAAAATTTAGTTAAATGAAATTTTTTTTTATAGATTGTGTTTGGGTTTTAAGGTAGCAAAGGATGGAAAAACAATTTCCGAGGAAAATTGATGTTTTTAGCAAATATAACAAAAAAAGTGAAACACCAATTTAACATTAGGAGATCTAATTTTCCAACACTTACAAATCGGTGAAAAATCCAATAAAATTGATGAACAATTCTTATTTTCGTCTAAATTTGTGTATAGAATCGAATTTTCTGATAAAAGATGGGGGTTTGTATTGAAATTTACGGAGCAAGCACCCAATTTAATATGAAGACGGTCCCCAAGATAAATTTTAAATATTGATATTTGTAGAAAACATTCATTCATATCGATTGCTACCTTCCGTTTTACTCTGCGACGTAAATTGTGCAACTGCGATCGGGTGAGTCGTTTTTTTTTTATGGGTATACATAAGATTAAATTTAACAATATTTGTGTGCCAATTTATCTCCGAATGTTTTGAGAATTCACACTGTGTCGCATGTTGGTAAATTGGAGTGGTGTGTCAGCAATTGCTTTATCTTTGGTACCTAGTCACTCTTTTCTGACCCTTCATTCTAAAACAACCATACTTTTGGCTGAACTGTCACAGGGGAATTCTAAGAAATTAATAATACGTTTTCACTTTGATCCTTTCTACTGCTAAACTTTATGTTAAAAAATTTCATTTTTATATTTCACACTTGAGTTTATTTCCCAATTTTAGAATGATATATTGCATGAATTGCACTCAAAGCTGATATTATTAACACCAGTGATTTTATTAACGCTTGGCACTGTACAATATGACACAGAAAATATATACACACAATAAAATTAAGAAAAGAGGATATTATTAGATTTTTTCAATAAATTATTAATTATAAGGGTCATTTAATAAAGTACCTAAAAATGTGTTTTTAATAAGGTTCATTGGTCAATTTTTTATAAACATGCCAGTACAATTAAATTACGTTTATGATATACATTTATTTGCCAAACGTTTGGTTATGAAATTCCGCAATATGAAGTGTTTGAAACAAACTTTTCCTTTGGTACATTATCTTTGAAGGTATTTTCATAGCATTTGAAAAATTCATATATATTTGACACCATAGAATAAATCAAAGCATCTCTATTCTATTAATTTGCATGGAATTCTGAAAAACACATTCATATTAACACGAATTCTAACACTTGATATTTTTGTACAAATGTGTCTACTATTTTCCATATTTTTTTTAACGAATATACAAAAAAATTTAAATCAGAAATTGGAATTTATAGGGCTATTGGGATAGTTTGTACAAAGAATACACATCGAAATTCTCTAACAGCCAACATACATTTTCTGATTACGCATAAAACCAACATTGTAAATACAATATATTAATTCAATAAAATGCTACTAAGTTCATAATGATGTATGTTTTACACTATATTAAACTTAGCCAACCTAATACACAATGAAACATTAGATGTAGCAAAGATAAAATTACATAAAAAAACATTCACACATGCAAAAATCAGAAATTCAAGAGTGACAGAAAGTTATTAGAAAAATGTTATTCATTTTGATGTTAATGATTAAGAAATAAAAATTGACAAATAAAAAGTTTGGAGCAAAGTTAATACATTCCCATGTTCGAGAGAGTAGAAACCATAAGAGAAATTCTAAATTTGTAAGAAACTTTTTCATAAAACACCACATAGAATTCTAGGTCTATAAGAATAAATTTTTTTAAAGTTTATACGAATTTCTTCTATTGCTTCATTAAAAACTAAATGAACAATTTTATAACGATCCTTAAAATTTTAGACTGTCGCACTATTGAACTATTTAACATGAAGGCAAAAACACATTACACTTATTTTTTTAAATGTGTCACAGTAATATATTTTCAGACTTCTTACACAATTATGCAATTATGGATGATTAAGTGCAAAATTTTGTGTTTATTAAAAGTATTGTTA
This sequence comes from Metellina segmentata, assembly GCA_947359465.1. Classification (NCBI taxonomy): domain Eukaryota; kingdom Metazoa; phylum Arthropoda; class Arachnida; order Araneae; family Tetragnathidae; genus Metellina; species Metellina segmentata. The sequence goes on from OX375884.1 coordinate 37,845,413, forward strand.
CATTTTGAGAAATGTATGTTCTATCTAAGGTTTTTTAATCATGAGGATTTTCAGGGATGCAGTCATGAGGTGAAAATTTTAAATAACTCAGTTTCAACATCTTTTTCGAACATTTCTCAAAATGTAAAACTTGTATGGATAAAAAATTCAAGTCACATAAAAATCACAATACAAAGATTAAACAATATGGTACACTAAAACAGTAATCAGTAAACAAATAAAGAAACAACAACAGTATAAAGTTATAACATTCGTAATTACCACAATGTCATACAGTATGACACATGATAATTTGCAAATTTGACCCTTAAATTTTACATAGTGGAAAAATTATTGTATCACCTTTTCTTCAATAGCATTTTTTTTTTATCAGCTGTCATCTGTGGAACTGTCATATGTTGCGCTGTTGAGGTACTCAAATATGTTCAATCAAATTCTGAATGTATATTGCAAGCCAGTTTTAGGTCAATAGGTATGACAATTCTATTTCTATATGAAAATAACTTAAAAACTATCTAATGTTAGTAACTTCTTCCAACCCTGCCTTTCATTCAATATCATCACTTTTCCAATGTGCTTAATGGGCACAGCATTTAGAACTGATTAATTACTAATCTCTGCAATAGCATGAGTGGAACATCCTTCCTTACACCTTATGTAGTAAAAATGGTCCATAAAATAAACTAAATCATATTTTATTCTATCATTATTCTGCCCAGTTCTCATAGTGAAATCACAAAAGAATGCAAACATGGAACTCAAAGATTAAATGTTGATCTATTGAACCAGTTCACCCGTTTATATGTCTGAAAAAAGCAAGACACAATGGCTGTTACATATGATGCAACAGTTTAAATCTGATTAAAACATTCCTGTATTTCATAATTCCGATAAATTTAGAAGGTAATGCAATAATGTTTTCTCTACCTATATAAAAATCATAAGGTTTATTCAAAAAAAAAAAAAAAAAAAACAGCCGCCATAATTAGACACATGAGGAAAAAGTTTTAATGGTGTTTCATCTTTATATTCTTAAGGTTCAATCCATGTCAAATCAACACAACCTATACTTGAACTTACCTTTTAAAAATATACTAGTTTGTTCCTACTCATCACAGGTAAGAAAGTCTGTAAATAATTGTTAACCACAGAACAGCAAAGGATTTGTGGGTGATGTAAACAGTAGTGGTGACAGCAAAAAGAAAAGTCGAACATAATTTAACTCTACTTCTCATTTCTTGGTCTAATTTGAGTTTAGAATTATCTGGAGACCACTATTCAAAAAGATGCATTCTGTAGAGTTGTAACTGTAGCAACTTCCCTAAAGACTCATTTATTTGGGTTGTTTTGATTAATGAGATAAAAAGAATTCTTAAATGAATGATAAAGTGAACAGAATTTAAGAAAGTAGGGAATTAGAACAATGATAAAATATTATACTGGTCAAATGTTGGAAAATTTTTGTGAATATATAGTGAGTTCTAAGTTGATATATTAACTCATGAAAAATGTAGATTTTCCAGAGTAACATGGGCTGCTCCTTTATATCATTGTTTTCCAAACTATTGTTTTCTATTTGTATTTATTTGGAATATTGATCACTATATAAACTCTTGCATGCCCTAACTTGAAACTTCCCCAAATAAAGACAAACAGTATAGTTGTATACTGATATTTTGTAAAAAAAATATTAATAAATATTAATTAATTCCAATATTCAAGTTCAAAGATAAAATTGAAGGACTGACCTTGAACCTAAAATGGTCATTCACCAAGTCATGTTATACATCATGAGAAAGCTTATACCTCTAAATGCATTATAAACCTTGTTTCAGACTATTGGAAATGTAGGTTATAAGATGTTTTTGTGAGTCTTGTGTATCATGAAAAGTTAGACTAAATTTAAAGCTAGAACAAACAAACTATTGCAAGTAGGAGGTTGTAATTTAAATACAATTTATTACACGTGACTACAGAACAAAATAGTCTGCACTTCTAAGAAATTTTAGAGGATCATGTTGAAAATGCAACTATTCTGTGTTGATTTGACAGGAGGTGATATGACATACCTTTAAGGATGTGTCAATGTGTATGAGCGTTTTATTACTTCAAATACCATATGGGTTTAAATTAGAAAAAGGGATTTGGTAATGCACTCTGAGAAACCAATCAGAGATCATTATATAACTCAAATCTGAGATTCTTAAAATAAATTATGGTAAACATTAAAATGTGTGCTAAAAATTGCTTTGGAGAAATTGTTTTGAAAATTACGAAATTAATAATTATAGGAAGCAATTTTACAAGCTTACAATTTCTTACTGAAAAGAATACATTATACATAGCTGTATATTGCAATGCACCAAGATTCAGTTTTTCAAAAGAGTAATCACTGACTTTAATTTCAGTCAACAGAAGGATAAAAGTAAATTAATTGCTTATTTAATGAGAAATATTTGGATGATTATATAATGCTTGATGAAACTTTTAGTCACAACACACAGCATTATATAAACTTAACTAATACAAATGCACTGACAAGTACGTGTACAAATATATAAATAAAACTTCTGTACATTTAAATGGCAATAAATGGAAATAAAATTCAGACATCATCGAAAATACCTGCAGGGGGCCTACCAATTCGTGACCAGGAAGAACGTAAGTAAGTATTACCATCCTCTCCCATATACTCCTCATTTAAAATAGGTCTTCCAAAATCATCTAATGAACGATCTCTTTCCTCAGTATAATCTACTGGTTCTACATCTCTAAGAAGTTCAGCACGAGAATTTTCTTCTGGAGATGAACTAGCCATACCTTTAAAATAATTATAATAAACATTTTAGACATTTCTCATGCAATATCTGTTTAAATAAATAAAGCTACAATGCATTCAATATAATAAAATATACTACATTGATGATGGAATTTGCAACTAAATATTTAAAATATATTACTTGTATCTTGAGCAAGCGGTCGTTTGTTGGGTCTAGTTGATGAGCCAGTGAGTGATCTTAGTTGCTGTCGCCGATGTTCTCGATTTCCTCTCTCTTCAAATCTCTGGCGTCTGTTTTTTTCTACAAACAGATGTTTATCATTTTTATAATGTAAGAATAAATATGAACTAAAAAGAAAATTTACACACTAGCATAAAGGTATAACTTAGTTTTCTTACATAACTCTGTGTGGAGTGTGCAACACACTTCTTGCATTTAAGAAAAATGACATTTAAATGAAATTACATGTTACAAACATAGGTGAGACTGGTAGGCCATAGTAGGTGGAATGTTTTTCTAAATCAGTTTTCATGAAGGCTTCAAATGAAGACGTAGTTGATACAAATGTATTAAAGATATGCATGCTGGAGGTACTAAGACACCTAGCTATCTAAAGTAAGAAATCATCACATTTATTTTCCCAATGATATATTTTGCCACTACAAATGACCATCATGTAAACATACATCATAATATCCATGACGATGGCAAAATTGATTTAACAAACACTAGCAAAATTCTATTTAATCCTAAATTTATGTAATTCTAATTTTCTACACCATTCTTGTACAACAAAGGTAAAGCACATATTCTCTTCATCACAGCAAAGCCTTACAACAATGCGCTTAAATGTTAATTTACAACTTCTTTACATAAATCTTATATTATTAGAAAAGAAATATTAAAATTACATTTCAAGACATAACTAACCTCTTTTTACAAGTTCTATACCCTCTTCAATCAAATCTGAAGTCATTTCATCATCTCCTATGAACTGCTCAAATCCAATGAAGTGTAACACTCTACTACAGATGTTGAAATATGTAGCAAGGCAAACAAAAAATATCAAGATAGGAAAGTAGATGTTGAATCCATCAGAAATTATTGGAATAACATCCATGTGGCCCATTATCTAAAATGTTTCAATTAATGACTTAATAGAAAAAGACAAATAATTTAAGAAAAATTGAATTTAAGAAATTAACAAAAAGAAGAACGGAAATTAACAGAGTAAAAATGTTTTTTAAAATCAGAACAATTTTAAGTTAAATATGCAGAGTTTGCTAAATAGGCTGCTAAGAGAAAGTCAATCCAATGGACGAAGTTTTTTTATAATCAAAAAATTTTGCTTAGATTATATTAGTTATCGAATTAGATATTTTTTTTTTAATGAAAACAAATCACTTTCATATATCTTCAAAGATAGGGGGAAATTTGAAACATTGAAACACTTTATGGATATATTGCATACTTGGAATACATATTTGCATTTTTATTTGCTGGGGCTGAGTTTATGTATGAAAGCCTGTCACTCTAAGTTCTCATAAGAGCTATTAAGGATGCTTCATTATTAATCAAGACTAACTTTATTTTATCAGAGGAAATAAATATTTTATTTTTCATTCATGAATTTAAAGATTAAAAATTTGCTGAACTGAGGGAACACATGAATTGAAATTTAAGACCAATAAACATTTAATAAGAAAAAAGATATAACTTACTTTGGTATACGATGTCTCTTCAATGTTTGAGTTCTTTGTAACATGGCTATCAAGATGAATCAGACCCAAGAAATTCAAACAAAGTGGGGGAGTCAAACGACAAAGCAACCTAAAACATAATTCCACATATGGGTCATTCCATGTAAAATTAGCATATAAGCAGTGGTAGACATATCCCCAGTTTTAATGAAATTCCGTTTTTAAATACCTCACACATAGCAATGAGCAACTGCGAATTGTTAGTTTTCAGAAAGGTATATTTAGTCATTTATTGAAAATAAAAGTTAAAGGTCACAAAGGTCGATGTTTTAGAACTAAAAGTAGTCTGTTTCAAACCCAATGTTTCAATAAGTTGTTGACAAAATTAGAAAACTTTAAACCAGTAAAGTCTTTAGGAAAAGATCTCATTGGAAAAGTCAGAAAAAATATAATCACTGTTGAATCTTAGGGTCAATAAAAATTTTTGCCCATTTTGTTTTTAAATTTAAAATTGATCTTGTACCTATTGAAATGGATAGATGCTAGAAATTATTCTTCATGAAAAACCTTTTATAGTAGAGTGTAATTTAATTATTGTATCCTTATTCCTTATGGATGTAACACTTAAAAAGTAAAATAATGGGAAAATGCTATTAAATTTTCTATATTAAATTATTCTATGCAATACATATTAAACTGGAAACTTCATTTCAACACATATTAAACTGGAAGAAAAATGAAAACTTTTCAGTATTTTCCCATATGTCTATATCTTATGAGATTCTCATAATTGTTTTTTGCTTACTTTTACTCAGGGAATATTTTTAATCAAATGGAAATTTGACATGTTAAAACAGAGATGACAACGAATGTTATAACCTTCGATAACATGAAAATGCGATAGGAGAATTAAATAAAAATTGTGGTGTGCATGAAAATACTGAGGTAAAACCTGTTTTTATTTTTGTTGCTTAATTAAAGAAGTGTTCTTTCAGTGAAATAATCATGTAGTTGGTTTAAAGTTCATTTTGTTAGTGAAGTCTTTTTGATTTATGTCCTTTAAAATGTGAAGATTAACTATTATTACTTGTGAATATTAAATACGTCTTGTAAGTACTAAGCATTATTAGACATGCAAACGTAATATCTCATTTTGAGAGAATTAATAAACAAGAATTTCAAACATGATCTTTCAAAAGGTGACATGGAAGAAAGTTAAGAAGTTCTAACAAGATCTATTATGCAAAAACAATCTGTATAAAAGAACTTTTTTTTGTGAGCTTACAGATAAAGCCAAATAAATGTATTTGAGATTGGGTAGGAAGATGAAGAAATTTTGTCTTATTTTTGAAATAAAACATCACAGAAACAGTTCAAGAAACTCAATAAATCTAAATGAGATGAGGAATTCACACACCAGTTAAACAAACAAATCCTTAAAATGCCTGAAACTTACTTCATTATTTATGCATAAACTAAACTTCTGTACCAAATTCATGAAAATCTAAAACCAAGGAAAAGAACACCAACTACTCAGCTACCAAGAGTAAAAATAGAAGAAAATTCAGTTATAAATTAATAAAAAATTAATTATTCTGTTCTAAAAACTTTAAAAATACATTATTTTAAAATCTTTTTTTTTTTTTTTTATGTTTCATACCTATTTACAAATTAGCAATAAAAACTTGCTTTGAAAAACTTACATCCCACAAAAAATTAAACTGTATTCATTTGTTTGGTGATGAGGCGCTAAGTAATAATAGTTTAATATCCGGATACGAAACACAGTGTAGTATGCACAAACACAAAGGTAAGCAATGGTTAATGTTGATATGATCTGAAAAATGAAAATAATTATTACAAAATGAAACAACCAAACATAAGATAAATTGAAATAAAGGTTATTAGAATAAGTTCCAAAAGGGAAATATAACACCTAACATTAATCTAACTGTAGTTTCTCACATTTCATATGTATGTAATAAGGGAATTTCAATTTTATACGCAGTACTTCGAAAAAAATTATGGATCATGAAACTTTATGTATATAAAGTAAACACATGCATGGTTTTAATATTCATCAGTTCTTCACGTTAAAGAAATAAAAGCTGCTATTATCACTGAAATTAGAAGACTTAGAAAGGAAATGGCCATTCAAATGAACCACAAGTTACTAAGTGATCAGAGGGAAATAACAAACACTGTAAAAAAAGTCTCAAACAAAATCTCTCTATATTAAAAAAAAGTTTCTGCTGTCACAGGACTGAAAACTGTGTTGTTTAGCTTGATTCTTAGACGGTTTCTCGAGAAAGTATGGATCAGAAAAGTATGAAATTTACATGGTTTGTTCTTCATTGTGTTCCCTGGATAATTGTAAAGATCTTTTTCCGATGTGGTTATTAGTTTAAGGTTTATTACGTGTCAAAGTAAAAAAAGCAAATTTTCTTCCGCGAGTATGGTAAATATGAACTAATAAAAAGTTAGGTGAAAATGTTTATACTGATCAAATACAGATACAGAAGTAGTCCAGTAAATTGCTCATAAATTTGAAAGGAAACATCAGGTAAAGACCATGTTCCAACATAGCTAATGAAATTCATTTATCGTGAAACTGAAAAATGACACATGCTAGGATTTTGGTAACACTATGTTCAGCAATATAATCATGGTTAGGTTACTATTTGTACATAAATTGTAAGATGACCTTTAAAAGTGGACAAGTGCCTGCACTAATTTATCTTAAGTATGCCTACATCTTAACCTTTTTCTTATATAAGTGTTGGTTTGATGAATAAAATATGAGTTTCAAATTTCTCATAAGGTTTGAGAACGCATTTGAAAAAGTAACTTGAAATTTTAATAAATTACCAGTTTAAAAACACTAACTAAACGTTGTGCTATGTTTTTACAGGTTCTGGATAAGGCACAACGTGCATGCCCAGATTTCACCAAGCTATGCTAAATACTGCCTGTATTTATTACCTAGTTTTCAAATAGCATATTTTTTTTTAATTATGCAAAAATTCAATAAAATCTAAATAAAGTTTCAGTTTTTATGCCATGGGTCCATCAACAAGTCTTTCAAACTAGGAAGAGAAGCAAATATAAGATCATTAAATGTGGGCATTCTGTCAGGATGTGTCTGATGGATAAAACACAATAACATGTCAAGCATAAAGAAGCAGGATTGCTGAGCAGCAAATATCTGTGGGTAAAATATAAGTGTTCAATACAGAGGCTTGTGTCAGCATAATGTGATCTGTCTAAATTCATTTTATTGAATCTCATTATAGTAGGTTGAATAGTGTGATTGAAGTTGTTTACTTGAAGTTTGAACACCGTCGTTTTAACAGGGTTTCCCAAATATACATAACTCACGAATACGTGTTCCATATTCATCACAATTACTAGTGAAATAAGTAAATATTTCTAGAATTTGGCAGCACTAGGAAAAATTTCAATTCAGCAACTACAAAATTGATTAAGAGACCTTTATCAGATTGAAAGTGAATTTGAAAAGACAATCAAGTAAAAGTTTTAAATGTTGAAACTATTTTTCAAGTGTCTTTGATATCCTGCTTTTATAAGTTGCTTCAAAAGTTTAAAAAAATTCGTTTTTTTCATTGTGGATTTTATAGTTTTCATTTCATTGTCATTTGAAATGAGTAATATGAATACAATGAGAATGAAATGCCGTGATTGGCGATAATTAACATTGCCAGTTTAGGTGATACAGATGGAATATGGTAACCCGTCATAAGCCCATCTGAATAGTTGTTTGGCGACGAAACTTTCAGTCACAAATTGAATGAGGGCAAGAATGTGTTTTTGAGTATTACAAATTCTGTTATTGTATTTGCTCAAAATACAATCCTGAATTTTTTTTGACAAATAATACACATTTTAAACTATTCTTCCAAAATAGTTTTCATCAGAGCTTTCCTTCATTTGATTTTGTGTGCCTATTTTATGTGGAAAACTGTCATTTTATAATTTTCATTTGCTATTTGAAAAATGAAGGAAATAAAAGTCAACTTCCAAACTTAAGCAGTAGTGTTATCATACCTAGCACTGTTTCTGGAAAGAATTTCACTGATGTATTTAAATTCCTTTAGCCTATAGAAACCTTTTTCAAAATTGACTACTTTCCATTTTTGCTATTAATTGTTAGCTTTAATATGATATTTAAAATTGTTGCTTCCAAATAGATAAAACGAAAAATCTTCATAGATTAAAAATATGAACCAACGTTAAGTAGTGTTTGAGACAGAAATCTTCAAACATGCAACATCAAACAATTTCACAACTGCTCTTCAAATTTCTAATTCCTTAAAATGCCTGAAACTTCCAAAATATTTTGGATATCGTTATTTATGCTAAAACTTAATCTCTTTAGCAAATTTCATGAAAAATCTGTCACTCCTTGGTCACAAGTTTTTTCTGATTTCTTGCTCTCATTTCACATAGAATGACCCATAGTTGAGTTTTGATGAGACAATTGCCTTGTAAATATTTAAATAGAAATATAATTGGATCTCAATAACACATACAATCATCGCTACATAAAATCTTTAAAATTTTCAATGCTTGTTTGAATATTCATTTCAATATACGGATGTAAGGTGAGAAAGATAACCAAGTCAAAAATTATGCCTAAAAATTTACTTCGTTCTATGATATAACCCTTTGGACTTTACTAGTGGGGTTGTGTAAAAAACTTTATATATAAACACTAGTTACAGAAGGTGAAACATTAATAGAGATCACACAATAGATGCAGGAACTATACTCAAGACATGTTCTGGTAACATCCAGAAACAGATCAAATAAATTTTTAATGTTTTAAGGCCCACATAAAGATTTCTTAAGATAACAAAAATCATATGACTTTGCTCAATAACTGAAAAATTGTTGAACATATATATATATATATATATACATAAACACACACAGTCCAGTCACATTAATGTGACCACCTGTCAAAAGCCAGAATAACCACTTTTGGCAGAGCGGACTGCTGCAAGACGTGCAGGAAGAGAGTCAATTAGGTTTCTGAAGGTGTTCACAGGGATGTTGAGCCGTGGCGACTCCAGTGCAGTGGGCAGCTGCGCTATATTACGCGGTTGAGGATCCATGGCGTGAACAACCCGATTGAGGTGGTCCCACAGATTCTCGATTGGGTTTAAATCCAGTGAGTTTGCTGGCCAGGGGAGTACCGTAAACTCATCCTGGTGCTCTTTGAACCACGCACATATACAGCGAGCTGTATGACACTTAGCATTGTCCTGCTGGTAGATGCCATCATTCTGAGGAAATATAATTCGCATGTAGGGGTGGACATGGTCCGCAAAGACAGATGCATACTTGTGCTGATCTATCGTGCCTTCCACAATGATGAGTGCACCCAGTGAATGCCAGGAAAAGATTCCATAAACCATAATGCTCCCTCCTCCAGCCTGGATCCTTCCGGCAATTGTTGCAGGATGTTTGCTTTCAGACGTTTCACGCCGTATACGCAACGTCCATCTGTCCGATGGAGCATAAAACGTGATTCATCGGAAAAAGCCACCTGTCGCCACTCTGTGGACGTCCAGTTGCGGTACTGGCGTGCAAATTCAAGCCTTCGTCGCCGATGAACAGCAGTCAGCATAGGTGCATTAACCAGGCGTTTGCTACGGAGGCCCATGCGCAGCAACGTTCGCTGAACCGTTGTTGAGGATACACTCTTGGTAGCCCCTTTGTTCATCTGGGCGGTCAGTTGCACGTCTATTCGCCCGAACACATCTGTATAGTCTTCGTTCGCCTCTGTCATCTATAGCACGTAGTTCACCACATGTGCCACAGCGCTGATTTTGGATAGTGCCAGATTTCCATACACGGTATACTTTTACCAGGGTGGCATGCGAACAGTTCACAAAATTAGCAGTTTCAGAAACGCTTCCACCTTTGGCCCGAAAGCCAATAATCATGCCCTTTTGGACGTAGGATAAATCGCTACGTTTCTGCATTACGCCAACGATTGAAATGCTTTCCGATGCCCTAGGACATCCTTTATATACACTTCACTGCAATGTGCTACCACCTGCCTTTTGGGATTGGTAATTTCATGTTGACGTCGAAAGTAGGTGGTGGTCACATTAATGTGACTGGACTGTGTGTGTATATATATATACATATATATATATATTTATTTATTTTTTATTTTTCACTTAGTTTTAGACACTTTGTATTATGATTGAATTAAGGTTACAAACTACATAATGTACAAACTGGAAAAAACTTATTAAGGTTACTGTACTGATTATCAGGATACTTGTTATGGGAAATTATCTAGGATTTTTATTAGACAAAATACACAATGATTTTCTCTACCTGTATAATATTTGAGAAATAGTTTTACAAAATTGAATGAGAACTTAAATTTGCTTAAAATTGTTATAGTATATACTTGTATAATACTTAGAAACAAAAAAGCTAAATAATATTAAAAACAATAAAGGCATAAATTTTTTTTCTGGTTACTTAACAGTTTAATTTAACATAATTGCTTTGTTCAGCTGATTATTTTGGAGGGTGATAAGGAGACTAAAGCATTCAATTAACATTAGGAGCTTTGAATTAACGAAACCACTCAACTTATCATAGATTCGAGTAAAAGTAACATTTCTTACATGATTTCTGGTTATTTTAAACCAGAAAATCAAGATATGAAATAAAACATGAGGTTACTATTTGAAAACATGAGTTGATACAAATACACATTTATTTATAGCATATATATTTTAAGTCTCATGACACTTTCAGTTTGATTGAGACTCCAGGGACAGGAATAACAAGAGGTGGTCAGACAGTAGGTTTCAGTTTTTTTTACTGGATTTATTAACTTTTAAATTGAAAGCTAACATGTAATATTTCAATTTTCAAAGAATTTATGGACAAATACATTCAGCCTACAATTTCTAGATATTATAGATTATGCAGCTAAATGCTTAAGATATTTTATTATTGAATAATAGATCATTACATAAAGGCTAGAAACAGTTTTGGAATAATTAAAAGAAAACTGAAGTGTGAAGTGCACTTGAAGATCCAGAATAAATTGAAGCAGAATTAAAATTAACAATGTAACTAATAACTATTCATGACTATGTTAAAAATGGTACTGTATGAGATTACCGAAATAACTTTAAACTACAGTAGCACAAATAATTTATTAAATTAAACTGAACAGATATGAAAAATAGCTTACTTCAATGGCAATATAATTGTAATTAGACCTTGCTGATGAGATGAATAGAGCAAAGAAGGATAATGTCGGGGTTTGAGTAAAAAAAGTAAGTTCTGACCACACTACAGCAGCACTGAACACTGTGAGTACAATGCACAAAGTTCTATATACCCAATTCCGAACCATACAATTCCAATACCACTCTGAAAAACATTTGATTGGAATTAAAATTGGTAATAAATCAGAAACTGACACATATTTTGATCTTAGTTCTCTTTTAACTCTTATCTTAAATAACTCTTATCTTTAACTTAATCTTGATCCTGCATTCACTTACACATATAAGCTGCTTGAAAATTATTTCCAATACATCAATCCACATATATTAGAACAAAAATGTGACATTCTTACCTACTTTAGGAGTGCAGATCGATTTCATGAGAAAAGATCGAGACGACTTAACTGAGCTTTTAAAAACTCTGTCCCTGTTGTTCTCATTATGTACAACATCTTCCCAGTGAAAAATTTGTTCTAATAGCATATTCCACTGGCATTGAGTACGGCGATACATGTGAACAGCTCGAATTATCTAGAACATACTTTTTAATTTATTATCAAAATGATAATGGCTTCAAAGACTGATAATAGAATGACAATGGCATAAAATGTTACATAATAATTCACAAATTAAATCAATATGAAAAATTAAGTTATATGCATGGTAACATAGAACATAAAATTTTGTATAAAAAACATCACTTGAATTTCTCTTCAGTCTTAGCTGAAGAATACAATGAAACAAGTTAAATGAATACATAAAGACAGATTTGACTTTGATCAACCAGCATTTCAATGTATAAGAATGGAAAAGAAATAAAGGTATTCCAAAAAGTAGCTTTGATTATAGTTATGTATATTGAAAATATATAGATTTTTGAGACAGAAAAGATCAAAAACCAAATTTTGAAAAGTAACAGAAAAACAAATGTAAAGCGAAGCAGATATTTGTAAAACATTTTTATATAGCAGAGATAAAATACTCAAAAATTATCCTTTGTTAATCACTCTTCAAACTTACACAGAATATAAATAAATACAAACTAAGGTTTAGTATGAGAAAAATCTTTTATACAACTTTTAAATTACTAACAAGTTAGCATGACTAATTAATGAAAACAAATTATCGCAATATATTAGAACAAAAGTTATTCTAGTACACCTAGTCAAATTCTAGTATTTTCTGAAAATTTGACGAATAAGTTTCTGAATGTTACACAGTTTGACGTCCATGACTTAATTAACGTCACATTTGAGCAACACACCTGGCTATTGGCGATGGTCCGGGATAAAACCTGAAGGACAACACCACATAATTTTGAGCCACGGTCAGATGAAGAGGTAACACCTGAGATGGAATTCCACTCTACAAACTTCCACCAGTGTGAGGAAATGACAGATTTAACATGCACCAACCTTACACGAGTCTTAGAGTTGGAATCGAACTCGCAACCCTCTGGTTGCTAATCTGTTACTCTTACAACCAGGCTACTGTTGCTCAATGGTGAAATGGGACAAACAAGATTAGTTAGGAACAATTAATACAGTGAAAATATTTAATAGAAATTATAACACATAGTATGAAAATAAATTTTTACTTGTTCAAATGTAAAATGTCACAACCTGAAACTTTTATTGTGTTTTTCATATAAGATATTCAGATAACTACCCTCATATATGTTTAACCTTCCAAGCAGAGCACTCAAATTTTATTCAGAGGTTTCTATGCAGTAATTGGCAGACCTGAAATATTTAAAGAAGCGAGATTTCATCCTGCTTTATTGCTTGGAGGGTTAATGGGAACATCATGAGTTTTGGAATAAATGAAATTTTTAAAAATCTTAACATGTTACTGTTTGAAATAAATTAAAAACATGGCTATCATAATAGCATCAGAAACATGTAATTTGATTACTTAATTCAGCAAAATCATTTCTTTATAGGATTTTACCTGTTTATGGATTTTTGCAAGTGCCCTGATACTCATACCATCTATAGAAAAATGCCTTTCTTCAGTTATTCTTTGTGTGCGAGCATTAGATCTTCTTTCATTGGGTATCTATATAATGAATAAAAATTGTTTTAACAATATCAGTTTTAGCAATGCTGTAAAATGGCACCAGCCTTTCAATTTCTGAGTAATTCAATAAAAAAATTTTTTAATAGAAGCTGAATGAAAAACAAAAGATAAAATGGTAAGAATATTTTAACTTATACTTTAATAATAAACTTTACATAATCCCATATCGAAATTTTTAAATTTAGTCTAAAAATTGTTTTCTATTAGTTTTTTTTAATTACTTTGAACTGAGTTCTACATTCAGATATCAGTAATCAAAACCTATACATTCCTTAGCAGTTGTCAGAAAAGTTAAATTATCTATTGCTTCTTGATAAGCAAGACACCAAAGAAGCTCTAAACTACCAACTCACAAAAGATGCTACTTATAAAAGTGGCCTGTGGTTTTGGTACAAGAATTTTGAAAGCATATCTCTAACTTTTGAAAATTATTATTTTGGGTGTTGGTATTACTACAGGACAGCAAAGGGTGAGTTGTATAAAAAGCAGTTTATAAATTTTCCATAAAATTATTAAGTGATCAACAGCAACTCAAGATATATTTCAGAATGATAAAGCACACTCCAAACATATTCAGCAGTGCCTTACAATAATTTTTTACAAAAAAACAGACACTGTAAAACCTCTGTAATAGAAGTATTTAAGTGCACTGTTAGTCCCCATCTAATGTTATTTGATCCTCCTTCAGGAGGTGCAATGAGTTTATTGCATCATGTGATGTTATGCATGGATATGAATGAAAATGACAGATATACAGTTCAAAATTTTAAGGAATCACTAATAATTTTTTTTCTAATAAATGAAAGGAATTGTGTTAATTTTAATTTAGGACTTGTCTTTAAAATATCTTAAATATATATACATTTTTTTAAGTTTATCCATGCAGTAAGAGGGTGATGTATTCATAAGCAAAATACGACCCTAAAGCTAAAACTTTTTACATGGAAACTAAAAGACATTATAATAACAAAATCTCACACAATATACCTTATCAGATGTTCTGATATCTTAATGTTTCTTTAATTCTATTTTTGCCAAGGAGATTTTTAAAGTTTTCGATTATAGTTGCATTTACCACCAGTTTACTTAACCTGTATGTAGAGAAACAATCATACTTTTTCTAAAATCAGGTCAACATGAGGTCTTGTGGGATGGTTTGCTGGAGTAGAATTAGATATTTGATTTATTTCCTGCAAAATAAAACATTTAATTTACAGTAAACAAAATAATTAATAGTGATATAACATTTTAATACATTATTAACACCTACTTCCATTAGGTCATCCACTCTTTCTTCAGCTTCACATCGTTCAGCACTGAGTTTGGAGGCTTTGAAATACAGAAAATTTAGCATGTAGCCTTTCTTTGTGGTATTCCATAAACGGCGTGGAATTTCCACAAGACCATATCCTTCTAGAAGAACCAAAAGAAATAAGCCCCAAGTGTTACTTGCTGTTATACCTATAACTTTCAAATGAGCCCTGAAAAACAGAAAATAGGGTATACCTTAAAACATAGTTAACAAATAAAAGTTAGTATAATAAATAAATTTTTATTTAAATACAAGTGGACAATATGTCTAAAGCACAGTAAACTTATGCAATTTTGCTCAAAACAATAAATTCACTTAAAACAGCATAGAATCATAAAATATTCTTTCTTCCCTAGTCAAATAATACAATGGTTACACAATATTAGAAATATATAAAATTTATATTGGTACATCATAAAGACAAATGTAAATTAAAATTAACTCCTACCATCAAGGGTTCAAGACCTTTGTGCACATATGCTGCAACTGTGGAAGTAAAATCTGCTATGCCAACAGCATTGACAGCTCTTTTTTTAATAAATAGTGGCATATTGCTTTTGCTGTTTCTTTAAATATGAGATCATTTGGTTCAAAATTATTTCACTTATGTACTAAAGGTCAATTCTGAAGAGTTGTAATATTTGATTCCAAACAAAAATCACTTAAAATTCATCTTGATAAAAAATAAGATAGTATAATTTTAATTATTATCTCTGATGT
The DNA here is from genome assembly GCA_947359465.1 of Metellina segmentata. Classification (NCBI taxonomy): domain Eukaryota; kingdom Metazoa; phylum Arthropoda; class Arachnida; order Araneae; family Tetragnathidae; genus Metellina; species Metellina segmentata. Next base: position 37,861,290 of record OX375884.1, read on the forward strand.
AATCTAGCAATAATTTGACCACTTTAAAAATTGATGCTCTTTGAATAGATTATATCATCATAACTTGCTACCAGCAAGTCCTTAAATCAAGTCAGTTATAAAAATATTTGACTTCATTACGTTTATTCATGACATTTTACGTTTATGGAATTACAATATTTCAATACATACAGGGTGATTCTACGGTCATGTGACAAACTGGGAGGGGTGGTACAGCTTACTAAAACATACATTTTTCGTATGGGAATGTATGGTTGGAAGTGACGCGTGAAGGCACAAACACAAAAAATGAGACATGAACAGAAAAACATTGTTTATTTACAACATCATCGCAAAGTGCTTCTTTGCAGCAATGTTTACAATAAATTCTCAAACCTTCAACCGTCAACAGTAATACAAACTCGGCAGCTGTGATTGGCTGGCAATGCAGTGGGTAGAATTCAGTAGAGTGCCTGGCCATCCGTGATCTAATGCATCTGCGGAAAAACGTCATTTGCAACTGTGTTATCGGACGTGATGGAAGATTTTACAAATAGTGAAGGAAGAACTGGATCAAAACATGGAATAAACCATCTTGAACATTGTGGATGAAACACCCCACACAAGTACAAGAGCTATTGCACATCATGTACATGTGAGTCAACTCACCGTTTGGAGAGTCTTAAATAAAGAACGTTTACATCCATTTCATATTCAGAGTCCCAGCGTTGCAGGCAAGTGATTACCAGCTGTGTGTATAATTCTGCTAATGATTCTTGCAGCAGTGTGCGTTGCAGCCGGATTACCCAGCTTCTGTGCTATTCACAGATGAGGCAACTTTTACACAAGAAGGTGTTTTCAATGTGCACAGTACTCATGTGTGGGCAAAAGAAAATCCACATGCTACACGTCCATATGCATTACAAAAACGCTTCTCTGTGAATGTTTAGGCGAGTGTTGTGAACGATTTCCTCATAGGCCCATATATCCTACCAACGTGACTCAATGGCTCACATTATCGTATTTTTCTGGAAGAGGTTTTACCAGAATTGCGTTCATAATCACATGTGGTTTCCACATGATGGTGCGGCAGTCCATTTCAACGTGGTTATCTGCAATTACCTGAATGCCAGTTTTGTGGGGCGATAGATTAGGTGTGGCAGACCAGTCCGATGGTCACCCCGATTGCCAGATTTATCGATCATCGATTACTTCTGATGGGGGCATCTGATGGCCATCATTTATGGGACTCCAGTTGACTCAATTGAGGACCTCATTGCTTGACTATCCATTGTGGCTGCAAATATGAGCAAAATGCCTGGCATCTTAAGTATTACATAATTTTCAGATGAAATAATAGAAAAAAATTGAGCTGAAAAAATCAACAAATTCCTTCTATTTTATTCAGATTTTTCTACACAATATTATTAAGTATTTAAAAGGTAATCCATTCTTTATTTGCTCTATGAAGTTATTTGACCAGCTATTACTTCCTTGGAAGAGTATGAAAAGGAAACGAAACACATTTTTCATTCCTTTCATGAAAACAAAATAAATATCTGAGTTGATTTAGCCATCAAATAATTTGATATGTTTTGATTTACACTTATCATGTTGCTGATTTTTAAGAATTTCCAATAAAAACTAGTTATTTAGTGAATTTCACTTCCAGCTTGCTTGTGTGTGAAGACTAATTATTTTAATAAATTATTAATCACATCTGAAATTTTTTCCTTCAATGGAATTTTTACTGATGTATCCATATACTAAGAATTTTACCATTTAACTGTCAAAGTATTAGGGAGTATTATCATAGTGATGAGAAAAGAGATTTAAAATGCAATTCATCACAGAAATCATCATTTCATCATCTGCCAAACAACAGCTACAAATACATCCCAGATAAAATTGTTTAAGAAATAAATTTTTAACTTAAATAACTTTGTAAGGATTTTATTTTTTAAATAAAATTCAAAAGAGCCCATATAATCTGAATATTTTTGCATATACCAACTGTTAAATCTCTCATACATTGTAAAGGGCGCTGTGTGAGCACAGGGAGTGTTGTCGCCCACATACTGTAGATGGCACTGTGTGAGCACGTGGGTGTCATTGAGGCTTGAGACACGGAGGAGAGAGGTACTATCCTAGAGCTTAAGAAAACGCGGCTTCCTTAGCCCTAATTTGTACTAGGCTTCCTTAGCCTAAATGAGAGTGGTCCATCCATGACGTTGTTAAGTTTGTTGTAAATAAAGGTTGTTTTTGTTATAACGATTTGCATACATTCTAATACAGTCCACTAAAGAGTTATCGGACCAATTCACCAACATATATATTTAAAATTCCAACAAATAGAGCCACCTTAGGAATGAGGGGAAAAAACCGTTTAACCCATGCTAAAATTTTGAAAACTTTAAATTTTTCATCTGGTAAAATAATAACTAATGTCTACACAACACAAAACACTCATTTATTGTAATTTATAAATAGATTTTTAAGACATTTTGATATTGAGCTTTCATTTAAGGTGGAAATAACTAATGCATACATTGAAAATGCTACATTTATAAATAACTTACCCATCTAGATTTATGTTTGGTTGTAGTAGCACATAAATCAGTAGAGTTCCAAAAATTAGAAGATAAGTCCCATAATAAATAGCATTCTCCACAAGAGCTGTTTTGAGTTTGCCAGTAATTGTAAAGTCTGCAGCTGTAGAGTATGACTGCATAAGAGGAAGTATTATCCTGTAGAAATAAAAAAAATTAAATTAGTGGAATCCATTTTTAAAACACGTGAACAATAAAGAAATATAAGTCTGTCTCTACAATCCTTTGATTGTGGTCCTCAGAATAATTTGGGTAGGCCAGATCTGCATTACATCATAATTTAGCCTCCAGACTTTCAATTTATCATAATAAAGTGTATACTTTTTCTTAGTTCTTTGATACACAGTTGGCATAACTAGGTGTTAATTCTTGCATTAAACAATTTCATTGTTTTGCATAAGTTGAACATGAATCATCATTTTCAGAAGACTCAATAAAAAATATCAACTTTTGTATTCATCATTTTGACATTTTACAAAAATTTAATCATTTTGGCATCCAGTAAAATAGAATAATTATTTTTTATAGAATCATTTGAAAGCAGGTTTTCTTCAGTTATGTACTTAGCAAACTTGAAGTGAATGTCCTTTTCTAAGTTACAATTCTACTAAGTAAGAATAGTTTTACTTCTAGGTAGTTCATATTTCATAAGACAGTGAATTTATATTGTCATCAATTGGTGAATGCAAGAAATTATAAGACCACATTGATGTTTTAAAAAGAGAAACACAAACAATATCTCCACAATGCTTGGTGGAAAATTCTGCTAGATGGGTAAAAGGTAAAAAATATGATATACATGTTCATGAAAATTTCAATTTAATATGAGAGTATTGGTTGTAATTTATTATGTAGTAAAGCCATCTTATTGTCCAGGACTTAGTTTTGAACCTAAAAGATTTATCATACTCAAAATAAAATAGAAAGTAAATATTGTTTCTTAACATTTCAAATATGTGTTCACTTTTGAATACCTGAAGCTTTCTCATACTTTAATAGGGTAATAGACAGTTGGAACGCATTGCCAGAGAATATAGTTAATTCAAAGGGAGTTTACGAATTTAAGATACAATTGGATAGTCAGTGGAAATTGGGGAGTTCATAAACAAAGGACCAGCCTTGTTGGGCTTGAGCCTGTAGCTGGTCATCAATATTTGTATTTGTATACTTTGGCTGAATCAAATTTCGAACTCACAACCCTCCGATAGCTAATCAGCTACACTTCCAACTGAGCTACTGCACCCCACCAAACTTAAGGATATCAATCAGGCAAATATTTCAATTGTAATTATTTTCTTAACATATAAACCTTACCAAAACATGAAATGGTTTTTGCAGAATAATCACTAACACTCAACAATTGAAAAGTTTTATTTTCAAACAAGCCTTTATCACTGATTTTCAAAATGATTATTTTGCTTTAGAGCAGTCAATTACAATATTCTGAATGTCAAAACCAGTCAAAAAATAGTTGGAAATGGTTCTTGCAACAAATAAGATAACTATTTATGTAATTGAAATGAAATTTAAGTACATTTGTAATGAGTGAACTACGAGCACAGCGCCAGGTGCAGAGCTATAAACCTCAAAACTGTTAACAAGCTAAAAGTTTGAATAAAAGACATCTCCCGTCTGCTTTGATCAAGGACTCATCCTCAGAGAGTCAAAGTTTTCTGTTTAGAATGAAGACGTGTAGTAACATCCGTTATGTCAGTTATTTATGAAAGTTATTTAAATATATATGTTGTGTCCACGTAATATAATTTAGATTAATAAACTGTTTGTGAGTATAAGGAGAGTTTGGCGCTTGTTCGTCAACTTTGAGGAATTTTCTGCACATGGTCACAGAATGGCGCCCTAAACGTGGTTCTCGAACCTGACAAAGAAAAGGATTTCAGATAAGTAAATTCTTGCAAAATCCATAGTTTCCCTACGTTCTTGCTAGCCCTAGCGCTGAGAAATTGTAAACTAGTGTGCTAAGAAAAGTGTCTAAGTTAGTAAAGAATTTTAGTATTAATATTATCTTTAGTGAATATTTAGAGATTGAGACTTTTGAACTGTAATTTAAAAATGTAGTAACAGTAAAAATCGATAATAGCTTTTCTCGGCAAGGCAAAAAAAGTCGATCTTCAAAATTTGGTTGTAGAAAAAGTGGAGAATGTCTTAAAAGTTGTAGATCTGAAAAAAATAATTTTTGAAAGTGAGGAGTACCAATATGATAAAGAGTTTGTGAAGAATTTTTATTTGACACAATTGTGTCAACAAGGATGGAAGAAGAGCAAAGATGAATAAGAGAGCAAGAAAAACAGGCCGAAGACTTTGACTCAATTAGAATCTCAAAAAAAAAAAACTCTGCTTCCCAACCTGTAATGCACCCTTCCATGAGAATGGATCTACAAAAAATTTTGCCACAATTCAAGCCTAAAGAAGATGGCATGTCCTTGTTTCTAGTCTTATTTTGACAAACAAATGAAGTTCTAAAAATTGATGAGAGTATGTAAGTGACTCACCTATTAGGACTTTTTCCTTCAGTGATCACAAAGATGATTGTCAGGGAACCTGAATAAAAATCCCATGGCTATACACACATTCAAAGTATACTTCTTCAGCGTTTTAAGCTGACAACTGAAAAGTTTAGAAAGCTCTTCAGTCAACAAAGAAAGTCTAGATTGTACATGGAAAGAGTTTGACTTTGAACTAAGGAACTATTTTGAAGGCTGGATTACTGAACTTGGTGTCACTACCTTTGAAAAATTACAAGATCTGGTGATCTCAGATCAAATGAAGAAAAGATGCAACCCTGAGTGCTGAGAACATTATTTAGATGATTGGAAAAATTTGATTTCTCCCAATTACCTAGCTGAGAAACTTGAAACTTATGACTGTCTCAGAAACAATAAAAAAAGAAGCTCATGCCTTCGAATTCAAAAGAAAGCCTACAATGCCAGAGATGAAATTCTCAAGCCTGTACCATTCAAGAAGATAAATTAGGCAAACATAACCAGTTGTATACAAGATAGTGACAATCAGGAGCGACCAGCGCATATTTGTTATGGCTGTGGCAAAGTCAGATTCATTAAAGCTAACTGTCCAGCTTGCAATCCTTCCACAAAATTTGCCTCAGCTTGTGACAATCAGGAGTGGCGAGCATGGACTTGTTATCGCGGTGACAAAGTTGTATTCATTAAAGCTAACTGTCCAGTTTGCAATCCTTCCGTGAAATTTGTCTCCGCTCGTTTTGAGAAGATTCAAAATGATAGACCATCCATCTCTATTGAAGTTCCAGTTATGAATATTATAATAAATGGAATATTTGGCACAGCATGTGCAGACAGTGGAGCAAGTCACTCGATTGGTGAAAGATTGTACCATATACTTCATGATGAAGGAGTAGTATTTGATAAGTCCTTTCGATCAATGACCTTCGCTGATGGAAGTCATGCAGAGAAGGAAGTTTACACAGCCTGTGTATTCTATGTCTCAAAAGGCGTTCCTTTCAATTAACACTTTTTGCCTTCCCAGAGGCTAAAGGAAACCGTACCTTCTTAGGAGCAGATGTTTTGAAGAAAGCAGGTGTTGCTCTAAATCTTCGTGAGCATACCTGGTTCTATACTGACAAGCCAAATAAACGTTTCCCATTCGTTGCGAGTGCTCAAGTCCAACCCTGTGATAGTAAAGAAAGTGTTAGACCAGAAAGTCCATGTCTCTTTCATCCTGATGAAAGTGAACAGTTAACTGAAGATCAGTGCATAAGATTAAATGCACTGCTAACTCACTATGAAATTAACTTTAGTCCAGGGGGAGAACCAACAACTTATATCAAACACCGGATCGACATAGGTGATGCTCCTCCAGTTGCTACTGCTCCTTACCAGTTATCCCCTGCGAAAAAAGAAATTTTGGAGAGATTGATGCACTTCTCTCATCCAGAGTAATAGAAGAATGTGACTCTACGCGGCACTTGTGGTCTTAATGCCCAAGCCGAATGACTTAAAGTCAGGATATCATCAAATCAAGATGTATCCTCCTGATAAAGACAAAACAGCCTTTGTTTGTCAGTTTGGAGTGAACATCTCTTCTGAGATAAAATATCTTGTCGAACAAAAGCAGGATCGGGGAAAGAAATATGCTGATAAGAAGCATTCCCTAATATGCACCTGGACATCAAGTAAGGGTCACCTCACATCTTGTGAGCAACAAAGCTAACAGGTCAGCAAAATTTGCACCTCTTGCCGAGACGGACCCTATTTGATTTAAACTCAGCGTTATCCAACAAGTTATGTTGTTGCAAATCCTGCATCTCCTGATATTCCTGTAGGAACATACCCATACGTCTACTCTCTGTCCATACCTCAACACCCCTTAAAATGGAAATGTACCCAATACCCCACTGCGAAGGAGAGGTCGACCCTGAAAGATTGATACAACGGTGCAGCAAAACTCAAGACGTCATTGTAGCCAGGGAGGAGACTGTAACAAGTGAACCACGAGTACAGCGCCAGGTGCGGAGCTATAAACCTCCGAACTGTTAACAAGCTAAAAGTTGGAATAAAAGATATCTCCAGTCTGCTTCGATCAAGGACTCATCTTCCGAGAGTCAGAATTTTATGTGTAGAATGAAAATGCGTTGTAATATCCATTATGTTGGTTATTTATGAAAGTTCTTTAAATATATGTGGTGTCCACATAATATAATTTATATTATTAAACTGTTTGTGAGTGTAAGGAGAGTTTTTCGCTTGTTTGCTTTGAAGCAGACTCGCTTTGAGGAGGAATTCTCTGCACACAGTCACATTAAGTTTCTACAAAAGATGCTCCACTAAAATATGCAGAAACAATCTTTACAGAAAAATTAAATGCATTAAGATATAAAAGATTTTGTAAATTTTTAAATGTGTATTGAACTAATAAAATTAGATAGAATTCACCAATAAGCATCAAAAGTTGTTTCTGACATTTAAATTCAGTTTGTGGTGGCACATTCAATAGTGCCACTACTTTCAATGGCCTTGTTGGAGAAATTGTGATTAGATTTACACTTTAAGATGTGTTAGCTATCTTCAACATTTGTAGTGAATGCAGATCACTTCGTTCTGGAAATTCTGCTCGAAATGAATATATATATGTTTGAGTGTTCAAGTGTTTCGCTCGTAACTTGCAATTCATTTTCCAATATGATGGATGAAATGATGAAACATGGTATGCTGCTCTTTTTGCTATGGATGCACTACTGCTCATATATCAAATGTCATCTTAAATCCTCCAGCAGAAAACTAGTTCAAAGCGCTCTCAGACTCATTTCCGAATTCACTGATTTGGAAAATCTTTAATTAAGAAATTGCTGATGGATCTTTAACTGGGAGATGAGCAAAACTTGGGGCAATTTAGCAAAAATTGCTGATAAAGTAGCAGAAGTGTCCATCCCAACCCTTGTATTTGCCACTGTATCCAAGAATTCTCCTTGTGATTCCTCTACGATCTGGTTCAAAAAACCGATTGCAGAACTCACACAAAGGTTGAAGAATAGTAATCTGTCAAACTTCACTCACATCCAGCATTCTAGGAAGATTTTCAAGGATGATCTGGTTCTACAGCCAACTCATGCACCTCAACCAGATAGTGTATACTTTTGCCTGTCACTTTGTAGATAATGCATACAAACACACTGCTCCCTGCAACTTTGTATCACACAATAAAAAAAATGAAGTTTGTCATGCTGGGATGACACATATGCCGACAAACTCCAGCAACAACCAGACTCTTTATTGTCGACTGATAGAAGCAGCTCGAACTCGTGCTCAGAAAACATTTTTCATGGACCTTAGTTATCGCAGATGTGACTTGCTCCATGATATATATAGGGGTAAATTTCCTTCAATACTTCAACCTCGTCCATTGACCTTTGGAAGCAGTTCAACCCACTAGCAAATCCTCTATCCTTCTAGTTGATGCTTCTTCGAACTACAAGGCTATCTAGAGAGATTTTTCCGACCTTGCCAACCTATAATTCATTGGGACATCAGCTCTGCACTCTACAGTGCAGCACCACATTCTAACTTTGAGTCCCTCGATCTCTTCAAAACCAAGATGACTGCATCCAATGCTTCATGTTACTGTAAAGGCTGAATTTTATTTTTTCTTGGTGATGGGGATCATCCAACCATCAAAAAGTCCCTGGAGTGCTTCCCTTTATTGTGTTCCGAAAGATGATTTCACTATCGTCTTGTTGGAAACTACTGTCATTAGAATGCAGTAACTGAGTTTGATTCATACCCCATAACATTCCTTCAGGACTTGAGCCAAGAGCTGCATGGTAAGTCGATATTTTCAAAAATTGACATATTTAAGGCATGTCATCAAATTCCATTCATGATCGCGATATACTGAAGATAGTAGTGACAACACCACAGGCTCTTTGAATATACAAGATTATAATTTGGTTTAGCAAATATCCCTCAAACATTTGTGTGTTTTATGCACAAAGTGCTACATGGTTTTCCTCTGTAATGTGTATTTATATGACATTTTAATATTTTCAACGTCAGCAGAACATGAAAATTACATATGCTAAATATTTGGAATGAAATAAATACTGCCTAAAATTAAATGTATCAAAATGAGTATTGGTGCATCAAAATTGGAGTTCTTAGGACATACAGTAACCAAACCCCTCATGACATAAAACTGTTACCAAGTCATAGCAATTTTAGATTTTAAATAAACGAAAACTGTTTCTCAATTAAAGAAATACCTTGGACTCCTAAATTTTAACAGGTTTCTAAATCATACCACTGATTCACAGATTCTTTTGCATAACTTTCTAAAAGGCTCCAGTAAAAAGAAAGATAAACACCAAAACTCATGGACAAATTCTGCATGTCAGCTTTCACTTCTAGTTAGGAACTGCATGCAATGCTACTTTCTTTGCATGCCCTTCTCGAATCACCAAACAAGTTCTCCATATCGATGCAAGTGATTTGTAGCCCTTGGGATTTTTCTCCTGCAGACTCACTCCTAACAAAAAACGCTAGAGTACTTATGACAGAGAATGCTTGGCTGCACATTCTTCTATTAGGTATTTTTTTACACATCGTAAAGACACATATTTCATACTTTTATGAACCATAAAGCGCTTGTTTATGCTTTGTCAAAAACAAGAAAAAAATTATCTCCCTATCAAATTAGACAACTAGATCTGTAATGTGTATTTAGATGACATTTTTATATTTTCAACGTCAACCTATCAAATTAGACAACTAGATTTCATATGAGATTAAATTATATCAGATCCAGATTAAAGTTCAATCCACCACCTACCTGCAAAATAGCCGATATTCTCACGCAGGTACATATGATCTCTGTTCCCAGTGTAATCAATTATACTGAGATAGCTAATGCTCGGTCTGAAGATGTTGCATTGTTGCAATTAATGTCAAGTTCGCGCATAACTTTACAATTTATAAACATTCGACTTTCTGAACCTGACATTTACATAATTTGTCACCTTATATTCCAAAACAATTTAGGAAATGTGTATTGATTGCATGCATAGCCTATCACATCCAGCTATTAAAGCTACAACAGCACTTATCCTCAAATGTTTTGTTGCGCCTCCATGAATAAAAATTGTAACAATTGGGCACATGAATGCCTTTCTTGTCAAAAATTTAAAATTTTTAAGCATGCATTATTCTTTTTAGGATCATTTCTCCAATAACTTTGTGTTTTGATCATATCCCCACCAACATTTTAGGCCCTTTACCTCTATCTGAAGGTTACACATACTGTTCCATAATTATTGATCGATTTTCCTGCCAGCCAGAAGATACCCCCAAAATGATATATATCTCCCACAGTTGTCGATTCTGAGTTGATACATAGATCACTAGATTTGGTATGCCTACTAAGATCAGTACAATTCGAAACCCAGACCCTTTCATCCCTTGCAACTTTCCTGGGAGTACAGTGAGTTCAAACCACAGCTTATCACCCATCCAGTAATGGTCTTGTAGAGAACCTTCACTGTCCATCAAATGCAGCTATCAAGAGTCATAGCAACAAACAGTGGATTGAAGTTCTTCTCCATAATCCTCCTTGGCATTCTGTATTTTCCTCAGAAAGAACCTCAAAGCAACCCCTTCACAACCTAATTTACGGTTTCCCTATCCACATACCTGGATAATTTTTTGATTCCTCACAAGTGAAAGATGATCCTCCAATGTTCATCAAGCAACTCCGCAGGCATATACAGTCCCTTCAACCCTGACCCACATCATTCCATGGAAAGCAAATTGTTTTTGTGCCTAAAGAGCTGCACTCTACTTCTCACATCTTCATTCGAAGGTATGTGGTTTGAAAGTCTACAATGCCCATATGATGGACCATTTGAAGAAATTTATCATGACCAGAAATTCTTTAAGATTAACCTTTATGGCAAGAAGGTTAATGTGTTGGTGGACAGTCTGAAACCTGCATGTTCCTTTCTGTTGATGTTGATATACACACACCTGTGAAAGTGACAATATCAAAACTGTCAAACACTCAGACAAATTTTACTACAAGATCTGAGTGAACAATACAGATTCCAGATAGCCTCTGTGTGCATCATTGACACTGGGAAGGGAGTATGTGGTGGCTTTTGGAATAGCGACACTACTTTCAACGGACTTATTGGAGAGAGCTGTTTCCCAACGTCCATTGTGAATGCAGATCACTCATTGGTTCAGCAATTACTTGAAACATATATTTGTATGAATGTTCAAGTGTTTTGTTCAGAACTAACAATTAATTTTTCTTTCTTCTGCTTGGTCTGTCATGTAACTTGTAACCTAAGTAATTAATGTTCATTGTTAATATTATTGATTTTGTCCTGTTGTAATGTGTATGTGCTGTGTTCAGAAAAAACGTTTGTCATACATGAGTTTTCAATGTGTATAAAACAGAGTTCCATATGATTAACAAAATGCAATACATATTTCCTTTACTCATGCATCAAAAGTAATTTTTTTGTACTCCATTTTGAAATAATAAAAATTTTATCAATGAAAAGATGACAGGAAAATGGCAAATATTCTTTGAAACATACATTTGCTCTAATAACTTACCATGTAAGCATTTGAGCTGACCAATAAACAACTCGCCACAAACTTTGAAGGACACGATCAGAAACATAACTCCAAGGCACAGCACAATGATTTGAGGATCCTAAAGCTGTGAGAGAACAGTTTAAAATATAGAAAGAGTGGTTAAGAACAATAAAGCATTCATTCAAGTGTGGGAAGCATGGGAAAATATTGTACATTACTGTTATATTTAAAAAAGTCTTTAGCTATTTAAATTGTCCATGACCCCCACTAATTGTTACCCCTTTAATTGATAGCCAATTAGGTAGCCAATGGCTTATCTAAAGTGATTTTTCAACTACTTTTTTTTAATTGAGACAAATACAAAATTACACAATTAAGTTATTTATAATTTATTAAATAAAAAATACAACTGAGCTTTCTATTTGAAAGGATGAAAGTTTAAACACGAAATATTTTTAATTTTGCAAAATGCACCTTGAAAGTCACCTGTCACTTTAAGAGTAGTGACCCATAACAAATATTTATCTAATCAGACTATAATTTAGGTCTGTCACTTACACTTACTGATAAATTTGTTAACATGATGATGCAATTTAGTCAATAAAAACTATGTAGGATGTCAACTTGTGTTTTAAAGTTAAACTAATGTTTTACCTTTCATTTGTATTTTTTTTAATGTATTACCATGTAACAAACTATGATTTTTAGTAAAATAAATATTGATTCGCCATGTCACAAATTCTGATTGTTTACTTAAAATAAATATTGGTTTCATGTCATGTCAAAAACTCAATTTTTTATTTACAAATTGATATATAATTATCATAAAATCAGTGTATACGGCCTACAGAAATTTAAATAAAATAATCTGATTTAAATTTAAAAAATCTAATTACTTGATTATTTTTTAAAAAATCATGATTTTTTTTTACATTTTGCGGGTTACCATATTCAATTAGTATTGCCATAACTGGCAATGTTTACTATCAACAATCATAGCATTTCTTTCCCAATCTAAGCATATTGCTCGTTTCAAATGACAATGTGAAACCCCAAATCAACAATGGAGTATCAAATTATTTTTAACTTCTAAAGCAAATTCTAAAAGCAGGGCATCAACTTACAGTTGAAAAGCTTAAACATTAAAACTTTTACTTGATTGGTTTTTCAAATTTCCTTTCAATCTGATGAAGGTCACTTGTTCAATTTTGTAGTTGTTCAAATTAAAATTTTTCCTAGAGATGCCAAAGTCTTGAAATCTTTCTCTATTTCACTAATGATTGTGATGACTGTTAAACAAGGACTATTGAATTATGTACGTTTAGGTAGAATTGAATATAACAACAAAGTTTTAATTATTTTTTACTCTCAATCACTGTATGACCTATTTAAAACTGATTTTCATTAAAATTGGTGATATGTCCCTCCAAAGCTGATTTGCTCATTTTGCATGGAATTTTAATTTTGCAGTATGCAGAATTAATATTCTTTCGAAATGGCACTAAAACAATACATCAAAATTTCTGATTTCCAAAAGTTAATTTTACTCTAGATTTCATGACTGAAAAATTTGTACCTAAATATTTTATTCAATTAAAAAGAAACACAAGATATAAGGTGAAAGATTAACATTAGACCTGATAAAGTGGACTGCAAAGATTTCATATCAGTACATGACAATACTCCAACATGTTTTGAAGTGATTAATGAGGATATTCAATCCATAAGACATAAATGTTCAATGAATGATAGAAGGTCTTTCCAAAGAACAAAAGGTAATTTCTTTAAAAAGCTTTTCATTAATGGAAAAATGCAGAATTCTGACTCATCTAAAATATTGTTATGATCATGTATTTTGACATATTTATTTACCAGTTTTCATCAGCTGTACCATTATACAAATAAAATTTTCAGTTTTAATTAAGGGTTTGAGTAAAAGATACAAACCTTAGTAAAATTGGTAGACAATGATGTAAAAAGCTTCAACACATAACTAATAAAGATTATAAAAACATGATAAACCAGTCTAGTTATTTCAGAAGATAAACTTCTTTCTAAAAAACTAAACTTCACTAAATAAACTTGAAAACAAAATTAAACAGGTGGTAACTCAAGTTAAAATATATTATCTTTGAACAGTGTCCTACCACTCACATTTCAATTAAGCTCTTTTAACTTCCCTGCCTTTACACATGACCGTGTAGTTCTAATTAAAAAAGTGAGTGGTAGTAACACATAGTGTTAACCGATTGTGACCTAAAGTACCCAATTGAGTACATTTTTAAAAACATCCACAGAAACATTAATTATGTTTATCAGCTTCGAAACCAACGGGACCCAACTGGGATAATAGATTTCAAACAAGCTGCTGCTGTGAAAGCTTATACTTATATGGGGGGGAGAAGAACTAATGGACAGATTTATTTCATACTATCGCATTTCAACATGCATTAAAAAATGGCCAATGCGTATTTTTGCACATTTCCTTGACATGGCAACGTGTAATGCTAGGATTCTCTACACATGCCATTACACACAAAGTCAGGTGTGAAGAAAAGACATCTACAATTGAAACAATTCAAACTTGCAATTGTAGAAAGTTTAATTCGTAAAAAGACCTCAAAATTATAAGAAGCCAGTTCAGCGAAAAAAATTGTCCAAAAAGTGATTCCCATACCAGGGAATGATATGAGGTATGACAGAATGGGGTATTTCCAAGAGCTTGTCAAATTGCAAAATCAAATGAAATGCCGCAATCCAGGCTGTAAAAGTAAATCTAGTTAGATGCATTAAATGTAATCTATTTTTGTGCTTGCAAAACAAAAACTGCTTCTTAGAATTATATGAGAAGTAACTGAATTTTATTTTTATATAAACCCAAGCCCAACCCATACCCATTTGAGTACCACTTAATTAACATAATTCAAAAATTTTAATTGGAATTTTTTGTTTATATTTATTTTACTTAATGTTATTTATGCTAGATACAGTTAAAAATTGTGAATGAAGTACATTATTTTAGGTACGGGTCTTAAGAGGATAAAGGACAATATATTTACACTTCCGAGTTTTCTTCATGCTATTTTAATTTGATGATGGAGATGTATTGTTTTGTCAAAATGTGTAGATCAAGTTATCATCTTTATTACTTAAAGACATTTTTGAAGCTTTTGCATCTACTAATAAAAGGGTTTGACATTTGATTTTTTTTTAAATTCTACTCCACTAATTCCACTATTCTTCCATCAAAATGTAAGATGAAAGTGTGATATCAGAAATACAGTTCACACTTTACTTCAGTTTTCCATCTATAATAATAAATTAATATTAAATCTATTACAATGAATCTCTAAAATTATTTTAGTGATATGGAGTAGATTGTTTCAAGGGGAATACACTATGTACATTTGTATTTTTAACTTCATACAGGGCAGAGTGCAGATTGGTGGAGTCATAAGCTTGTCAGTTAACTTTTAAAATATTTACATTACTTTTCTTGCATATTTTAACAAAGGGAGATAATTCTACAACAGAAGAAATATTAATGTGAAAGAATCTTATGTTTCTCGACATAAAATGTAAAATTATTTACCTTGATGTTTTCCACTATGCATACTTGTAGTCTGGTCTAGATTTGTGCCATTGGTGACTTCACTGCTATTAGCTAATGTAACAGGCAAGTCATAAGGGTAAGTAGTGGGAGACAAGGCATTGTCTCGCAAACATTGGCGATATGCAGTCTGAAAGAGTAAAAATAACTTTTAATAACACTAAACTTGAATATCTATTAGACCTCAAACAGGTTAAAAGGGAAAAGAAACTTACCGATGACACATCCAAAGGCAAAATACATATTATTATGAAGGCAAAATACCATGCAATGAAGACATTGATGGTAACTAAAATATGGTGCTTTCGACAGTTGCCGTATCTCTGTAACAAGTAAGCCACAACAAGAAATGTTGTAATAATTTCAAATAGAAGAGCTCCAACTATCATGTTTATTCCTTATATGAAGAATTATGTAGCACAATCTTAAATTGTGAAACCTACAATAAAGATAAAATACAGATAAAGAAAAACACTCTTAAAAATACATCAAAATATTTAAACATTTTGAATCTTAGGTTGTTAAAAAGTAATTGACCAAATCCAGAAAGCTCAGATAAATATATAAGATACAATTTTTGTTAGTCCTGGTTCATCAGTGGATGTGTGTGTGTGTGTATATATATATACTATCATAAGGATTGTTTGTTTAGTGTAGCCAAAAGGAAGTGTTAGTTTGTCTGTTTCACGGCTGCAAAACCTTGACAATCTATGGCACTTACAGCAATGAGATTGGGCACACAGGTAGTCAAAATTTTTTGCAATTTGTGGGTCGCGGCGAAATTTTAAAATTTAATCTAGAAGATTTTTAAATGAATTTAATAGTTTTATTCTCTACCTGCTTCTTCAAACACATTTCGTCTGGACGAAAGAAGAAACCCCTTAAAATGAACTTTTTCTACCCAAGTGCTACTTTAGTGCCAAGTGCTTTTCTACCAAGTGCTCATTTATATTTTTGCAAGAGATTGTGACGTCACGTAAACTTTCTCTTTCCAAAAAAAAAACCAGATTGCACATTCTGCCCTTTGCGTTAAAAAAAAGAAAGAGATTGCATTTCCTGTCACCTTTTCGGCGAATGAGAGCAAGAAATAAAAAACATATTGACTGGGATTGTTAAGTTATTTTTTGTAAAATCGGAATTGCTGAAAATAGATTGAAAATTTCAAGGGATTTGAAATCTGAGGAAAATTTTACACCAGATACCTCACATCACGGGCATATAGTAAATATGTTTCATATCTTATATTTTCGCAAGAGAATGTGACGTCACAATAACATTCGTGTTCCCAAAACAAAAAAAACGGATTACATTGTTAAAGATATATTGAAAATTTGATTCCAAAATTTTACACCAGATGGATACCTTACATGTTTAATTTTCTTTTAATAAATAATCAATCAATTATTTATTTTTATTTTTTGGTTTGCGAAGCAAACCACCACACGGGCACTATGACCTCCACGAAAAGAACTGTTACGGCCAACGCCCATTTGGTTTGCGAAGCAAACCAACACCAAAGGCAATGTGACTCCCATGAAAAGAACTGTCACGGCCGACGCACTTTTGGTTTGTGAAGCAAACCAACACCTCGGGCAACTTCGTTATGGCTGTTATCCAATGGGGTACAAACTCCTATTTGGTTTGCGAAGCAAACCAATAACCCTACAAAAACAACTGGCACGGGCAAAGCAGTGGCTAATTATATATATATATTAGCCACTGCGTGGCTGGCCCGGAGTTGGAAAATGGTGTAAAGTATTATTCTGGTGTAAAATTTTCCGCAGATTTCAAATCTGTTGAAGATATATTCAATTAAAAAATTATTTATTTAAAGAAATCATATTTTTAGGTATCAATTAAAAGTGAAATTTTCTGCAGATTTGAAATCCGTTGAAATTTTAACTTTATCTTCAACGGTCTAGGAGATAGAAAACAGAACAAAGTGACTCCAGTTAAAAGATTTATCATCTGGCTGGAAAACCATTCCTCTGTGGAAAATCAAAGTGTAAACGAAAAAAACAATTTTTTCAGAGTTCGCAAAAAAAAAACTTGCCATGGTTCCAAAGGCTGACGGCAAGGTCACATGGGTAGAAAAAGTCTAGATTGGGGTGTTCATCTTCCAGAAGAAACGTGCTGAGTTAAAGAACCCGCTAGAGAATAAAAGTATTAAATTCATTTTAAAATGCTCTAGATTGAATTTTAAAATTCACCGCAACCCGAAATTTTAGAAAAATTCATACTACATGTGTGCCAAATCTCATTGCTGTAAGTGCTATAGAATCGTCAGGATTTTGCGGCAAGAAACAGAGAGACAAACATCCTTTTATAATAGTAGGGATATATACATCCTAGTAACCTATATATAATATATATATATATATAGGTTACTAGGATGTATATTTATATTATTATTATATATAGGCTAAAACTAAGAAACATGGCAAATTATATCACTTAAATATATGGCCAAAAGTTAGTCTCCCTTTTAGGCAAACAAGTCTTAGAGAGAAAATTCTAATATATTTTGTCTTATTATTAGGAACTTTAAATTTTTTTTTTTTTTTTAATTATACAGTTGGTCAGAAACGATCTGTCACTGCAAAACTATATCAACACACATGGTAAGTCACAATGCCTGGCACCATTTGTCACACTTCTCATTTATTCACCTTTTATTCTTAAAAAACTTCTGCATTTTAAAAATGAATTTCCCAAGTCTAGTATCTCTTGAAATTTTTGCTTTATGTACTTTCATTCTATACATATATACTTTGCAAAAAAAAACTTTCAAACAAAGCAATTTTTAAAAGATTTACTTTACAAGAATTTAATCTATATATATGCCCTTTACAATCAATAATTACAGTTAGAACCACCTCACACCAAAAACACATTAGTTCTATAACATCCTCTAATTGTCCAGCAGCATATTAAAGCATCTCATCAGAGTTTTGAATCAGACAAAATCCCTATTAGTAGTTGTAATACAAAATTGGAGTAATTTCAATATTTATTAGTGATATTTATTTTCATCATTTCAATAAATTCATTCAGTGTAACCAGTGTTGTGTTAAGTGGATGTTTTGTTCTTTTACTGTTAACTATCAATATTTAGTTAGATTCTGGAAATATTTTAGTTTTGGTTACATCAATAAATATTTAAGTAACAAAAACTAACATTCTCGATTGTGAAATTTTAATTAAATATTTTTTTTTTAAGTTCCTATCCAATACAGTAACAAATAACAAAATTTCAAATGACTGTGAACAGGTTCAAATGAGGTGGATAGTAATGGCTATATTACGTTTTAAATTCTTAAAATCACTTTTGTTATTGACTTGATTTACATTACAATGAATACTAATACAGCATAAAACTCATGACTGAAAATAAATTAGAGTAATCCCTTTTCAAAAGGCATTAAGACAATGTATTAAAATTTCTGACTTAAATGGTAAATTCTATTTTAATTTTTTCGCAAAATAGTTTTGGTTTCTTTGTATTTGGAACCAAAAATAACTGGCAAGATTTGTTTTGTGAATTTCAAATGTGTTCTTTTATTTAAAGAGCATTGTTTCTTTATTTTTCGAAACAAGAGAACGGGAAATGGTCGGTATATTTAGGCTGCAAGAAAGCTACTTAACAGGGAATAACAAAGTTGTCTCCATTGTAAAATACACGCAAATAAGGGTACTGTTTGAAATTACGTAAATTGTTTTGATCAGCTAAAAAATATAATTTTCTCTATTATTAAATAAAATTACATATTATACATCTTTTGCGCGTTTAATTAACAAAAATCTGGCTTCTTAAAAGGGTCGAATATATGTACCAGGAGTAAAGATCGTGCATTCAGCATGTTTGCGGCAACCAATATTGTTTAAATGACATAAGAAAATGTACAACATTTCGATACTTTCCGCCGAATTTAATGGGTTGATTACGAAAAGACACTCACTCTTTAGGTAACAATATTAATCGTAAACACCAGAGTGCAAATACATATGGTTCTTAAAAACAGAAACATAACTCTAGCACGAGCGCAGACGACATTTACAATTTTTCTTGAAATTGAAATAAACATTATTCTTTCAATCATTAAGTCGTACAGAGATGCAACTCTCGATGTTCTTCGAATTTTTCTCAAGGAATTGCGCGTCACTAACGGAGATGGTTGGTAGGTATTTAAATAACGTCGCACAGGACAACACAACGGTTGTCACTAACGGGGAAGCACTCTAGGTTACTCTAGTGGGACGTACTAGTATAGAAGTTTGGAGAGTGGGGTACCAGCACAGGTCATCTGACCGTGGTTAGAAATTACGCGGTGTTGTACTCGAATATTTTCCTTAGGGGATTGATACAGGACCATCGTCAATAGCCCGTTGTGTTGCTTTAGTTAGACGTTAATTAAAATTAAATTACTAGTGGGACGTAATTCAATTACATACCTACAGTTAGCCAAAAACGAGATACAAGACAAACGTTATTAGTATTTAAAAACGGTCAAAAACGGTGATTTTACTTCCACCACCAAAATGTTTTAGTGTGCCTATTGAGGGTCCTTAAAATGTAAAATGTAGCTTATCGCCCCGTTTTGAAAAAGTTGACCAATCAATCTGGCATTCATATTCTGGATTAAAAATTACCAATGTACTGATATCCTTAAAAAAACATCCCCATTATGTCGCATCCCGAATATTCAGGTATTTCGGTAATTTTTAATTAACTTCATACTAGAGCAACACAACGGGCTATTGAACGTCCGTGGACATCCAGAATATCCGAGGACAACACCACGTAATTTTGAACCATGGTCAGATGACGGTACAAGGTCAAAGTGTAAAAAATAAACCACTGAAAATAGGTATGGTATAATTTAAATTGCGTCACAGTGAGGCAAAGCAATAGGCTATAAACGAAGTCCGGGATTAAATCTGAAGTGAAAGATCCGAGAATAATACCTCTGGATCGGAAGGTTCCTGGTTCGAATCCGGGTTCGGGCATGGATGTTTGTAAACGTATGGTGTAGAGGCGGCTGGTGCACCTTAAATCTGTCGTGGCCGAAAGTCCTCACGTTGGGTTGGCGTGGAAGTTTGGAGAGTGGGGTGGCAGCTCAGGTGTTGCTTCGTCATTTGACCGTGGTTCAAAATTACGAGGTGTTGTCCTCGGATCTTTCCCTTAAGGGACTGATCCCGGATCGTCATCAATAGCCCGTTGTGTTGCTCTAGTATGACGTTAACTAAAATTACCATTACCATTACCGAGAACAATACCACATGGTACAAAATCACGTGGTGCTCTACTCGGATCTTTCCCTTGGGGAATTGATCCCAGACCGCCGTCCATAACCCGTTGTGTTCGTCCAGTATGACGTTATTTAAAATACCTACCAACCATGAAAAACACCATATAATTATGTACCACATTCCAATAACGAGATCACACCTCAGATAGAACTCCACTCTCCAAACTTCCACACCAATTCAGTGTAAGAAGATTTAAGATCATGAGAAACTTAACGTACGCCAGACCCCTTTGTATGATGGTACCCCCATAAGTAAGAGTGGTGACACACGGGCGATTTGTGAACGTGACTTCGATTTCGTAGGGCCAACCAAACAGTATAGTGGTTAAGATGTTAGCCTCTAGATCGGAAGGTTCCTGGTTCGAATCCGGGTCCTGGCATGGATGTTTGTAAGTGTATGTTGTAGAGGCGGCTGGTGCACCTTAAATCTGTTGTGGCCGAAAGTCCTCACGTTGTGTTGATGTGGAAGTTTGAAGAGTAGTGTGCCAGCTCAGGTGTTGCTTCGTCATTCGACCGTGGTTCAAAATTACGAAGTGTCTTCGGATCTTTCCCTTAAGGGATTGATCCCGGACCGTCGTCAATAGCGTCGTGTTGCTCTAGTAGGACGTTTACTAAAAAATTACCATTATCGGTTTCGTAAGGACAATTATTGTTATGAGCATGTAGACTAGAAGTCACATTCAGCACGTGAGCTTCATGTAAGCACGTGAACCATAATACCCCACCAGACGCTGTCCATACGATTGAATCATGTCATTTGTATGCTCACCAGTACACTGCTTTCCTTTGACAACATCACACAAAGCACACAGGTTTCGATGATGTCGTAAACACGCCAACGGAACGTAATTTGATGTAATTTTGTAAGTAATTTTGTTTGCTGTATGATGCAAAGTGGCGATACATCTGACGTGAACCCTGCACGGTCTATTCTTCCACCTACAAACTGGAAGAAGACCATTGCGATGATTTTGTGCATTGGTAGTAATGTAACCATTATTGGTAACTGTTTTTGAACAATAAAATTGTGTGACCGAGATCTGTGTCTCTCAGACTTGCAAGCTATGTATAACATTTTGAAAACGAGGACGGGATTCCAAGCATAAGGCAGCACAAGTCTCAATGCTGCGCCTACGAATTGGTCTTAGCAACAAAAAAGGAGTTAGTAAAGAAACAGTAATTTTTCAGCGCTCATACCCTTAGCTTGGCCTAACTCATCCATCAAAATATTCACAACGATGCTGAATTATTGAAGTACCTTGTGATGTGAGTACCCTTTTCTTTTTTCCTGATGACTATTTATGAATTTGTGCAACCTTCGAATTTACAATGGTCACTTTCAGTTCATAACTCTTCGATATAGCTGAATCACCAGCTTAGAATTCTTACCTTGACCGTTTGGAATGCTTTCTACAAGCTAACAATGAAGAAGCGTGCTGTATTAGATTGGCGTGTGTCTTAAAAGATGAAGCTCTTCAACGACGCTTGCTGGCTGAAACGTCTCTCAGCTTAACACCAGCTCAAGAAAGGACGCTTGGTACTGAAACTGCCAATCCTCGTGTGAGGGAGATAAGAGGTTCAGATGATACATGCGTCATGCCTCTTTAAAAGCAACATCATAAGCAGCTCTTTAAAGCCAACAAATGTGAACACAAGCAACAAAAATGTTCCGGTTGTGGATGAAATCACTCAAGGACCAATGACACTTTAAAGATATAGAGGTCACTTTCAGAAAGTATGCTGGAGTGCTAAAACTATCTCCTTCAATAAGAATATCTATCGTGCTCAGAATAAGGACACACATATTTTAGAAACTGAGAAGTTAGGTGATTTTTATTTGATGCATATTTATATTAATACTATAGAAAGCTCAAACATGAAAACAGGTCTCAATAAATGGCTCATAATGGAGGTCCATCATGGAGCAGGACTCATTACGGGAGATCCTCTACAGCTGTGATGCACAAACATTGGCAGAGGCTGTGACCAATGCTTTTGATGGAATCTAGACCGCTACCCCACTACAATATTGCTTGCCCATGGACACGCGAGCAACAACATCATGGAGGTGGATTCCTGAATCAAGATATGGCATCATTCATAAAAGCACGTTCTCATAGTTCTCCATCTCTTACAAATACTCCATTTGTAGCGAAAGACTATAATCAGAAAACTGTTGAAAATTTGGATTAGTGTATGGTTAGGGTCAACCATGCTTTATTTGACAGACCTTCCACTTTTGATTTCTAGGAAATAGCGTCTAGGACTTCTAGGATTAAACTAGTTTCTATCTATAGCATATATGGGCAACCACCGGCCAGCGGGCCGGATGTGACCCGCCCCGGCTTTTGATCCGGCTCGCGAAACATTTTAAAATCGCGCTCGAAAAAAAAATATATTCTCGGTTCTTGCCAACAAGAGAGTGAGAGGGGGGGGGGGACAAAAGCCTGAACTACGTGAATCGGTGTTTCTCAACCTTTTTTTGTTGACGGCACACTAAAAATATCTTGAAATATTTTGATGCACACCTGAATATACAAATGTAAAAGCAGCTATTTCCAAAACTACCTTATATAGTTATTATTACTAATAAAATTAGTATTGGATATATGAGATGGCTGAGCTTGTTTTCTTAACAAATTAAATTAAAACGAGGTTTCCAAGTTGCCAGACAAGTTATCGGCAACACATCACGCCACTCAATTCCACGGATAATCGGGAATAATAATTACAAATTTTGTTATTGATTGTATCCGAGAAACGGCCTTACACTTATTGATTCCATTCCTTACTAACGAATGTGATTGTTAAAACAACACTGATACAAATCATCAGTACTCTGATTTCTGGCCTCTAAAAGGGACTACTACTGTAGAAGATATTTTTCATGAGGTTAAAAATGCTATTGAACAGTATGGTTTGCAGTGGTGCAAATTAATTGGGGTTTGCACAGATGATGCACCTTCTATGGTCGGTTCACTAAAAGGTTTCATCGGAATTTTGAAAGAAAGAGCAATTGACTTGAATGTGCAAGAAGACAATTTAATAATCCTACATTGCATTATCCACCAACAAAACTTGTGTTCTAAGTCCATCCGATTGCAGAACGTTATGGATGTGGTAATAAAGACAATCAATATTATTCGATCCCACGCGCTTAACCATCGCCAGTTCAAAACATTTCTGGATGACCTTTCTTCAGAACATGGTGATATGACATATTTTTGCAAAGTTAGGTGGCTAAGCAAAGGCAAAATGCTAAAAAGATTTTACGATCTTAGACAGAAAAAATCCGATTTTATGGAAATCAAGGAAAAATCATTGTCTGAAGTTAGTGACCAGAAACGGCTATGTGATTTCGCATTTCTAGTTGATATCACGGGTCACTTAAACGAATTGAATTTGAAGCTTCAGTTGGTAAACGAATTGTACAGCCATCTGAAAGCGTTCCAAAACAAAATTCGCTTGTAGGAAACACAAATGCGATCTGGAAGCTGCTATCATTTTTCAACACTATTTAGTCACGAAAATATTGATTACACTCAATATGCCAAACTAATATCACTGTCGAAGCAATTTTTTAATAGATTTTCCGTCTTTGAAAATATGGATAGCTGTTTTAACCTTTTTGCTTTTCCGATGAAAAGAGAAGTAGAGAAAGCTCCTACACACCTACAAATGGAGTTGATCGAGATTCAGGAAGACATGCATTTGATGTCAAAATTTGAAGACGTCGAGCTAAGGGATATCTACAGAACATACCTTGCCGAAGAAAAGTACCCACACCTGAGAGCATTTGTAAGAAAAATGTTTTGCGTATTTGGAAGCACTTATAAATGTGAACAGTTCTTTTCCATGATGAAAACTAATAAATCGAAATATCGAACCAGGCTTACAGAAGAAAATTTGGAAAACACTCTGCGCCTGTGTATTAGTGGGTTTGATCCCAACAATGATTATCTTGTTTCTCAAGTTCAAGCTCAAACTTGTCCTTAATTTCTGGTGATTGTAAGTAAATACTTAATCAATACGATATTATTCTGTTCATATAACTTTACCATTCTTCTTTATAAATATGTAAAGTAAAATAAACCTTATCATTATTACTTTTTCACAACTACCTATCTACGGCCCGCGACTAAGTTAATATTCTAAGGTTTAGCCCGCAACTTTCCAAAGGTTGCCCATACCTGATCTATAGGAATGAAAGTAAGAGGAATCAATAACATAGGAAATACAACACTAGATGAAGTATCGAGTGATTTTCCTGACGTATTCAAGGAAGAATTTGAAAGTTTTAAAGACATTCAAATAAATCTATATTAAGATTTCACACTAAGTTCAATTGAATTGAAGGCAAGAACTGAACCATTTGCTCTAAGACCTAAAATTGAGAAATAATTACAACGATTACAAGACCAATGAGTTCTTAAACCTGTGAACTATTGAGAATGGACTACACCAGTTGTTCCTGTCCTTAAAGCTAATAATGACCACAAACAGTCATGATATTGTGTCAAAACAGGAGTAGTGAAACCTATCTGAAGTTTTACTGGACAATCTTTTGAAGAGCATACATTCATGCACTGCAGTGAGGTGTGGACATATACCCTATTAAACCAACAGTGGGACAAGATTCGAAAAATGGTGTACATTTTGCTTCCCCTTCGCCAAAGACCAAATATGATAAGTTGTGTTAATGTAACATGCGCGTAAACTTTGTGAAATCTGCCAGTACTTCTAATTATTATATTTATCATCATCGTCCCTTCAAAAATTTGTTTTTCTCTAAAAATATAACTGACACTTATTTTTGTGGACACCAGTGTTATAATGTTCTATGAAACACTTAACAATAAATAAATGTGTTTTTAAAGCTTTGCTTAACATTAGTGATCAACTGAGCCAAAATTGGAAAAGCATTTATCTCAAGATTCTCGCGTTTTAAAGAACCTAAACACATAAACAAATTCAATAAATTCACCAATTTTCAAGGGATATGAAAAATTCACTTCCTTGTACTTATTAACCTTTTATGAGTGTTGACATTAAAGCATTACCAAAAAAAAATTTTAACTAAAAAGAAAAATATGTTTATTTACCCATTCTGTGTATTATTTTTCCACAAGCAACCTCTTATGGGGGAATTTTTAAATGTATTAGTTAAGGTGGTAATGTTAATGATTATATTAAGTGAAGTCAGACTGGATCAACACAACGGGATATTGGTGACGATCCGGGATCAATCCCACAGTAAAGATCCGAGGACAACACCTGACCTGGTGCCCCACTCTCCAAACTACAACATGCCAACGTGATGACATTTGAGGTCGCGACAGATTTAACGTGCACTAGCCCCTACGTACACGATGGTCTTCGGTTGAACCTAGTTTCACATTTGCATGCCAATTCATTCTCTTCCAAGTGTGCTACCGAGGTCTATTTTCTAAGGTAAACTGGAAACAAAGTAATTAAAAATCCATTTTGACAAAAAAGTTTTTGAAATTATTTGAGAATATTTATTTGATTTTCCAAAGTATGTTTGATTTTTCCTCTAAGTTAATTAGTTGCAGATATACAGTCACATTAATGTGACCACCTGTCGAAGGCCAAAAAACCCACCTTTGACAGAGAGGACCGCTGCGAGACGTGCAGGAAGAGAGTCAATTAGGTTTCTGAAGGTGTTCACTGGGATGTTGAGCCATGCCGATTCCAGTGCCGTGGCCAGCTGCGCTAGATTACGCGGTTGAGGATCCGTGGCAATTGTTGCAGGGTGTTTGCTTTCAGACGTTTCACGCCGTATACGCAACGTCCATCTGTCCGATGGAGCATAAAACGTGATTCATCGGAAAAAGCCACCTGTCGCCACTCTGTGGACGTCCAGTTGCGGTACTGGCGTGCAAATTCAAGCCTTCGTCGCCGATGAACAGCAGTCAGCATAGGTGCATTAACCAGGCGTTTGCTACGGAGGCCCATGCGCAGCAACGTTCGCTGAACCGTTGTTGAGGATACACTCTTGGTAGCCCCTTTGTTCATCTGGGTGATCAGTTGCTCAACAGTTGCACGTCTATTTGCCCGAACGCATCTCCGTAGCCTTCGTTTGCTTCTGTCATCTATAGCCAGTGGTTCACCACATGTGCCACGCCGCTGATTTTGGATAGTGCCATTTTGCTATGCACGGTATACTTTTACCACGGCGGCACGCGAACAGTTCACAAAATTAGCCGTTTCCGAAATGCTTCCACCCTTGGCCCGAAAGCCAATAATCATGCCCTTTTGGACGTCAGATAAATCGCTACGTTTCTGCATTACGCTAACGATTGAAATGCTTTCCAATGCCCTAGGAAATCCTTTATATACACTCCACTGCAATGTGCTGCCACCTGCCTTTTGTGATTGGTTATTTCACTTTGATGTCGAAAGTAGGTGGTGCTCACATTAATGTGACTGGACTGTGTATAAAGATTTTAATAAAGGTGTGAAAACCGGAAGTAGGTAGGGGAAATACCGGAAGTAGCCGTTGGAAGACCATAAACCTGTCAATTTTGTTTTTGTTTTTTGCAAAGATAATTTTAGAAAGGTTTTTTTAGGTGTTTAAATGGTTTCTCTTTTGGAAATATTGTGAACATTTTTAAAGAGAAGTGAAGAACAAAATTGTTTACACAAACAGTAAAAGCAAGGAGAGAGCAAACGATACATTTCAAACTATTTTTTACTCTAAATTAATATTAAATGCATTATTATTTCCTCACTTCAAATGTTATAACACAAAAAGTTAATGATGGATTCTCGTAAAATTTTGAAAACTTGTTCTTTATAATATAGTCTAAGAAATGAACTAGAATAATTATTCTGAGTTGAAAAGTTTTTAAATTATGGCCATTTATTTAGGAAATAGAACTCAAAACATCAAATATCTTGTATTCATTTTTCGATCCCTTGTAAAATTTTTGTTTATTTAAATATTCTTTTGATTCTAGTTCATTCCCTAGAAAAATGCATTTAGTTTATTTTATTAGCACCATTTTTCAAATTGCTTGAATAGATTTTTATGTATCACATTTGAAGTTTTTGACAAATGTCTTTAAAATTTCATACATAATTAGAATTTATACAAAATTATTAACATATATTTTAAATATTTATAGCCCAGTGTTATTGTTTAATAACACTAAACATAAAAATATCATTAACATTTTTCTATTACGACATTAACAAAATGGTCTCGGAGGTGTCTGGATACCTTAAGTACTTTTTTGCGACGTAATATAGTTTTAAAAAATTTCAAATCTGAACACTTGCATTTACAATGAAGTAATCATAAGACTCAAACACACGGAAAAATGAAAGCTTTTATAGATACATATTAAAATAAGTTTTTGTAAAATAAAAAGAACTTTAAAAAATTTAATAATACATACGTATATTTTAATCATACCAGTAGAAATAATGTTAACAGCAAAGTGGCTGAGCTAAATATTTACAACTATCCAATGAATATATGGTAAAAATATAGTACCTATGATAATTAGATTATCAAAAAGTACATCAATTGTTTCCCATTTTAAAATGGGAAGCAATAGATAAATTAAAGATTGTAACATCTTTAACTGATACAAGCATTTTGTATTTCATTCGAGTTTCCGATTGAAAATCGACAAGATAGGCAATACGAAAGTTTACAATTTCTTTCATACAATTTATATATCGTGTTTTAAAAGTTGATTATTTAAAGATTTAAAAGTATAAAGTTAATATAAAAGTGACACGTCAAAAAAATAAAAAATTTGATGTTATGTCATTGAAAAATATGTATGAAGTGCCCCAGCGTGTTATATTACTATTCTATAGAATATAATAGAAGTTACTACCATAAATACTTACCTAAAATTTAAAAGATTTTGGTAAACAACAAAATATCTTAAATTCGGTTATGGGTTGATGAAGCTTATACTATTTCAATATAAGTTTTATAGTATCCTTTAGGTTGTGATGTGTGTTTCTCAAATTCTGTAATTTTGAGCTGTGTCACTTTTCTTGCCGGGGTGCGATATGTAATAGCCACTGCGTGGACAGCACGGCGTTGCCCGAGGGAATTCCAGAAAGGTAACAATACTCATTGTCAAATGCGTGCAAATTCGAATTGCGAAGAGATCCAATCGGCGTGACGTCACAATCTTATTGAATTGTTACTGAAAAATCATTTATTAAACGAAAATCAACTTTATAAGGTATCTTTCTGGCGTAAAATTTTCAAATCCGTTGAATTTTTTAATCTATATTTAACCATCCCGATTTTACAAAAAAAAAACTAAACAATGCCAGTCAAAATTATTTTTATTTCCTTCGCTGAAATTATATGAGCGCAGGAAATGGAATATGTTTGTTTCTCAAACGCCGCGTGACGTCACATCTCTCTTGCGAAAATATAAAAGATATGTTCAATTTAAAAATTATTTGTTTGAAGAAAATTACATTTTTAGGTATATAGATCTAATGTGAAATTTTCCGCAGATTTCAAATTCTTTGAAATTTTTTACTCCATCTTCAACGATCTAGGAGGTAGAAAATTAAAAAATAATTAAATTCCATTAAATTCATTTTTAAATGTTTTAGATTGAATTTTAAAATTCAGTGCGACCTAAAAATTGCACAAAATTTGGACTACGTGTGTGCCAAATCCCATTACTGTAAATGCCATAGATTCGTCAGGACTTTGCGTGCAGAAAACAATCAGACACACACACACACACAAACACTTCCTTTTATAAAATAAGAGATCTATGTATTTATAATTGGCCGGTTTAATTTCTACCACATACCCAAAATAACTGTCAGACACTTTGCGAATTTCACAATTCATTACGTCTACAACCTGATTCCAGTTGGAAAACAATACGGTTGCGCGTTACAAAAGGTATCTGAATCAAAAGCTCCTTTCTCTTGCGTTGTGTAGTTTGATCATTATTTCTGTAGTCATTATTAATGCAATGAATCATATAACCAAAAAGATATGAAATGCTAAACTTCAATTATTAATAGTGGCGTAAAAAGTAATGTTTAACAAGTCTCGCACATCATGTCTCATTATCAAGCAATTAGAAAAGGAAATGTATTTATGCTATGTGTAAGTAATAATCTTAGTTATTTTTATTTCAAATCAGCTATACAAAATGCGCAAATTCTATAGCTTTTATTGAAAAGTAATTTATGAAAGTTTTGAAATCAAACTTTTATAGTATCGAGGTTGGTATTTTAATTTACGTCGCACTGGAGCAAAACAACGCGGTATTTTTGCGACGGTCCGGCACATTACCCGAAGGGAAATATCTGAGGACAAACACCACGTAATTTGAAAAACGGTCTGATGGAGAGGTCACACTTGAGCTGGCACCCCTCCAAACTTTCACATTCAGTCAAAATGAGGCATTTGAGGTCACGATATATTTAGCGTGCACCGGCCCCCTTTGTACACGAAGGTCTTTGGTTGGATTCGAACTCCCAATCCTCTGGTGGCTAATCCGTTCCACTTCCAATCGTGCTAACTAGACCCTATTCTGTTTAAATAATTTGTTTCGGTTTATAGAGTCGTTTCTGACAACTAGATTTATTTGTTATTTATTATTAAATATTTAACATAATTTCACCGTGGTCCTGGGATCTTTTTCTTCAATCCCAGACCGTCTCCAATTACTCGTTGTGTTGCTCCAAAGCTACGTTAAATTAAAATACCTACCTACTAACTGTTAAAAATTTAAACGATAAGTTAGTTAATTAACGTCACATTGGAGCAACACAACGGGCTTTATTTTCGACTATCAATCTCCAAATTTTAACGATAAACAACAGCAGAAGGCTGTATCGCTTAACACCAGGGCTCGAAATACCCGGGTGCACAGGTGCACTGTGCACATGAAAATAAAATTGTGCACCTAATTTTTTCACGTTAGGTGCACGCAGTGTTTTATGTTAGTTTGATGTTTGAACAAAATATATTAGAATCGACCTCTCTTGCTCTAAAGGAACATAATTAAAATTCCTAAATAAACACTATGCGAAAACAAATTAGCTGGGCCGTAATCGGTTTATACAGGAGGAAGGTTTACTTGTGCCAGTGCCACAAGAACTTTCCGATGATCGAAACATTTTCCAGATGGCTCAGTTGAAGCGACTGTCACGACAGCCGTGTGCTAGAGAAGGGAGAATTTCGATGTTTAAATATTTTTATTAGCTATCTACTACTAACCTATATAAACATACACAACTAATAAAGTAGTTTACATTACATTAATGCTCTTATAAAGTTTTTCTAAATGTGCACCTAAAATATAACTTGTGCACCTAATTTAAAAACTTAGGTGCACAAGGTGCACCTATATTATAAAATCTATTTCGAGGCCTGGCTTAACAAAGTATAGAAATCAACTGTTGAAACAGATATTAAAAGGTTATGTTTGAAAAGCACGGATTTTGCAGAATTTTTTTTTAATTCTCGATAAACCCTTGACAACGAATTTAATTTTAAGTTATCACCACCTAATTGGTATTGTGGTCATAGGGTTTGTCTGCCACACAGAAGGTCTGAGTTCGATTCTGGGGCGCGGTACTGTTTCAGAACTTCGACAATAAGAATTCCATAGAATAAAGGGCCCCGTAGCCCGGTTGGAAGAGTAACGGATTAGTAACTAGACGGTTGCGAGTTTGAATCCAACGAAAGGCCGTCGTTTTACAAGGGGGATGCACGTTAAATCTGTCGTGGCCTCCAATGTCCTTCATGTTGGCGTGGTGTGGAAGTTTGCAAAGTGAGGTGCCAGCTCCGGTAGGATCTTTTCATTACGCGTCCAAAATTACGTGGTGTTATCCTCGGATTTTACTCTTCGTTTTTGATCCCGGACCCTCGCCAATAGACCGTTGTGGTGCTCCAGTGCGAAGGTAATTAAATACCTTATCAAGTTCGATTCTCGGTTTGTAAGCAATTAAATGTTGGTGTTTGTCCCTGTTTAGAGTCCATCCAGATAGTCCTTCCAATTCCCTTCATCCCTCCAAGAGGTTTCGACGAAATATCTCGTTCATTAAGATCGAATAAATTTTGCTAATGACGAGATACCTCGTCATCACGATGTTACCAATTTTTCCATAATGACAAGATCCTGATCTCGTGTGTTTTATCTAATGACGAGAGATATCTCGTCCATCAGGGTCTAGTAATTTTCGAAACGACGAGATACCTCGTCAAGTCAGCCAAAAAGAGGGACACCATGTCAAAAAAACTTAGCTATGATAAAACAAAGACCTTACCTAACTTAGACAACCGGCCTTAGGAAAAAAGAAGGGGTATCTACTGCCTAAGCATTACCAACTAACTTTGTTTCTTGAAAAGAAAAATATTTTCGTGGACACACACACAGCAACAGTCTAAAGATTACCGTATTCTGGACTAGAACAGCTAGAGCTTAGTCTTGGAAATTTTGATTTAGTGTTTCACTTGTAACCTCATGGTATATACCTCGTAAGTTCATCAGAATCAGAGTATTAGCAGTATGAGAACTAATCATACCATTAAACATCTATACTTTTTGGGATGAGATAGTGGTGTGGAAGATTTATAAAATTTAAAACATTTTACCGTAGGATGTATAAACTAACGTGATGTAGCTATATTCCAAACGTATTGATATTTGAGCTATTTTAATAAGGAATAAATATTTTTTGTATACAGAGACAAGTGAAATGATTATTTCTGTTATGTTGAATCCCTTTATCTAATTTATATTATATTTTCAGATAATTATACTTTGGATTTTATCAGTCTGCGTAAGGAAAAGTGAAACAGTTTCATGCAAACCCGGTATCTGTGAAGGAATACAGTGTCCATATTTAAAATGTAGACCCCATCAAATTATTCGAAGAGCAAGTGGAGTATGTGGATGTTGTGATGTTTGTACTACATTACTTGGTAAGTGTGAAATGTAGAAACATTATCCATAGGACCTCGATTTCAATTCATTCACTGTTAATTTAACATGAATTATTTTGCATTTACGTGTACAGGCACCCAATATATCCCACTATGATGAGTTGTGATAGGTGAAAATTGACCAACTTAGCTCATTCGTAAACTTAAAAGTGTTAATCGTGGTATATCAATTCAGTAAAAATATAAATGCATAAATGAGGGTGTAAACTTAGTCCAGTAACCCAGTACTTCACCTACCTAGGGCGGAGTTGCTGCACCTCCAAACAAGAAGAAGTATATCACGGGTTCGAATTCTGTCTTGTAATGAGTGTTAATGAATGTCATAGATGTTAATGAGTGAGGAGTAGCGGCAGCACACCTATTGTTCGTTTCTCCACAAGTAGTGCCGAAGGCCTAGAGATCAGTAGTTCGGGGTTGGAAAAAAAAGCCATCCTTCGCCGAAGGGAAACGGGAAAAGCTTGCATCATTTGTTCTTGGACAAGATCTAGTACAGTGTTTCCCAACCTTTTTTGTGCCATGCCCCATCTAAGCCTTTCTAAAATTCTTATGCCCCCCCCCTATGTAACCTATACATAATTTTTAATATTAAAAAATTGAATTGTTCCCTTAAGAAACTTAAATGATAGGTTTTAGGAAGAAATCAGTAGGAAATTGTTAACGAAACACAGTAAATAAATTTTCAAAACATAGAATGAAAAATTTAAATTCAAATTCGAAATAATTTTAATAAAGATTTTTCTATAATAATTTAATATTTTAATTTAGTAAGATCCTTGCGCTTGATGCTTGCTGCACAGAGATTTTACGTTAGGTTCCAATTTGGTTAGTTTCAGTCTCAAGTCTCCCCGTAGTGTTATATCCAGACGATTTCTTTTTTTACCAGTAAATCATTTACTGCACTAAATCGACATTCGGCTAAATATGAAGATGGAAACAGTAACAATAGTTTTCTTGCACATTTGGTTGAATTTGGGTATTTGATTTCTGTTTCCTCACAAAGCCATGCCATCGCTCCTTTTATATTAAATAAAGTTTTAACTGACTCATCATTTTGCATTTCTGCGAGTTCTTCTTGTTACTGCATATTTTATATATCAGACAAATCCACTAACATTGGCTGCATCATCCATGTTGGAAAATCAATTTGTTTTAAATCAGAAAATCTTTCTTTTAAAACAGCCGATAGAATTTTCAGATGATCGACAATAACAAGTAAAGCGGTATCATTTACTTCACATTTTTGGAGCCAATGAAACTGATCAAAGTTTCTGTTGTTAATATATTTCTGACATAACTCAATAAGGGTAATGAGACCAAATATCTTCGCTTTTGCATCAACAAGAGTTTTATTTGTTCCTTGAAGTTGCTTACTTAATATATTTAGTTTTTCAAAGATATCGGCTAAATAACTCACAAGTGCTTTTCCATCGACTGTTAACAGATACTTCATTTCAGGTTTGTCGCTTAAAAAATTACTAAGAGTATCAAACAGTTCCATAAATCTTTTGAAGCAGTTCCCTTTAGAGAGCCATCTTACTTCAGTGTGAAGTAAAAGTATCACATAGTCTGCATTTTGTTCTTCACAAAATAGCTTGAAGAGACGCTCACATTTGGCATTAGCTTTAATAGCATTGATACACTTTATTACTGAATGTAGTACTTCATTTAGAACAGGCGAGATGTTTTTAGCTACCAAGTTTTCCCTATGAATAACACAATGCACAAGAATCATTTCTGGATTCTCATCTTTCATTAATTTTAAGCAGCCATTTTTCTTGCCCATCATATTAGGAGCACCATCTGTAGCACAAGATGTTATATTTTTCATATTATATATATATATATATCTTTGGAGGTAGTGGTGCTTTCTAATATTTTACAGAACAACATTTCTTCAGCAAAATGTCCTTTATCAATATATCTTACGTAGGTTATCAATACTGCCTCACTGTCTCTCAAAGTTGATTCATCCATTTGCACTGAGAATTTTCTTGTTTTCAGCTTTTCAACAAGTTGTTTTTCAATATCTTCTCTCATTTCGTCTATTCTTCTGCTAACAGTATTGTTACTGAGTGGCATAGCTTATACATCTTTGTCATCTTTTTCAAGAACCGTTTTAAGAAATGCTGATATTGACGGTTTTATTAAATTCTCTCCTATAGTATGATTTTTTCCAGATTTAGCGATGAATAAAGAAATTTGATAACTAGCCTCAAGAATACAATTATGAGTTGAAGTGTGAGCAGTAAATAGAGACTTTACTGTTGTCCTCTTTTCAAAATTTTTCTTTAAAGTTTGAAAGTAATTCAAATCTTAAATAATATGAGCATTATGTTTCGCCTTCAAATGCGCCTCAAGACAACCTCGTTTCATTGATTCGTTGGTCAAGCATTGCTGGCATAAAAGACAAAAAGGAAACCGCTCATAGTGGACAGCAGGTATGAACCCAAATTTTAAATATTCCTCCGAATATTGACGAACTTTTTTCTTGCTTGCATGCACCACTCATTTTACTATGGGCTGAAAGAAATATATATAAGATCAATTAAAAACTAAAACTAAAGTATGTATTAAAATTAATTTAATGTGACATAGAGTAAACGTATACTAAAAAATGCATATTTATTTAAATGTATATAACACATTTATCACACAGCCACAGCAAAATAACATATTTTTTCCATTTGACAAATTTTTCAGGAAAATTATGCTTCCAAAATTAAAATAAATAAAAATCAAATCAAATACTTACCAATTATATCTATACAATGTATATACTTTTTAAATCAACGAGACTTTTACAACAGTTTTTACGGACGCCTATTTCAAATTAACACCAACTGAATGCTGCGAAACACTACAGAAGTTGCGACGGGCCATTCAGATGCGAACAACTGCGTTGTTTAGCGAGGTTTTAAAGCGTCCGGGGTTTTTCGCGGAGCCTGCCGTCTGCCTCAGGGAGGTTAACTTGACGCCGCCAAAAACCCAGTTGATATTTTGGTCTTGTCAAACGAATTTATAATATTTATTGGCCGCAATTATTTAAGAATTTGCCTTTTTCTTTCAATTTTGACACCGAAATCTAGCAGTGCATTTAAATGGCCCGGAGCAAAAGGGTTAAACTCCTGTCGAGTCCATTTTCGAATTGCCCCCCCCCCTCCCTTAACAATCAAATTGCCCCCCTGTGGGGCGTGGGCCCCACGTTGGGAAACATTGATCTAGCATGCATTCGTTTCGCTCAAATCATTCTCACTCCTTTGAAATCATCATGTGTAGGACGAAAAATAATAAAAGCTAGCGGGAGAAAAAAATTTTGCTCTACTCTTGCCGGTTCTAAACAACTCAGCTCGTACGGGAGATAGGAAAATACCCAAACCACGCTTCATTTTCGGGAAAGTTCCGTTTTGCATGTTGTCGTTCCTTGAATTGTAAACTTTCAAAAGCAACTCATCTCCCAGCAGAAGGAAAATGACTCACCACACCACCATTTCCGGTAGTCACACAATAACATTCGAACACGCTCATTTCCGATCACATGGCGTGTTGTCACTTCCGGGCGGTAGCCTGGTTTGTAGAGTAGCGGATTATCGACCGGAAGATTGCGAGTTCGAGGCTCCATTCAAGCACAGATCGTCATGTACATGGAACGTTAAATCTGTCTTGGCATCAAATGTCCTCACGTTGGCGTGGTGTGGAAGCTTGGAGAGTGGATTGTCAGCTCAGAAGTTGACCTCGTCATCTGACAGTGGTTCAAAATTACGAGGTGTTGTCCTCTGATCTTTGCCTTCGAAATTGACCCCGGATTGTCGCAAATAGACCGTTGTGTTGTTCCATTACTACTGCCCCTTAAAGGTTTAAGACTGGAGAATATGGGGGACCAACGCAGGCGCCAATTTTTAAAAGAAGAGGGTATTTCATAAGGGTTTATTAAAAAGACTGGGTCTTTTCTTGTAAAATATGCTAAGTAATTTTACTCTCAATTTTGTTGCAAAAGTTATTCTCAATGTTGTGCTTGTTAAGTGAAGGATTCCATGCCCTCTCTTTGCATTGCAACACTTGAAAGTCAATTCATCCCTTCATTTGTCCCCAGCAACCGTATTACCATTTAGATTTGTCCCTACACGATCATCAGATTTCCGCGTCTTGAAAGAGGCTTTGATGTATGTATGGGGTATGTAGGTGCATGCTGCTTCCACGTTGCCTAAGTTGACCTGAACTAGCCTTGGGTAGTCCGTGGTGTGCTAGTTGTTTTGAGAGATCGTCAACCACACGTGTTCGATGGGCAACGACCTGGTGAACGGTTGGGCTATGGAATAATTGAAACCTGGTTAACATTGAGGAGTTATACATTGCAAGCCACGTGAAATCGCGTTTTGTAATTTTGAAAATTGGCCACAGGCCATCTCTGAATATAAGGAAGTGTAACAGGCTCCAAAATATTAGAGATGTAGCGAGTAGAATCCAAATGGCCCCCGGTATCACAAACTAGATGGCGGACTGGTATTCGATGCAGAATGCAAGAGTCATGCAGTCTGTCGTCGCGGTGTCACTAGTCTTGGATGCGAAAATCGTGATGCTGTAGAAAGAATCGAGATTCGTCTGAAAAGCATCAGACGTTTGTGGTGTACTCAAAGCAATGGACGCATTGAAAAAAAATCCCGGCTGAACCGGGACTCATCAGTGAAGAGAACGGTCGCCCATTGATCCATACTCCAATCTCTGTGCTCTCTGCACCATGATAAACGGATTCTTCTGTTCGTGGAAGTGAGCGGGACGCAAACAGCAGGTCTTCTTGCGAACAACCCTCTCTCATGAAGTCTTTTGGAAACAGTCACCCTTGATACACGGGTTCCTGTGGCTGCATACAAGTCACGAGAGAGCTGAGAAGCTGTAGCACTCCTGTTACGCCTCGCTATAATCGACAAATGGCGATCTTCTCTGGCCGTCGTGGCTCTTGGACGACCTTGCCCAGGCTTTCTCTGAAGGATCCTGTATCCTGGAACTGTTTCCATAAATTAAACACGACGCTGGGCGTTAAATTGAACTCTCTACAAATTTGGACTTGAGATTGGCCTGCTTTTAGCTTCCCCACAATTCTCCACCTCATTTCATCATCTAAACGTTGGTGGTTACTCATTTTTACTGTTACAATTTGAAATTAATTGATTGCTGCAAAATAACACCAGGAAATTCGCCGAGGTGTGCTAGCGAACGAAATGCGTCTTAACTTACGCGCGCTTATAAAGCCTGTTTCTCTACTGGCTCCGTCTACACACACGTGTACGCTTACGTATTTGACGTACAAGATTTGCATTTTTGTCTAGAAGCAGTGGTTTTACATTCAGTTCAGTTCTTTTCATGAAATTCAATAAAATATGCAAATTCTCTTAATTTATTTCACCAGTGTAGTATAGCGTCACGTCTGTAATAGTAATTCACGTTCGTCCTTTCTGCACCCACCGATTCCATTTTACCATCACTGTGACTTGATTTCGTCCTACATAAGCCACTATTTCTCGAAAGGATGATCCGCAGTTTCAATAAGCTACAATTCTTGTTCTGTCAAATCGAGAAACGTGTTCATATGACTGCCTTATTTTTCGACGAGGCATAACCAAGCGTCCTATGCATAGAAACAGGGAAGAAACGCAATTTCAATACTTAAATCCGACTCTGTTTCTGCATTTGTATAATGCTTAGAGGGGGAGTTACTGACGCAAGATGCACATGGTTTGCATATTTGCGGCAGTGATGATCATTCGCATATCCTTTCGTGATCTAAGATGCAATCTCAATGGCTTTTGGATGATTCATTCATGGTGTTGTATTTTGAAGCAGCACTGTTCATAATTTATAGAAAATTATAACATTTTTTTCTAGGGGTAGGGGAGCCATGCATGTCTCTTCAAGGTCCGCCAGCTACAGCTCAGTGTGGAAAAGGTCTTGTTTGCATGCACCGACGATGTATTCCATTATACAGACAGGCATATTAGGCGTATGGTTGAAGTAAGTTGCGTTCCATTAGTGTTTACATTCAAATACATTGTTTTATATTCTCTTGTCTCTAAGCGTAGACTGATTTTGTAGGGCTGGCTGATACGATGAATCACAGGTGGAAAAGAGAATGAGTCTTCTGAATTATCTATAGGTACATTGATTCAGCATCTTCTTTTACTACATCACCTTCGTTTGGAGAAAGATCAGAGACAGGTTTATGCAAGTTTATATTCTTAGCTCTCCATGGATACAACGCAATCTATTGATCTATGTATTATTGAAAAAGCCTAGAAATGTTTTAATATAAAGTATTCATATTAAAATTTCTTCAAAAAGATTTGTTTTGAATCTATTCACAGGATCAATCTAAGAAATCTTTTATGATCTAAGAAAATATAAAATTACCCATAAACACTCCTGGTGCTTATCTCGACATGGTATTTCGTCATTAGAAGAAAACGGAAAGACTGACGTGATCCTGATCTCGTCATCATCCAAAAATCGTCAGTATCTTGATGACGAGATAGCTCGTCATTAGAAAAATTGGTCAGATCTTGATAGACACGAAATATCTCATCAAAACCACTTGCAAGGTTAAAACAATCTAAAAATGCAAAATACCCAACCTAAAATGAAATTGATCAATCAAGTTTGTTGGTTAGGTTTTTATGGCAAATTCGTGTTGTCTTTTGTCCATATTTGAGCAAGCTGCACCAAACACAAGACAGACAACACAAGTAATGGACATACACAAGGAAAGTTTCACTGACACAGAAGAGATGGTAATTTTTAATTATCGTTGTACTAGAGCAACACAACGGGCTATTGACGACGGTCCGGGATCAATCCCCTTAGGGAAAGATCCAAGGACACGACCACGTAATTTTGAACCACGGTCAAATGACGACACAGAAGGAGGAATCGAACTGCCACACCTTCAACTCTCAGGTTAGATTTACCAGAAAAAAGTGTTTAAACTGCACTGCTCTGGAAATATGAACAGGTATTCATATTTCCAGAGTGGCCGAATTAAAGACAATATTAAACAGGAATATATATATTTCTGTTTAATATTGTCTTTAATTCACCCAGAAAAAAAATGTTCATACTTCCAAAGAGCAGGGCAGTCAAAACACTTTTTTGGATGAAAATGACACATTCATACACTCCTTTTCCTGTTAATGCCATTCGTTTTTTGTATTGCTATTCACGGAGGAAAGTTCTCTAAGAAACTTCTGATGAAATCTGTCTCGGAAAGCAGGAAGGACGGCGTAAAGTTGATAGGACATCTGGTGCCGCGTTACATTTTAAGCTATTCACAACAAATAAGCTTTTAAAGTGGTTTTGAGAGGGAATTACACAAAAACAACTGAGGATTTAGCTGTGTCGGTGGGTATTTTAAATTACTTTTAACACAAATACATTTGGATGAGGGCTTAAAACCCTTGCAATGACTGACAGTCCCAAAGGAAAATCAAGACATTTTTGAGAAGGTGCTTCCTGGAGTCCGTTCGACACCGAACCCTGGATTAAAATAACGAGGTATCTTTATCGAATCTTTACCTTCGAGATTGATGCCGGACCGTTGTCAATGGGCCGTAGAGTTGCTCTAGTGCGACGTTAATTCAACTACCTACCTACCAGGCTATCCAATACGAAAAACTTAAAAATAATGTAGCATAAGATTCTCTGTGGATAGCAATGCTGATCGTGGTTTAATTAAATGGTCAAGGTAAGCAAGAAGCTTTAATCCAGAAAAAAGTAGACAGCAACCGGGGAGAATTCCACTGGTTTGTCGTGGAGAAAGGGGTGGATTTAATTACGCAGGGACGTATTCGTCCAAGTTGAACAAGACAGATAACGTAAACTAAAAGTACATAGTACACACAACAAGGGAAACTTTACAGAAACAGAAAGGAATTGAAATTAACAAGATTGGAATCTGCGACGATCCCAACTCGCAGATTCCTAGCCCAGTGGGAGGAACCCGTGTGTAAAGGACGAGCTACCCTATCGACAGCTCTGGACGCAAGTCAACGTACTATTCAATGACCGCCCTCTTACGAAATGAAAATTTGATTTCGGCCGAGGCATTACTGATAATAGTGAGTAATCTAATTGTGTTTATATGTATACAATTTTTCGTTTTATTTTAATGAATAGCTTTTGAATTTCAGACCAATCGTTTTATTTCCATATCAGCCTTTCGAAAATTAAAAATTACACAGTCGGGTAAATAGTTTTGGAAAACTCAAAATGCATAGGCACAGTAATATTTTCGTTTTACTATTAGTTGAGACAGTTTTCCAAAGGGGAGCCGAAATAAAAGTGTCTTCCGAACAATGCGTTGAGCCAAAAAAGTTTGTGAAACTGATTGGTTGCACATCACCAAACTCGTCCTTCTCGTTAGTGATTATTTTTAATTTTTCTGATTTTATCGATAACTACTAATAATAGTGAACAATCTTGTGCGCTTACGCTTTTGATTCATTCTAACAAAGTTTCAGAATTTCAGATCCAAATTGTTTTATTTCCAAACAACCCTTTTGAAACTCTAAAACTGCACACAGCTGCAAAAAATATTTTTGGGAAATTCAAATATCGTAGGAACCGCGCGCGCGCGCGCGCGCGCGGTACATTTTCAATTTTTCACGGAAAACATTGTCTTTGAAAATGGAGAGTTGAGCCAAAAATGTTTGAGAAACTAAGATCTAAAGCAGATGCACAAACCGCGGCCCACGAAGCCCTCAGTTGATTTGCCTCATTATATGTTAATTTAACTTTAACAAATACGATTGATAATTTAGGTTAAAACTTAGTTGTTGGATGATGCAATGAGATGCCCAAGCCTCTTTGGGTCAACATATATCCTTGAACAAACCTTTCCCGTCCTTAATCCCGTCCCGACAAAGCGAAAAATCGGAACCTCTTGAGAATTTAGAATCAATTTTGCGTTTGGATACTACAAAAAAATCGAACTAAATATTAAAACAATTGTTAAACCAGGCCTCGAAATGGATTTTTTAATACAGGAGCACCTTGTGCAACTAAGTTTTTAACTTAAGTGCACAGATTATATTTTAGGTGCACATGCAAAAAACCGTAATATAAGAGCATTAATGTAATGTAAACTACTTTATTGGTTGGGTATGTTTAGATAGGTTAGTAGTAGATAGTAAATAAAAATATTTTAGCAATTTTTTTTACCTGCGATATTATTACTTACAAATATTCAGTAATCATCAGACATTGGTAGGCAATCAGAAACGTCAACGTTTTTTTGGCAGATCTTTTCCCATAAGGTTTAGTGTCCATCCTTCTTTTAGTATTTTTCCTCCATTGCAACACAGCATTTTCTGGATTGAAAGTATCTAAGGTCTCTTCGCTTAGATGAATACGCATCAGATCAGCCAATGTTTATAAACACATTAAGGCCCAGCTATTTTGTTTTCGCATAGTGTGTGTTTAGGAATTTTAATTACGTTCCTTCAGAGCGAGAGAGGTCGATACTAATATTTTGTTCAAACATGAAAATAACTTTAAACACGTTTCCCTCACCCTTTTTTTAACATCGTGCACCTATCGGGAAAAATTTAGGTTCACATTTTTATTTTCATGTACAAGGTGCACCTGTGCACCCGGGTATTTCGAGCCCTGTGTTAAACCAATGCAGTGTCACGCATTGAATGAAATTCATTATTTAATTTTTTTACTCTTTTTGCAACAAGTCTAAAATCTAAATAATAAATATAAGTAGATTAAATAATATATGAAGGTAACTTTCATGGTTTTTGGGCGGCCCTTCCATAAATCACAGTGAATCAGTGTGGCTCTTGATCTTAGCAAGTCTGTGCATCCCTGATCAAAACGGTAGATATTTTAGTTAACGTCGTACTGGAGCAACACAACGGGCTATAGACGACGGTCCGGGATCAGTCCCCCAATCGGATCTAAAGGGCCGTGAACGAAAAATGCACGGAAAAAGGCCGATGTAAATCGCTTCTCTCCGATCACTGAACGCAAGAGTTAACGGACTGCCAAATCCGATTTCCAACGGAACTACCGGTTCGTGAACACTTTCTAAAAAAGGCCATTCCAAACTCGCGCACACTCCGGTAACGCGAAATCTATAGCCTTTTTTTGTGGAGTTCAGGCCAATCCAAACGGGGCGGAAAATTGACAACTATCATCATAAGCAGACGCATGGGTTTCCCGGAAGTTTCGATAAATAAAACGGAAGTCACTGAGTTCCCAATTACTCTGTATCGCCACAACGAACTGCCTTCAGCCCAAAGCAAAGCTCTGATGTAAATCATTTAGTGAACATTTATAGAAATGTCCGACCAAATATTACGTAAAATGGCCGCTCCGTAGAAGACAATGATTCTTAAATTAGGGATCCAAGGAGGATTGGGTTATTTATTGCTGCCTTTTGTGTTATCGTCTCTCTTTTGGTCCACTGGACTAGCAGGTAAGTTGCCTCATGCTTTTCTAAACAGTTAAAAATATTTTTGACTACTTGTTAGAGTAATCATGATGTTATGGAATATTGTGGTAATGTGAATATCGTGGATTTTTCGATCCGTTTTTAATCTGAACTGCTTGATGGTGATTAATCAAATGAATTCGCGAATGCAGTGCAATACAATTGCGGTTCACAAACTGTGGGGCGACCTTCTCGGAGTCTACAATATTTTAAGTAAAAACCTTAAATATCTCCTCCAAGAAAAGAAACGTGAATCCCAAATACTAAGTTGTTTCAAGCTTGATTAATATGTTGTTAGAAATGTTGACTGTTTATTCTAGTAATCATGGTGTTGTGTGTGTGTATTGTAATGTTGTAATGGATACACGCATGTTAGTGGATACTTCAATCAGTTTTAAATCTGAACTACTCTTGATGGTGATTCATTTAATTGAATTCGCGAATGCAATGCAATACAATAGCGGTTCACAAACTGCGGGGCGACCTTCTCGGAGTCTAAAATATTTTAAGTAAAAACCTTAAATATCTCCTCCAAGAAAAGAAACGTGAATCCCAAATACTAAGTTGTTTCAAGCTTGATTAATATGTTGTTAGAAATGTTGACTGTTTATTCTAGTAATCATGGTGTTGTGTGTGTATTGTAATGTTGTAATGGATACACGCATGTTAGTGGATACTTCAATCAGTTTTAAATCTGAACTACTCTTGATGGTGATTAATTTAATTGAATTCGCGAATGCAATGCAATACAATAGCGGTTCACAAACTGGGGGGCGACCTTCTCGGAGTCTACAATATTTTAAGTAAAAACCTTAAATATCTCCTCCAAGAAAAGAAACGTGAATCCCAAATACTAAGTTGTTTCAAGCTTGATTAATATGTTGTTAGAAATGTTGACTGTTTATTCTAGTAATCATGGTGTTGTGTGTGTGTATTGTAATGTTGTAATGGATACACGCATGTTAGTGGATACTTCAATCAGTTTTAAATCTGAACTACTCTTGATGGTGATTCATTTAATTGAATTCGCGAATGCAATGCAATACAATAGCGGTTCACAAACTGCGGGGCGACCTTCTCGGGGTCTAAAATATTTTAAGTAAAAACCTTAAATATCTCCTCCAAGAAAAGAAACATGAATCCCAAATACTAAGTTGTTTCAAGCTTGATTAATATGTTGTTAGAAATGTTGACTGTTTATTCTAGTAATCATGGTGTTGTGTGTGTGTATTGTAATGTTGTAATGGATACACGCATGTTAGTGGATACTTCAATCAGTTTTAAATCTGAACTACTCTTGATGGTGATTAATTTAATTAAATTCGCGAATGCAATGCAATACAATAGCGGTTCACAAACTGCGGGGCGACCTTCTCGGGGTCTAAAATATTTTAAGTAAAAACCTTAAATATCTCCTCCAAGAAAAGAAACGTGAATCCCAAATACTAAGTTGTTTCAAGCTTGATTAATATGTTGTTAGAAATGTTGACTGTTTATTCTAGTAATCATGGTGTTGTGTGTGTATTGTAATGTTGTAATGGATACACGCATGTTAGTGGATACTTCAATCAGTTTTAAATCTGAACTACTCTTGATGGTGATTAATTTAATTGAATTCGCGAATGCAATGCAATACAATAGCGGTTCACAAACTGCGGGGCGACCTTCTCGGGGTCTAAAATATTTTAAGTAAAAACCTCAAATATCTCCTCCAAGAAAAGAAACGTGAATCCCAAATACTAAGTTGTTTCAAGCTTGATTAATATGTTGTTAGAAATGTTGACTGTTTATTCTAGTAATCATAGTGTTGTGTGTGTATTGTAATGTTGTAATGGATACACGCATGTTAATGGATGCTTCAATCAGTTTTAAATCTGAACTACTCTTTATGATGATTAATTTAATTGAATTTGCGAATGCAATGCACTACAATAGC
The DNA here is from genome assembly GCA_947359465.1 of Metellina segmentata. Taxonomy (NCBI): domain Eukaryota; kingdom Metazoa; phylum Arthropoda; class Arachnida; order Araneae; family Tetragnathidae; genus Metellina; species Metellina segmentata. Next base: position 37,906,279 of record OX375884.1, read on the forward strand.
GGTTCACAAACGGTTGGGTGACTTTTAGGGCGACGACCATTTTTTTGTATTAAAACCTCAAATATTGTACTTGTGAGAAAACAAATGTGTGTGTGTGAATTACCCAAAAAAAGAAATGTTAACTCAACTAATTATAATAAGTCTGTAAAATTATCACTGGATAAATTTGTAATTATTTTTTAAGAAACATAACACACATTTTCAACATAGCATGGTAAGGGAATCATGCAACTATACTTGTGTAGAACGATAGCTATTTTATGGATATAAAGAATTAATATTTCGGCATGGAAATGAAATTTTCTGATGGTTGACTCGACGTGATATCCCGTCATTAGCAAAACTGATGAGATTCTGATGAACGAGATATCTCGTCATCAGGATCTAATCAGAAGAAAACCATCCAGTGATCTCGTCATAATAAAAAATTATTAATATCTTGATGAGGAGATATCTCGGCATGTAAAATTAGTCCAATCTTGATGGAAGAGGTATCTCGTCATCAATATATTTCCGACTTCTTGATGGTAACGAGATCAAGATCTGGGGAATTTCCTCTAATGACAAGATATCTCGTCCATAAAGGAAATTTGGTAATTTTGAATTAACGTCGTACTAGAGCAACACAATGGGCTATTGACGACGGTCCCGGATCAATCCGCTAAGGGAAATATCCGAGGACAACGCCACGTAATTATGAACCACGGTCAGATGACGAGGCAACACCTGAGCAGGCACCCCACTCTCCAAACTTGCACACCAACCCAACGAGGTCGTCCATCAAAGACTGGTCAGTTTTGGAAAAAACAATAACTTGAAACCTGATCAAGACAACCATCAGTATGGTTAAGATGTGTTGACGATAGTCAATAGGTTCGCGAATAAGACGCTCCGATGTCAATAAGATACTACTTTTTCTTCCTTATCATTTGTATCTCTTTCTTAGGGGTTGATCCCAGGTTGTCACCAATTGCCCGTTATGGTGCTTCAGTAAGACGTTAATTAACTACCTACCTCCCCCCCTCCCCCTATCAAATTTACGCTGTTTATTTATGAATGAGACGAACAACTCAATCAGTGAACAATAATCTTTTCTGCGACGGAAAAAACACCTTTTGTGCTAGTTGGGACATAACTTGTGAATACCGTTTAATTACAGTGTGTTTCCTACCTCCTCTTAAAGTTTTCACAGGTGGTTATTCTATATTATTTCGATGTATTGCTCCCATTAAATGAAGTGAAAATATCAGAACACCCCCGTTTGTAGTGCAGCAAAGTTGACTTGAATAGAAGTTCTCTCAGAAGACATCGAGTAATTACTTACGACAATTAAAGTTGACTCTCCTTTGCCACGAGCCGTAGATCACTACAGATAGAACAGCTTTAAGTAATTTATCAGTAAAAATCATGGGTGCATCTATGACTATGGAGGCTTAAACCCCTCCCCGACCGTATAAAAACACAGAAAAAAATATTACTTAATTCATTGATTGCTTCTTTAATGAAAAATGTTGTTTTGATACTTTCTCCTTGCAGTCAACTGTTGACGTGTTGTTAAAGTGTGAATAGTAGGGTGCAAGCTCAGGTGATCACCTTATGATCTGACAGTGGTTCAAAATTACGAGGGATTGTCCTAGGATCTTTCCCTTCGGGATGGATCCCGGACGGTCGAAAATAGCCCGTTTTGTTGCTCCAGTGCAACGTTAATTCAGCAACCTACCTTGCAGTCAACAAATATTTATCCACTGCTATTAGCCCATTTACAAAAGCACTCCATCTTTTTTTTATTTCCTGGAGTTGAATGAAACAATTGAACATTTTAATATTGTTCTTTAAAAAAGTTTGACACTTTTCCCCATCAATACAGCCTCTATTCGTCTTGGTAGGGAGGGAGGGATTTTAATTACCGTCTCACTAGAGCAACACAACGGGCTATTCTATTCGTCTTGGTAGGTAGGGAGGGATTTTAATTACCGTCGCACTGTAGCAGTGGTCGTCAAACTCGTTAATTAGAAAAGAGCCAAAGATTAAGATTTCTTTTGAGAGCTAAGACTTTTGAGTACAACGATTAAGATTTCTTTTGAGAGCCAAATTTCTTTTCAAGAACCATGTTTTAAGGAGTCTCGGTTTAAACTAGCTACTAACATTAAATAAAACCAGATATCATAAGAATAATTTTATTTTTGATAAAAAATATTTTTTACATTAAAATAAAAATATGACAAAACACGTATTTAATGTCCATAATGACCTTGCATTCCCTTGGAAAGTTTGGATGTCAGGTTTGTATGTCGTTGTTTTTAATTTCAAGCAAGATACCAGGTTCTCATTAATAAGACGATTTCTCCATTTACTTTTGGTAAGGATCATGCTTGAAAAAGATTGTTCGCATGTATATGTAGGGACGAAGAGTGAAAGAACAGCAAATGCTAGTTTTTTTTTTAACTGATTATATGCAGTGGCGGATCATGTCAAGTTGGGGCCCCAAGTGGTAAAAATTTTGGGGCCCTCAAACTTAAGTTAGAAAAAAAAGTTTCAAGAAAACTCTCATTAAGTTAAAAACAAAAAAGAAAAGAAATCAAAACTGTCATACCATAACACATTAAATAAATGCATAAAAAAGGGCATATTTTTTACATGAATTTCCGTCTTGCTTTATATTTTGCAAATTCGTCAGTTATTTTGGCAGTGTCAATTCGGTTTAAAATTTGTCGCACTATATACAGAATGGTAAAGTTATTTAATCTTTCTTCTCCCATAGTACTCTTTAAATAATTTTTTACACGCTTTAAAACAGAAAACGATCTTCTCCTGACGCATTAGATAAGGGAATTATTTAAAAAAATTTCAATAATATTTCAACATTCGGAAATGTGCAAGACATTTCTTTGGCGGCTCGATAAATGTCTAGTGTGGTTTTAATGGTGTCCTTGTTTTCTTTAAGAAGTATTAACAAATGGTCAAATTCATCTTCAAAAGTACAAACATCAATGTCATTTTTGTAAATATCTTCCAACTTTTTTTATCGTGTTCTTTTTTCTTCTATTGGTAAATCCCGAGCAAAGAATATTCGAGAAGGCTCCACGACAGCTTCATACGTCTGAGTTCTTTGAGATAATTCTTCCTGGTGTCATCACATATGACATAAAATGAAATGACTTTGAAATTTTATCTTATTGTAAATCTTTCTTCCTTAAATCCTACTTCTTTATTTCCATCCAAAAACATTTTTTCTTTTGTTGTCTGCGAGTTTGTCCATTTTCCGCATTAAATAATAGCCGTGATAAATCAGTTGTCTCCTTTTCAACCTTAACAATTTCTCTGAAATTATTGATAACATTTTCTAGTGACTTTAATAGGATAGATCCTTTCAATAGTTCGCATTCCACTGATTGCAGTGATTTACTAGTAGCATTTTTTCTTCGTAAAATAGTATACCAAATAACTGTCCTTAGGGCAGTTTCATATTTATCCATTTTCTTCCTAAGTGAAGTCACCTCCACTATGGCAACTTTTTTACACATGGGCTGACATGTGTTCTTTTGAAACTTCGTTGTCCAATAAAATAACAGTAATTGATTTCCAATTCAACTAAAAATTCTTTAAATTACCGATGATAAAGAGCTTTAGCTACAATTGTGTTGTCAATCTTGATCACCAATTCCACAACATTGCAAATTTCTTCTGAAAATGTCTGCGCACAAAGCGCTTCTTGATGAATGATGCAATGGTAAACAAGTATCTCGTGATTTATTTTTTCCCGTAAAATAGGAACAAAACCTTTTCTAACTCCGGTCATACTTTTTGCCCCATCTGTTGAAATTGCAACAATTTTATCGAGTGGAATCTATTTCTCCGTGGCATTCAATGACAGCATTTGCAATATACTTGCCACGTGTATGACCTTTCAGTGGCAATAATCCTAAAAGTTTTTCTTTAGGACACGAAGAGTGAAATGTGCGTTGTGTCATTTATGTCACAAGATTCGTCAACAGCTATTGATAAAGCTGAAACCAATTTAAGATCTTCTATTTGCTGATTGGTTATATTCGAAGACATTTTGACTGTTCTGTCTTTTTCTGTTTTAGCAAACAGTGGTAACTCTTTAATTTTTTTTAAGAATTTCTGCATTGTTCTTAAAATACCGGACTAGCTCTTCGGATGCATTTATTATATTATTATTCCGAAGCATTTGAGTGTTTGCAGCACAAGCCGAGTGAAGGGGGAATATGAACCTCCGGCATGAAGCAAGTCGGCTGGGAAGTTTGAACACTCCTAAAATGGAAGGAGACATTCTTCGCTGGTTAAGAGAAACCCGCCTATTGACGAAGCGTTTACAGCAGGCCTCGAAATTGATTTTTTAATACAGGTGCACATTGTGCACCTAAGTTTTTAAATTAGGTGCACAAGGTGCACTGTGTACACCTAGTGGGAAAAAATTAGGTGCACAATTATATTTTCATGTGCACAGTGCACCTGTGCACCCGGGTATTTCGAGCCCTGGTTTACAGTACAATCACTGCACAATCTTCCATCTCCATTGGTAGCCCATTGGTCAAAGATACGCTAGATGCATGTCAGCCATGTCGGTATTCTTGTAATGCTCCATCCCGTACGAAATCCGCGTTGTGAAGGGCGAAGTTATAAAAACTTTTCAAACGCACCCTGTAGCACCTACGCGCAACATATGTGGTCATACCGTCGGCTTATAGTAGGAATTCATTAACTGACAATATTTTTTTACATTGATAGATGTTTAAGACTATTAATTTTTAAGGAAAAAATATAAGCATTTTGATAGTTTCTACTATTATAAAAGAAGGTGTTTGTTTGGGGCAGCAAAATCCTGAAGATTCTATGGCACTTAAAGCAATGAGATTTGGCACACATGTAGTCCGAATTATTTGCAATTTTTGGGTTGCGGCGAATTTTAAAATTCAATCCAGAAGATTTTTAAATGAATTTCATAGACTTATTCTCCATCGGTTTTTCATGCGACCCTGTAGTCAGGGTTTGGAATCATGCCAAGTTTTTTTCAACCGACAGAACGCGTAGAAAATGATTTTTTTCGTTTCCGCTTTGATTTTGCGCGAGGAATGATTTTCCACCCAGACCATAAATCTTAACTGGAGTGACTTAGTTCTTTTTTCTTTCTCCAAGACCGTTAAAGATAGAGTAAAAATTTCAACGGATTTGAAATCTGCGGAAAATTTCAGTTTAGATTGATACCTAAAAATATGATTTTCTTCAAGTAAATATTTTTTTAATTGAATATATCTTCAACGGATTTGAAATCTGAGGAAAATTTTACACCATATTAATACCTTACACCACGGGCACGGGCAACGCCGGCCTAGCCACGCAGTGGCTAGTGTTATATATCTTTCAAACAGATTAGCAACATGACAATGTATTATTTCTCATCCTGAAGAAACTAAGCATTTAGTGTCTCCTAAAAAATGCGAGTTAGTGACTTTACACTCTCTTAAAGTTTGCCAGGGAGAATTTCCAATCACCCTGTATGTTCAGCCTACATGGATGTGACGCGCAAATCCGCCAGAGGGCGATACTTTTGTTTACTTCCTCTCGGCGCATCATGCGCATTATAGTTCCTGCTCCTGTATTGTCAACAAGCAGGACGCAAGCGCGTCTTCATTTATTCTTTTGTTATTAAATCTTGTTTTCTGTTTGTCATCACGGCGTCAGCCTGAGTTCCTTTTCCAACAACAGAAACAATTTGGAGGCACCGACGAGATTATTTAAAGAATTCGCGGATCAACGCAGCAACAGCGCATCAAGACCAAAAAGCTAAGTGGTTTTTCATTTCGTGCTGAAGCTTGTCTTTGGTTTCATCGCATCAATTTTACAAAACTGTGAATTCAATCAGCAGTTGCCATTCAGTCACAATGACTGAAAAAGAAGCGACGGCAAAACAACTACGTGGCCACGCCCGTGGTTCATTGACGCGCATAGCGAACTATATTAGTGACAGTTCGTCACAATTTTCAAAAAGAGATCTAAGCAACAGGCTTGAAAAGCTGGAACAAGCTTATACAGATTTCAAGAATGCAGACGCCATACTACCTCCGCAACAATCAGAAATGGAGGATTTCGAGGAAAAATACTTCGAAACCAAAGCCAAGTTGCAGGACATGATTGATGAATTTTCTATTCCAAATGTATCAAATGCTCATAATCAATTGCATAACATTAGTAATTTTAAATTGCCTAGAATAAATATTCAGTCCTTCACTGGCAAATATATTGATTGGCCTTCATTTAAGGATTTGTATATATCTCTTGTACATAATAACGAATGTCTTACAGATATTCAAAAATTTCAGTACCTCAAAGGTCTTTTAATGCATGAACCGGCTTCGATTATAAAGCACATTCCGGTTTCAGAAACCAGCTATCAAGAAGCATGGGATAAATTAATGGGCAGGTATGATTGTAAAAAACAAATCACTGCCTCATTAATTAAAACATTTCTTGATCAACCCGCAGTCAGTGAACCAAACTCTCGGGAATTAAGAAAAATAGCAGACATCTCTGACGAGACAGTCAGAGGTTTAAAGTCCCTGCATGAAAAGGCAACTACAAAAGATCCATGGTTAATCTTTATATTACTGCAAAAGGTTGATTTTAAAACACGCCAAGCATGGGCACAACTCACAACCGAAGACGAATTTCCGTCTTTCGAAAGGTTTTTAGAGTTCCTAAATAACAGGTGTGCGTCATTAGAATTATATCAAGGCGATGACATTTCAATCGACAACAAAGAAAAGGGTTTTCGCAATAAAAGTTTCGTAAATAACAACGGTAACAACTGTTCACTATGTTCAAACCCTCATTATTTGTACAAATGCTTTAAATTCAAAAACCTAAGCGTAAAAGAAAGGAAGCAATTCGTATTAAGTAATAAAATTTGCCAGAACTGTTTAATTTCAAAGAGTCATAATCACTACAAGTGTAAGTTAAGTAGTTGCAAGAATTGTGGAGAAAAACACAGCAGTTATTTATGCGAGAGATCCAAGGGTCCCATTTCAGCATTTTCACGTAGTCGTAACTCTGCGACAGAACCCCCAGAAACTGACCTTGAACCGCAGCCGAGTTCTAACCACTTGACGGGGAAAGAAGTTTCTCCCGATACAACAAATTTATGCGCTCTACTCCCAACAGCGAAATTAACAGTAAGCAACAGTGAAGGAAATTGTAAACATGTTACAGCTCTTCTCGACAGCGGAAGTCAAATTACCATGGTGCGAGAAGGCGTATTGAAAGATTTATGTGTAGTCAGAAAAAAGGATAGATATCCGGTTAAAGGGCTAGGCAAGACGCCAGTTGGTTTCACCAAGGGGTCGGTTTGTTTAACATTACATTCTGGAAATGATTCACAGGCAGAACTAAATATCAACGCTTTCATCTTGAATAATTTGACAGGTCCTTTACCTGCAAAACAAATAAATCACCAAGACTTCCAACACTTAAAAAACCTCAAACTTGCAGATCCTGAGTTTTACATTCCAAAAGAAATTGATTTAATTATTGGTGCAGACTATTTTTTCTCTATTCTTTTACCGGAAAAAATAGTATCTCCAAACAGCAATTTAATTGCACAGAACTCAACTCTCGGATTTCTCATTTCCGGGAAGTTGCCTGAAAATTATTCCAAAACAAATGCTTCTACACACATTAATGTGTTCGAGTTAAACATTGATACAGAGCTTCAGCGGTTTTGGCAGATGGAGGAAATAGAGAACACGAAAAAGAATCTTTTGACACCAGAAGAGCAATTTTGCGAAACACATTTTAAGGAAACTCATTCCATCAATCCAAGCGGTCGTTTTGTGGTTAAACTCCCTTTCTATAAAACACATCTCAGCTTAGGTGACTCTAAACCTGCAGCACTTTCACGTTTCTTGGCAATGGAAAGAAAATTTGCAATTAATCACGAGTTTGAAAAGCAATACAAAAATTTTATGCTGGAATATGAACAGCTAGGTCACATGACAGTCATCGAAAATGATCAGTCATCAGACACTCCTTGTAAGGGCAAGTACATACTCCCTCATCACGCTATCTTGAAACCATCGAGCCTAACAACTTCAACACGCGTTGTATTTGACGCATCAAGTAAAAGTAGCAATGGCGTTTCGTTAAATAGCATTCTAGGAGTAGGCCCTAAATTACAGAGGGACATTTTCGAAATTTTGTTAAGTTTCCGAATTCCAAAAGTGGTATTTACCGCAGATTTGGAAAAAATGTACCGACAAATTTTAGTAGCTGACGAAGATCAAAATTTTCAACGCATACTTTGGCGCTATAATCCCAATGATCCAATTCGGGAATACAAGTTAAACACAGTCACATATGGCACTTCATCTGCTTCATTTTTGGCAACAAGATGCTTGAAACAAATATCGCTTCAGGTTAGCGATGATACAGAAATGACTAGCATTATTCAAGAAGACTTCTACATGGATGATCTGCTCAGTGGAGCTGAATCCGTGGACGAAGCTGCATCAATTTGTAAGAAAATTACTTCCCTTTTTGAAGCACATGGTTTTCATTTGAGAAAATGGAATTCAAATTCATCCGAATTATTAATTCAGTTTCGTGATCACAAATCACATGAATCCAATTTTGAAATCATTCCAAAAGAAAGTTCTAAGGTTTTAGGAATGTTTTGGGACTCCACAAAGGATAACTTCAATTTCAAAGCTGTTTTACAGCTAACTACCCCTTTAACTAAACGAAGTGTACTTTCAGAGTCGGCCCGCATTTTTGACCCATTAGGACTCTTATCTCCTTGCACTATTTTGATTAAAATATTTTATCAAAAATTGTGGCTCACGAAAGGAGACTGGGACACACATATTCCACCACATTTAGTGAACGAGTGGATCAAATTTCAAAGTACTTTTAGTCAGATAAATCACTGCAACATCCCAAGACGTGTAATCATCAACAGCGAGTGTGTTATACAATTACACGGTTTTTGCGACGCATCTTCATTGGCTTATGCGGCTGCTGTATATTGCCGTCAAGTTCACAACAACACTGCAAAGGTTCATCTTTTAGTTGCTAAGACTAAAGTCGCGCCCATCAAACAAGTTTCAATACCGCGACTTGAACTTTCCAGTGCACATTTATTATCCAAGTTACTCAAAGCAGTTTTGAACACTCTAAGCAAATACAAATTTGAAGTGTTTGCGTGGACTGATTCGAAGGTGGTTCTCTCCTGGCTAAACGCACATCCACGAAAATGGAAAACGTTTGTTGCCAATAGAACATCTCAAATCATTGAATTAGTACCCACTAAACACTGGCATCATGTTCCTTCCAAAGAAAATCCGGCAGATATTGCATCTCGAGGCATTCCTCCTGAGAGCTTGCAACAATGCAAATTGTGGTGGGAAGGTCCAGACTTTCTTGCTCTTAACGAAGAGAGTTGGCCGAAAACCGAACTTAAGGCAGACGGTTACAAAGAAGTCGACGCCGAGCAGAGATCTGATCCGGTATTCAGTTGTCATCTTCAAAAATCTAATGATCTATTTACAAATCTTTTCGAACATTTTTCAAGTTTATCTAAACTTATTCGCATTGTTGCATACTGCCAACGATTTTTTAAGAATTGCAAGAAACGTATTGATAGTCAAAGAATTCAACACAATGTCCAATCGAAACGTTCTGTACCTCTCTCATTAACAGAAATACACACAGCCGAACGAGCTATAAATCATTGGATTCAAGAACTTTATTTTTTTGAGGATTTTAAATCAGTAAAAGAGAAAAAACCTTTACCAAAGAAAAGTCAATTACGTTCACTAAACCCATTTGTAGATGTTGACGGTCTTCTACGGGTGGGAGGACGTATTCAAAATTCACCATTAACATTTAATATCAAGCATCCAATTATACTTCCCTCGCAACATAAAATTAGCGAATTACTCGTGAAGGAGCGTCATATCACTCATTTGCATGCCGGGCCTACGTTGCTTTCTCATATTATCAGACAGTCTCACTGGATACTCGGAGCTAAACGAATCATTAATAAATGTGTCAACAAGTGTTTGATTTGCTGCAGATTCAAGGCTTCAACAGCGCCACAGCAAATGGGTAATTTGCCTGAACACCGTGTAACTTTAGAGAGACCTTTCTTCAGCTGTGGAATTGATTATGCTGGCCCAGTTCAAGTTAAATTTAACAAGGGTCGTGGCTCTAAAACAACTAAGGGCTACATCGCACTATTCGTCTGCATGGCTACAAAAGCTGTACACATTGAGGCCGTTAGCGATCTCACAACTGATGCTTTCTTAGCCGCACTTAGACGTTTCACCGCGCGTCGAGGTAACCCCCGACACATATAGTATAGTGACAATGGTACTAATTTTGTGGGTGCCCGTAGAAAGTTAAATGAACTATATCAATTCATGTCTACCATTCAAGATAACGAAGCTGTGTCACATCATCTGACAAAATCCACTATTGAATGGCATATGATTCCACCAGCCTCTCCTCACGTTGGTGGTGTTTGGGAAGCTGCAATTAAGTCAGCGAAATTTCATCTGAAACGCATTTTGTGCGGAACACTCTTAACATTCGAAGAACTTGCTACAATTCTCGCACAAATTGAGGCTATCTTAAATTCAAGACCCCTCACTTATGTGAATGAGTCTGACACTCAATCCATAAACACCCTCACTCCTTCTCATTTCATTACAGGAGATGTTTTAAGCTCAATTCCAGATGATCCTATTGCCTCTCGGTCCTTGAAGTCCCGATGGGAGCTCCTTCAAAACCTAAGACGAGGATTCTGGAAGAGGTGGAGCAAAGAGTACGTCACTTCTCTTCAACCCCGTAAGAAGTGGCAGTCCAAGCAACTTAATCTTGCCGTGGACTACATGGTTCTCCTACAAGATCTGCAAACGTCTCCACTGACGTGGCCACTAGGACGTGTTGTTGCAGTCCATCCAGGACAAGACGGACTAGTTCGGACAGTCTCCATACAGACACGGCTTGGAACTTTCAAGCGCTCAATCGTGAAGGTGATACCCTTACCCAAGTATCAGGACTGAGGTCCTGAGGGTGGGAGTATGTTCAGCCTACATGGATGTGACGCGCAAATCCGCCAGAGGGCGATACTTTTGTTTACTTCCTCTCGGCGCATCATGCGCATTATAGTTCCTGCTCCTGTATTGTCAACAAGCAGGACGCAAGCGCGTCTTCATTTATTCTTTTGTTATTAAATCTTGTTTTCTGTTTGTCATCACGGCGTCAGCCTGAGTTCCTTTTCCAACAACAGAAACACTGTATATTAAAAAATAATTTCAATCAGTCTTTTCTTCAAGTAAAATATATTTTCTACTTTATGGATGGTTTGTAACGTTTATAGCAATTACTTTAAAATTCGATGGTGTCCCATAGCTTTGATGACTCAAAGGTAAACGCGACAGACTTGATGATAACAGAGATTTTATTCATCCATTTATTCTAGCTATCATATATCGTAGAAACAGCTGTTGCAGTCGTTGGTCTTTTCAAATAATGGGTGGAAAAATTATGTTGATATACACTACATTTTCTGATGACAAACAAGTTAAAAGCATTATCAAATTACCCGACGGGTTCATGCATTTGGCTTTCGAAACATGAGATACATGTTGCAAGTTATAAATAAATAAAAAATATATATTGAATCGTGTTTATTCTGTGTGAAGGAGAGAATGCAAGAGGCGGCTTCTCGAAATCGGTTAACCCTCCAAACGGTTTTGACGATATAGTATCTCGTCCATCAAGAACTGACCAATTGACTTAAAGAGAGATGTCTCGTCATCAAAATATTGCCGATTTTTTGATAATGACAAGTTTAAGATCTGGTCAGTTTTCTCTTATGACGAAATATCTCGTCTATTAAGATCTTGTTCTAATGGCGAGACATCCAACCACCTTTGAGCCCTCTCATTTGAATATTGTTGCCTCAGCGCTAATCTATATAAATAAGAATGGAGTGTTTGTACATTCAATATTTTCGACCCATTTCAAGTTTTCTATCCGTTTTGGACCCTTCTGATGCCAAATCCGCCTTTTTCTCGTTTGGTGTCTGTCTGTCTGTATGTTGTGCCCTATACACGTCCACGCGGTTTAAGATATTTTCATGAAAATTTGCATACAGTGAGTACTTATCTTCATTTAGTGAGTGGCATTGGTTGCGAAAGTCTGTCTGTCCGTCCGTCCTTCTGTTCTATGCTCGATTTTGTGTTTGTGTGTTTGTGTAGACATCACATGAATTGTGTTCCAGATATTTGATTGCATTGTATTTTATTTTCTACATTATCTATTAGTTTAGTGAATGCAATATTAAACATTTCTTTATTGTTATATTTAGTTGAGTTTCATGCTAAAACACCTGAGTAAGTATACTTAAATCAACCATAATTTGGTAGTTTTGGAAAAATTGGAATGTCTATTGAATATTACGATTACTTCGATTGCTTTACCAGTACTGCTGAAAAAGTAATTATTCTTCATTTTTTTTTTTTTTTTTTTTTTTTTATGGAATTTCCTCTCTGATACTTCATTTATTTCGAGTCTTATTTTTATTCTTTGCGCAATGAAAACGATTTCCGAATATTTGGGACAGACGATATTTTTCAATGAAACGAGAATAAACAAGATCGCGCGAGCAGTGATATTTTTTCTGTTTCTTTCGCTCTGAATTAATTTCACATTTCTAAATTTTGTACACTTTTAGTTGTAAGTTGTGGCAACTGTGCGAGATCAAGAGATAAAAATGAATCACAAATTAATATCTTTATAACAATGTTTTCCCTTATCTTTTCTTTTGTTTTATTTCGATATTTTCTGTTTAAACATTTATTATTTTAATAAATGTGTTTTCCTTCTCATCACACGCAACACCACCACAAAGTATTCGACATAAAAATGGCAGGTAAGTCAGAATAAATGTTCAGTATATTTTAATTGTAGTTATGTCATTATTGAAAGAATAATGCGGTTATTGAAAGAATGATGCGGTTATTGAAAGAATAATGCCGTTATTTGAAAGAATAATACCGTTATTGAAAGAATAATGCCGTTATTGAAAGAATAATAATGTTTATTAATCCAAACTGTAACTTTTTCCAACATTAAAAAATTCGTTGTAATAATGACAGTAGAAGATTGCAAAATTTCACAATGTCGCATACCGGAGGCAAGAGTGCCACATATTGTTTTGTTGACTATGAGTGCGAGAGCACTCGCCGTAAATCTAATTTTAATTAATTGAGTTGAACATGAAAAGAACTTAAGAAAGGGAATTCCAAATCTTCCTATAAATCATCTTTTATAGTAGTAACCTTAGTATCACCTTTCGTCATTTTGTAGCTTTGTCATACAGCAATTGTGCGATGTATGTGAAATGTATTACATGAATGGATATGCATGTGTAGGATTTGTGTCCAAAGTAAGTTGTAGAAAATATAAAGATGGCGAAAGATGTTAAAATAAATTTTTATTCTACAAAAAAAGTAAGTCATTATATATTTTGATTATCTCTTCAATCTAGAGTAAACCAATTCAAACCGAGTAAGGTCGGGTATTTTGCTAGTTATAAATACTTTCCAAGGCTCTCTTCTTTCATAGTAGTTTAAAATTACGTGGTGTTGTACTCGATATTTCTCTTGAGGATCATCCCGGATCGTCACCAATAGCCCGTTGTGATGCTCCAATGCGACGTGAACTAAATATACCTCTCTCTACTCTCTACTAATCTCCTCTTCTCTCTAACTACTCTTCTTTTATATCTTCAGCCTGTAGACATATCATGGATACATCTTTTTCTTCTGGCCTACTATATATATATAAAACTTGTATACATCACTTTCTAACACTCTCTTTGAAGCCTTTCATTTGAATATTGTTGTCTGAGTGCTAATTTCACAAATTCTTTCTCAGGATCTATTCTTTTACATCAGAAGCCTCTTAGACATAGTATTAATATATCTTTTTTCTGGCGTACATTCTAGAAATGGTATCATGTAAGCACGTCAAAGTTTATCTGCCTCATGTAACAGGGCGTGGACTCACTATTACAAATTAATATCTTTTAATAAAATGATTCAACTTTAACTAAATCGTGTCTTGTCTTTCAGCCGGATACACGTAATTCATATTTGGAACTTAAGCATGATTTCGCAGAAAAATAGATAAAACAACCTGAAGGAGTAAAGCCTTTTAAGGTGTCCGCACACGTTCGCGACCCATTTTTTAAAATGTGGTATAAAAACCATTTAATGATATTTTTATGTTTAGTGTTATTAAATAATAGCATTGGGTTATAAATATTTAAAGTATATATTAATAATTTTGTAAAAATGATAATTATGTATAAATTTTAAAGAAATTTGTCAAAAACTTCAAATGTGCTAAATGAAAATCGATTCAACTAATTTGAAAAATGATGCTACCTAAATAAACTGCATGCATTTTTCTTGGGAATGAACTAGAATAAAAATGATATTTAAGTAAACAAAAATTTTACAAGCGATCGAAAAATGAATGTAATATTTTTGATAGTTTTACAGGCCTTTTCTAAATAAATGGCCATAATTTAAAAACTTTTCAACTCAGCATAATTATTTTCTAGTTCATTCCCTAGACAACATTATAAAGAACACGTTCTCAAAGTTTTAAGAGAATCCACCTATAACGTTTTGTTTTATAACATTTGAAGTGAGTAAATCTATATAAATAATAATGGAGTGTTTGTTTGTGTATTGAATATTTTCGACCTATTTCAAGTTTTCTATCCGTTTTGAACCCTTATGCCAAATCCGACTCGTGCGCGTTTGGTGGCTGTCTGTCCATCTGTCTGTCTGTATGTGTGTACCCTATACACGTCCACACGGTGTAATATATTTTCATGAAACTCTGCATACTATGAGTACTTATCTTCATTTAGTGACTGATTTTAGTTGCGTAAGTCTGTCTGTCCGTCTTTTTGTTCTATGTTCGATTTTGTGTTTGTACAGGCATCACATGAATTTTATTCCAGATATTTGATTGTAATATGCTTTTATTTATCCATCATAAATTAGTTTATTGTTAGATTTAGATAAGTTTCATGCTAAAATACCCGAGTAAGAATACTTAAATAAATCATAATTTGGTAGTTATGGAAAAATTGGAATGTGTATTGAGTATTACGATTACTTAGATTGTTTTACCATTACTGCCGAAAAAGAATTTTTTTTTTCCAAAATTTATTTGTTTTTTTTAATGAAATTTCAGCTCTGATACTTCATTTTTTTTCAAGTCTAATTTTTGGTTTTTGCGCAATGGAAACGATTTCTGAATATTTGGGACAGACGATATTTTTCATCGAACGGTAATGAAACGGAAACTCGTGTTGGTTGATAGCGCGCAGTGATATTTTCTGTTTCTTTCGCTCTGAATTAATTTCGTATTTCTAAACTGTGTGCACTCTTTAGTTGTAAGTGGTAACTGTACAAGATCAAGCGATAAAAAAATCACGAATTAATATCATTAAAACAACTTTTCTCCCGACAACATTTATTTTGTTTTATTTCGCTGAGGTCTTTTATTTTATGTTTTAAATATTTATAATTTTAATAAATTGTATTTTCTGTTCATATACAGCACAACTACAAAGTATTCCACTTAAAGTGGCAGGTAAGAAAGAATAAAGCAAATTTTAAGTGTACTTATGCCGTTGTTAAAAGAATAATAATGTTTAAAAAAAATACCAACTAGAACTTTTCAAACGTTAAAAAATTCTTTGTCATAATGACAGGAGAAAATTGCGAAATTCCATAATGCCGCATGCCTGATGCAAGAGTGCCACAAGTAAAAAAATATTGATTTGTTGACTATGAGTGCGAGAGCATTCGCCGTAAATCGTCATTTTTATTAATTGAGTTGAAAATGAAAAGAACTTAAGGAAGGGAATTCCAAATATCTCTCAAAATCTTTGTGGTAGTAATTTTAGTGTCACTTTTCATTTGGTAGCTCTGTCATACAGCAAGGGTGGGATGTATGTGAAATGTATTACATGAATGGATATGCATGTGTGGGATCTGTGTTCAAAGTAAGTTGTAGAAATTATAAAGATGGCGAAAGGTGTTAAATTATTATTTTATTCTACGAAAGACATAAGTAATTTTATATATTTTGATCATCTCTCTTCACTAGAGTAAACCAATTCAAACGGAGTAAGGTCGGGTATTTTGCTAATAATGCATAAATATTAAAAAAGAGAAAAACATAGTTTTTGGAAAGTCAAACAAATACTCTGTCAAATAAGATCAAAACTTTTTTTGGAACTTTTGGTCAAAAATGACATTTTTGACGTGTTTGGATACTTTAATAGGAAAAAGAATTAAATAAATAGAAAATCAATTGAAAACTGTCACAGTGTTTTTTTTTTAAGAAGAGTTGATATCAATATTTAATTTTATCTTACGTTTGGATGTAGAACGCAAGTTTATCTTACATGCTTTTCCTCACATAGGTGTGAGTCAAATGTTATGTGAAAGCACAGATGGTATGTCATGAGTCATGTACTTAGCGCAGATGTTGATTATTGAAAGGGAAAGGCAGATGTTTGAGTGACATTTAGGATCCTGTTAATTTGTTAACGTTTTGTAGGACAAAATTGCGAAAGTTGCAACTACACGAGATCGGTATAAATGTAACACTACTAACTTCTGATAAAATAATTATTCCTATGAGAGGAGGGGGGGGGGTTCACACGCATATAGCCGTTATGCAACTTCCATTCTTCCTTGCATGACTTCTTCCCTATTCTGACCAATAGAATTTTTTGTGCCGTTTTTTCTAACCAATCGATGTGATTATTTAGTCATTTGTGAGCATTGTGGGGGTTAAAGCAATACTACACTAATAGGATATCTCGTGATGTTTAGAATGTTAAACAAAAAATAATTTCATTCAAACAAATACTCAAAAAGTTTAAGAGGAAAAATCACATTTTGACAGAATTATTTTTAGCTATGATTGAATATAAAGTGGATATCACACATTTAAAAATATTTCACAAACATTTCTTTAATTTGTGGAGAGTACGCAGTAAAAATCTTGGTTCCTTGCCAAGAGCAGACTGATCTTTTGTTTGCACAAGTTTATAATGCACAAGTGCGAAACATAACGCACGAGAGCGAGAATTCTATTACTCTGTTGTTTGACTAGAGATGTCATATAGGAAACAAAGCAAACCAAATGGATTGCGTAACAATCACTCGGGGTTCGAGAGCGTATGAAAGCAAGGGAGCGGAGCCCCCTAGTATTAAAAAAAGTTACCGCCGCAGGATTAAAAACTCGCTTTTTTCGTCCGATTTTTAGACGGTTTCACGAGAAAATACGGATCAGAAAATTACAAAATTAACATGGTTTGTTCAAAATGGTATAGGGAACAAGACGGAGAAGATTTTTTTTTTCCTATGCGGCTGTTAGTTTAGGGTGCATTAAGTGTCAAAGTCGAAAAAAGCGAAATTTCTAACGCGAGTGAGCAAAATACGTACAAATTTTCAGTCTTCAGTCGAGTTTTTTTAGACTACCTCTAAACGTGAATTTTTGCACCTCGCCGAGTTTTTTTTTTAGAAATTCCAGTTTGGTTCCTGATAATATTTTTTTGAAATTCGGGAAAATCGGGACATTTTCGTTACATTTTTCATAAAGCTGTCATATCTATAGCTTATTACTATCAGTTTTTAAAGTTAAAAACATCTCAGTATACCTTAGAATGCACTGCTTCTTACGGTAAAATTATCTTTGAAATTGGTTCATAAATAAATTCGATGCAATCAAAAGTTTGTCACACAAATTTCGTATTTTTTAGATCGTAATTTCCGATACAAAACTAAAACTGTCATATCTACAATGAAGAGCCAAAACATTATGACCACCTACTCAATAACGCGTTGCGCCTCCTTTGACCTGCAAAACAGCTGCAACTTGCCTGCGCTTAGATGCCACAAGTTCTTGGTACTTGACTGGAGACAGGTTTTACCAAATGTCTAAGCAGCGGTCACACAAAATCGAGATATTCAGACATGGTGGTGTTTGAGCTCTGAGCTGCTACTCCATGACAACCGAAATGTGCTCTATCGGGTTAAATTCCGTTGAGTTAGGTGGCCAGGACATTAAGTGGAATTCATAAGCATGTTCCTCGAACCACTCCAACACAATCCGAGCCTTGTGACATGGGGCGTTGTCCTTCTGGAAGAGTCCAGTTGGGAAGACAGACGCCATGTAAAGGTGCAACTGATCCGCAATGATGTTTAGATAGTTCGCAGCTTTCATAGTCTGTTCTACCACAACTACGGGTCCCCGAGTCACCCATAAGAACGTCCCCCAAAGTATAATACCGCCACCACCAGCTTGTGTATGACCTGCTGTACATAAAAAGAGCAACTGTTTGCCTGGCAGACGGCGTACCCTGACCCAACCATCGACGTGATGAATGAGAAAGCGGGATTCATTTGACCATGCAACTGTCTTCCACTCATCCATGGTCCAACCTCGATGTTCCCGGGTCCACTCTAGGTGTAGTTGATGATGGCGCTTGGTCAACAGAGGCACATGAGATGAACGTCTGCTGCACAGTCCCATATAACAGTGTCCGCTGAAGTATGTGTTCCGAAACACATGCGCTTGAACCTGCATTGTATTGGGCTGTCAGCTAAGACACTGTCTTGCGCCGATTTTGCTTTACCAAGCGGGAGAGTCTCCGACGTCCTTTTTCTTTGATGACGCGTGGATGACCAACACCTTGGCGTGTACTGCTGGTGTCACCGTCATTTATCCACTTTGCATGAATACTTACAACGGCAGATCGTGAACAACCTACCAGTCGTGCGGTTTCACTGATACTCGTTCCGAGTCTTCTGGCCATTACGATCTGCCCTCTATCAAATTCGCTTAGATCAGCAGCCTTTCCCATCCCTCGCAAAAATAAGTTCAAGAATGATTACTTAGCTTCGCAAGCAGCAGTTAAATACCATTCTCACTTAATCACATGCCCTCCACGTCATCCAGACGAGTTCATTGAAAAATGGTGGGATGGTCGTAATGTTTTGGCTCGTCAGTGAATAGTTTGATATTATTAGTTTTTAAATTTGAATATATCACGCGAAAGATTAGAATGCACTCTTTCTTATGGTATTATTATTTTTAAAATTGGTTCCTAAATAAATTCGATGCGATGGAAAGATGAAAAGTATAATTTATAATTTAAACATTTTGCGACAGCGTAAATTTTCCTTCACGGAAATGAAAGATTACATTTCTAACAAACGGGTTTGCCAGATATAAAATTTATCATAGCAACAATTACCTGATTTACAATATACAACAATTACCAAATTTATCATAGCAACGATTTTTTTTTATTTGGTCGTTGAAACTCTCTATGACGTCATGCTTCCAAAAGGCTCAATTCGCTTTTTTAGCTCGATTCTCAGACGGTTTCCCGAGAAAGTACAGATTAGAAAATTACGAGATTAACATGGTATATTGAAAATTGTACAGGGAACAAGACGGAGAAGATTTTTTACTCATGCCGCTATTTAGGGTGCATCAAGTATTAAAGTAAAAAAATGCCAAGCAGGGGCAGAGCCCTCACTCTGACGTCATGGCCTTTATGTCCAATCAGATATATGCGAATTATTAAGATAGTTCGCCGTCGCAGGAGATTGAAAACTCTGCGAAAGGAGTGTTGGTTTGCGAAGCAAACCAAATGGGATTGCGTAGCATTCACTGGGGGTTGGCGAGAGTAGGTGAGCAGGGGGCGGAGCCCCCTAGTAATTAAAAAGTTAAGATTTCACGCACCGTCATTATATGATTATCACAGCATCGGCATAGGAAATCATGTTGGTTATATACAAGAATATGTTACATGTGAAAAGAATCTTAGTGATTGCGCTTTTAGCATATTTTAGCCCCCCCCCTTTAATAACACAAATCTAAGTTAATAGCCACTGCGTAGTCAGAACGGCGTTGCCCGTGTGATGGCCTCGTTATTGTTAAATTCGGCCAAATTCCAATTGCGAAGAGATCCAATCGACGTGACGTCCCAATCTCTTGCAAAAATATGAAGATTTCATTGAAAAATTATTTATGAAAAAAAAATCCAATGCAAGGTATCTGGTGTAAAAATTTCCGCGGATTTCAAAAGAGTTGAAATTTTTAATTTATCTTTAACGATCACGATTTTACAAAAAAGAACTTAACAATGCCAGTCCAAAAGTTTTAAATTTTTTTCTGAACGCAGGAAATACAACCTGTGATTTCTGGAATCTCGAATCAAACTAAGTCATACTAATAAGAATCATTTAAGGTCATTCTGCGCAGCGGCGTTCGTATTGGAAAAAATATATAAATTATTTATTTGAAGAAAATCATATTATTAGATATCGATCTAATGTGAAATTTTCCGCAGATTTCAAATCCGTTGAAATTTTTACTCTATCTGAAAGGTCTAGGAAATAGGAAACAGAACTACAAAGCTGCAGTTAAAAATTTTTATTTGTTCTTTTAGTCTACTGACAAATTGTTCCTCCGCAAAATCAAACGAAAGCACTGAAAAAATAAATTTAGAATCAGCCATCTTTTATGCTGTTGCCATTCCAAAGAAAACATTAATAGTTAAACTCTATTAAATTCATTAAAAAAGGTTTTCGATTGAATTTTAAAATTCGCTGCGACCCAAAAAATTGCAAAAAATTCGGACTACCTGTGTTACAAATCCCGTTATTGTAAGTGCCATAGATTCGTCAGGACTTTGCGGGCAGAAAACAAACAAATAAACAAACACTTCCTTTTATGATAGTAGAGATAGGAGTATCACATTCGGAGTAGATACCTCGCAAAATCATTTAAGATTGGGTTGTAGAAACAGTTTGAAAAGGAATTTTGATACTTAAAACCGCCCCTCGTTTAGGAAAAAAATCTCAGAGCAACAAATCTAAATTACCAAAAACTGACACACTTTGGATTTGGAATGATAATGTGAGCTCAAGTTTTGGTGTGAGCATAAACTTACGATTTGTTCCAAAATCACAGGTCACAGTTGCTAAAATTCAGAGAAGTCCACCGAACAAAACTCCTTTTCTGAGTAGAATATGCTCACGATGGCAATGATTACGAGGTGAAACAATTAATCACCTACGACGATCGTCATATTTGGTTTTGCGTTCAGCAGCCTTTTCCTTGAAGCTTACTACCTTTCAAGAAATAGACTAGTTCAAAGTCATCTGCCTTCTCATCAGAGTCGCACTATAGAATATATCTGAAAAGAAAGTGATTGATTATTATTATTTTTCATTAATGTGGTTCTCTCAAAACAATTTGTCCCTCTCGCGAGTTAGAGATAACCGAGACTCCAAAACATTTTGCACAGATGTACCACGATACAAGGACAATGCATCTCTATGTACGTATGTACTTTTAAACACGAAATTTATATTTCTATATGTATATTAGGGTGTATTTCTCCCCTTTTGTGCCAGTAAAATATTCCTTGTGTGTTTGGATGTCGTTCTCTTGTGCTTGGTTGGCCTTTGCGCTACATAACACAACCCACAAACCTTTAAACGGAATTCCTACACGGAATAAAAAATGTCCTACTTGAAACACTGAGTTCAGCTGAAAACTCAATTTAACATAGAACAAACAAGTTTAGAAACAAGCCATAAGTTTGTAAAAAATTCTACGCTTGTTTCTAACCTTTTCCTTTAGTGATATCGTTAATACTTACATTGCATTTGATGTTCGGTAATGAAAATGTCAAGATCTGAACTATAAACATAACATTTTTTCCCCTTAATTCTCGCCTTTCTTTTTAAAACACTTCATAGCTTGAGCACTAGCCCTAGAGCTTTTCTGTGAACTAACAAAAGTTTTGTATTTTGGTTAACTATCAATGTTATAACTAGCCTTTGAAATATAGTTGTCAAGAGGTAGAACATCAAAATTTGAGTTGGACAAAGTGGCACAAACTGTCAAGTGACTAAAATTCATAGTCTCTCCAGTGGAACGCAGAGGGCAGTCAGGAATGTCTTTCACACCAATCCGGTGGAGATGTCCTTGAAGATAGTCATGTCCGTTTAAAATTTTGAAGTTGGCCGTAAAGATTCGCCTGGGGAGATCCATTGGGACCGAATTACATAATAGGCTTTCCCAGATTTTACCCTTAGCATTAGTCTCTTGAGTTTTGCGTATGTATCTATCTCCTCGCTGATATTAGAAGAAGGCATGTCGTGAGGGCTGCACCAACGAACGCCGTTACTCATTTAGCACTACCCAAGGAGCACGTTTAAGAATTGCTACGGACGCGAGTAACACTGCCCCCCCCCTTTTTTTATTATAGCTGCATAGCCAATTAACCGTAACAATGAGTAAACATGAGTTCAAAAAGGGATGCGGTTTGACGCTCTATTAATTGCTGTTAAAGGGTTGAATACGAATGATACCTACGTCTAAATTGTATGCCATACCGATACGAACATTCATGTCCATACAGGATTCAAACCCAGATCTTATACGGACGAAAAACGGGCTAACCATTCAGTAGAGTTGGTTGGCTTTTGTAACGCAAATATGGCCAAACTGCTCAAACCACATCAAATTTATGAACATACACGCAACTAAGGTTTTACTGATACATAAGTGAGGAACTGAACCACTCGGTAAAATGAAACAGCAAGAGGTGGCTTAAATAATTTCCAACCCAATGTGTGAGCTAGTAAAAGTGTTTTGTTTTTAAGTAATGTATAATACTGTTATATGTATTCAGAGAAGATTTTGGGAGAAAAATCTGTTTTGCTAAAGAGAAGCGATAATTTCCATTGCAATTTTTTCTTGTATGGTAAAACTGCTCTACCCTTAGGAATTGATCGTTCACCATGAAATTTTTTTTATTTATTTATTACGAAATAAACTATTTTGTGCTTTAGGAATTAACAATTTCTTGTGCAATTTTTCAGAGATGGTTAAGTGTGGAAGACCTGGCTTTTCTTCTCTTTGTACAATTAACGCCGTTAAAAAGGAAGAGTACTTTGTCGGGGAAGATGTCACTTACTCATTCAAATATACCAATACCTCCACCAAGGATCCTTGGATTCGAACTTGTCTCAACAATGGTACTTGGTCAGGAAGAATGCCAGTTTGCTTTCAAAGTATAAGTAAGATACATTTCTTGATAAAAATAACTGAGCAATTTCAATATTCCTTCAGACTTGTGGCAGCTGAAACGCTAAATTAATTAATTCCTTATATTTTCATCTGTGTTAGTAAAACTTTCCATGGGTGCGTATGTCCATTACTTGATGTTGTGTGTCTAGTGTTCGGCAAAGCATGGACAAATATAGTCTTTGCGCCATGAAACTCAACCAACCAACCTTCATATTTTACAATAGGGTTGAATGTATCTGGGAGAGATTTCTTGGCGTAACCTCTGTTCCCAATAAACCAATGTGTAACTTGGAGGGAGTTTGATTTGCAAAGAGACCTGGGTAGCGGGAGGGGGGAGTTTTATTAACAAAGATACCAAAAGGAATTTAACAACAAATGAGTTTACCAATGGCTACAAATAGATAATTATGCTTCTAAGCTTAATGAATAAACACATGCAATCCCAGCTTTTGATCATCAATGCCAGATTAGATGAAGGTCATGAAATACAGATAAGGTAATATTCCAAATAGTCAATTGAAAACTTTCACAAATTATTAATTCTCCCATTTACTACACAATTTTCCAGCAAAGTTATAACGTTGAAATTCAATGATGAAAAATAAATTAAAATTTTAAGCTTAAAACTGGATTGAAATGCACATTAGAGTAACATTTTTTGAAAAATTTACCTGGCCCAATACCTTGGGAAAGTCCATTCGAAGAAGGGTAGTAAATTCACGAGAGGAGCTGCTATGTAAAACTCATGTATGGTGACCACCAAAAGTGAATACATATCATATTGGAATGAATATTTCTCTTGTAGCTCTGTCCAAAAATCTGGTTGCATATTTTGTAATCCTTGTTGTAATCTTGCGTAAATCTTGCGAGATGTTGACTGTATATCAAAATATGACCGAGTTGTTTTTTTACCCAGATAAGAGGGACTTTTTCAAATATTCTGTGAGGCCTGTTCAATTCAAAGGGGAAGGTGTGAATCTGTCCATAGACGGAAATGGAAACTCATGTGCAACAGCAAATTTAAAATCTAAGACGTCTTGGAAAATGCTATTACAAAGATATCTATTCATTAATGAAATTGAAGTTTACTGGAAAAGTAAGTAGAATGTGTATTGATTTTATTTCAATAAACTTGTGTTGTGTGTGAGAGCAAATATAAAGCTTACCTCTGTTTTTTCAAGGTAGAATAAAGGCCATTGTGACAGTGCATGTGATGAATGGAAACAAAACTGAAGAGTGTAGTAGCGGTGATATTTCAAAAGATGGTAAGATATTTGTTACCAATATATATATATATATATATATATATATATATATATATATATATATATATATATATATATATATACACTACCCAACAATAATGGACCTGACGCCAGCGGATTTGCATAAAATACGACTGTTTGGGGGTGTTTTTCGTGGTATGACCTGGGACCTTTGCATGTTGTTCCTGGTGAATTGAACGCCGACGCCTACATGGACATTTTGGACAATCAGGTTCTTCCTACGCTCTGGCAATTTTATGTAATGAAAGAATGTTACTGTTAGGACGACAACGCTACATGTCATGTTGCAGCCTCTGTCAAGCAGTGGTATCAAGATATGGATGTAAAACGTCTTCCCTGGCATTCTCAGAGTCCCGACCTAAGCCCCATAGAACATGTGTGTGACGAGTTAGAGCGACGCTTACGGACCAGGGAACCAGGTCCGAAATCTACAACTGGGCTGGCTACATTCTTGTTGCAGGAATGGACACCAATACCTATAGCTGTGTATCAAAAACGTGTTGAAAGTATGCCCAGAAGGGTTGCTAGTGTCATTGCAGCACGTGGGGGTATATATATATATATATATATATATATATATATATACATTCCATGCTTTTAAATTTCCTTTCACAATATAAAGTGACACTTTATACTGACTAACCAAAGTTGGCGCTCAACAACAGTTAGTGTTCAAAGCAATGATGCACAAACCGAGGGCCCGTGGGGGCCTCCGTTGATTTTCTAGCGGCCCGCCTCACTATGTGTTATTTTAATATTAACAAGTACCCGACAGGTAATTTTTAAGGTCACAGTAAACTTCGACTGTATATTGAAAATATTGATAATTTGAAATGAGCTTTCAACGATCGTTTTTCTGATTTCAAACAATAAAACCGTTGCCAAATTCGCTTAGAGACCCTTTGGCCATTTTGCCTGAAAACGTACCCGAATCAGTACAGCTTGAACTCATCGACATGCAAAACGATGAGACCTGCGAAATAAATTTAATGAAAACAATTTCAACTTCTATCATTGCATCGATAAAAACAATTGTAAATCGTGAGCCGCGGTAGCTCAGTCAGTAGAGCGTCGGGCTCGCATCAGAAGGGTTGTGGGTTCTGTCCTCGGCGGAGCCTGCAATTCTGATGATTGTGAGATCGGCGCTTCGACCTGGCTAAAGACCGTCGTGTTCACTAATGGTGACTGGGGCACGTTAAATAGGTCGTGGTCACAAAGTCCCCCATGTTCCCATACCAAATCAATACCTCTGGGGGTATCTGTTCAGAGGGTTATCGGCCTCTGATTGGTATCTAAATTACGATACGTGTGAGTGAATGGATGTATGAAAGGGACCTTCCTGTAAAACGGATGTGTCATGTATGCCGAGCAAAGTCGGACTTCATCCCAATGGGGCTCAATAACTTGGATGGCGCACCCCCTCGCCTCTTGCCGTCTTCTACGGGCCTGGCACTCCTCTGGTCTGCCAGTGTAGGCATTAGAAACAACAAACATTGTAAATCGTTGTTGGGTAATGTATTAAAATGCGCAAGCCGTTTTGTTTCAGCATATTAGTTGAACAAACCTTTCCATCCTTGAATATTAACATATCGAAAAATAGGATCTGTTTGACTAGTGAAAATTTGGATTCAATTTTGCTGCTTGGCTACAACAAAAATTCGAACAAAACATTAAAACAATTGTTAAATGAACACAACGGCGAGCATCAAATTAAATTATTTAATTACTTTTTATTATATTTAGTTGTAACAATATAAATGAAGTAAATAATTTATGTCTTATAACTTTTATATCTTTTTGGTGGCCCTCCCATAATTCACAATGCATCTATGTAGCCTTTGGTCTTAACAAGTCTACATTACTGGTCCAAAATAATGCTGCAACTGTTTGCTTACGCTGCTCTAATTCCCGAATTTCAGGACAGCTCTAGAACTGAGGTTTAAAAACCGGCAGTGGGAGTATAGGTTTTGGGAGATTATTGAGAATTACCGTTTCCAAAACATTATTCTCTCTCTGTTTTCTTAGCTGTGGTGTTTTTCTTCTTTAGCGTTATTTGTAAGATTATTTCTGAGATCAATTTATAGACGGCTGTATTTGCAAATGCCATCATTTACCAGTAGTAATTCGTTTTCGATATAAAATGAGGCCATCATCTCAATATGCTTAGGGACCAATGGTTGAATTCAGTATATTGGCCATCCTTTGTTATTAGTAAAAATTGACTGCTTCCTTATTTCTAATTTTTAGAAAGAAACTAATTCCACAGGAAATATTTTAGGAAATATTTACGTGTCAACAAAAAATTGTGTCTCTGTGTTTCCACTACATCAATTTCTGTCATATAGGAAATACATTGTAAAACAGCTCGCTAAGGAAAAATTTAGAACTTAAAGCCGACATAGAGAATTTACGTTGGTAATTTACTGGTAATGCGAATATCGGTAATTACAAATCCCCATGTATTTGTCTACAATAACATATTTTCATGTAATGAGCATTTTAGAACCAAAAAAAATCAATTCATTTAAATTTTGGAACCCGTATTTTATTTATTATTTAAATGCGTGTTTTATTATTTTAGATATTTCTTACTGAAGCTTGGGTAGCATTTGGTCGTTTTTAATAAAAAATTGTATTCAGTTACAGGGATGAATCATCAACGTTTCAACTGCCGCAAAGAACTAAGTGATTCAATACTTATTGAACTAAATAAGTTTGAGAGAAGAACTGCTGAAGACGTCCTTCTGCTCTGCGAAGTTATTCCTCATGCAGATTTGGGTCCCAGTAAGAAAATAACAGTTATATTTAGGATTTTTACAGCAACAAAAGTAACTAAGAAGTGTAGTAGTATCTTTTTCTCTCGTTGTTGTCTTACATTTGGAGCAGCTTGGCCAAAAATAGCCCTTGAGCCAAGCAACCAAGCACCCAATCGCAAGCGCCTTCTGGATTTGTTAGAGAGTGCTTCCGCTGCAACAATGATGTAGTAAGGCAAAATAAACTGTATTCTCAAAGCGACGCGTGCTCTGAAGTCTCTCCTGGATTTATCAGAGAGTGTTTCAAAATTTCCTCTGCAAACTTAAAAAGATGTACAAACGCAAAATGAAACAATATTCACAGAGACGTATGGTCCACGAGGGTCTTTTGGATTTGTTAGTGGAAGTATAAAATTTACTCAGAAACCTTAAAAGGAATGTCGGAACGTAGAATTACACGTATTCACAAAGGGACGCATGTCCGTAAATGTCTATTTGTATTGTATTTTCTAGAGCGTGCTCTAAAGTTTTCTCGGAAAACGTTGAGAATGTCATTTTTGATCAAAATTTCCAACTAAAGTTTTTGATCTTATTTGATAGAGTATTTATATAGCTTTCCAAAATGTATTTGATTTTTTCTCTAAGTTAATTAGTTGTAGAGATATTAAGATTTTAATCAAGTCGGGAAAATCAGAAGTAGGTATAGAAAACACCGTAAATGGCCGTTAAAAGACTAAAAAACTTCAAAATTTACATTTAAAACTTACTTTTTTTTGCAAATATAATTTTAGACAGGTTTCTGAAATGTTTAAATGATTTCCCTTTTGGAAATATTGTGAACATTTTTAAAGAGAGATGAAAAACAAAATTTTTTACACAAACAGTAAAAGCAAGCGAGACCAAACGATACACTTCAAACTATTTTTTACTCGAAATTAATTTTTATAGTATATTTCCTCACTTCAAGTGTTATAACACAAAAAGTCGTTGATTGATTCGCGTAAAACTTCGAGAACTTGTTCTTTATAATTTTATCTAGGGCAGTGGTGTGCAAACTATTTTCATTTCCGCCCCCCCCCCCGTCCCCATTTTGTGTACTATTGTGTCGCGAACCCTCAATAGACGATAGACCTTTTTTTTTAAATCGTCAACGTAGTTAAAGTTGAATTATCTTGGGTATTTGAGTTTAAGTTTCTGCCTTATCAAAGGTCTGAATAAAACACATAATTTTTTGAAGCAATGGTTTTATTTATGCATATGGGTATAAATATTTTTTAATGAAAAATACTTCTAAAAACTTTACATCATACGAATTAAATGTAAGGTATAAGCTTGAAAAGAGCGCATGATTGCTTGTATGTTTGGATCTGTACTAGAAATCACAAGCCGTAAGTCCTCCTCTGGATAAAATCGAGATCGATATTTTGCTTTAATGACAACTACTTTTGAAAAGCCGGTTTCACATAAGGTCGATGCGAACTCAATCAAAATATTAATTGCCTTTTTCTTCAAATTGGCAGATTCGTTTCCAATCGATAACCAAAATTTTTGACATGTGCAGTGTTTCTTCGCCTGAAACAATCAATTAACTACTCTTTTTCATTTAAAGAGGTATTGGATTTTAAAATATCAAACGAAAATGGTGAATCACGTATCCAATCGAATTCATTATCTGGAATTGTTTTCCCAATTTTTACATATGACGGGTATATCATAATATTTTATCATATATATGATATTTTTAAATAGCAAGAAATCTATATTATTTTCTTTAGTAAATTCTAAAAAGTATGGGAACATGCATGTGTTGTTTTTGTTCAATTATCCTTTCCAAATTATAAGCTTATTCTTAAAAACTACAATTTTATTGCTCGATGTTAAAATGTCTGTATTTTCATTCTATACACTTAAATTGAAATCGTTAAGATTTTTCGAAAATGTCAACCATGTAACTGTGTTTTCCGAGCGAATCTTCTTTAATGAATGAACTTGCCAATATAGTATGTTTCTTTTCTACCACAAAAAATGTAAACTTCGTTTCTCAAATCGAAAATACGTCGCAGTATTTTGCCGCTTGAGAGCCGTCTGACTTCAGTATGCAGTACAGTATAAAGTCCCAAATCCGGAACTGTCCAAATTCCGGACGTTTTGCTAAGCATTGGCGACCCCTGCTCGCTAACGCTCGATAACCCCCGGTAATTGCAACGCAATACCATTTGGTTTGCTTCTAAACCAACACTCCTTTCGCAAGTGATTTCGCTTTTTCTTTTAATTTAACACTTAATGAACCCTAAACTAATAGACGCATTAGAAAAAACCTTCTTCATCTTGTTCCCTGTACAACTTTGAATAAACCATGTTAATCTCGTAATTTTCTGATCTGTACTCTCTCGGGAAGTTGCGTTGCCGCCGCTAAACTTTGCCTTCTGTTTTTGTTGTTGTTGTTGTGTCTAATCCTTCAGGATCTAGCAGCAGCTAGATCAAATCCATGAGACCATGAACTCTAGCAAAGTCAAGCACCAGACGTGGGCAATCAAGGATATCCGTTAAAGTGAGCCCCAAGCAATCGAGGATATGTTTAGGGGAAACCGGTAACAACTTTGCCTTCTACCGCTAAACTTTGCTTCGCCCCCTGCTCGCCTACTCTCGCCAACCCCCGGTGATTGCTACTTGATCCCATTTTGTTTACTTGGCAAGCCTACAACCCTTTCGCAAGTGATTTCGCTTTTTTTTTTTACTTTAAGACTTAATGCACCCTAAACTAACAGCCGCATCAGTAAAAAATCTTCTCCATCTTGTGCCCTGTACAATTTTGAATAAACCGTTTTAATCTCGTAATCTTCTGACTTGTACTTTCTCGGGAAACCGCCTGAGAAACGAGCAAAAAAAGTGAGTTGAGCCTTTTGGAATTTCCGGGCCATGACGTCACAGCGAGTTTCAACGGTCAAATGAAAAAAAAATCGTTGCGATGGTAATTGTTGCTACGATAAATTTTATATCTGGCAAACCCGTTATTTAGAAATGTAACTTTTAATTTCCGTGAAGAAAAGTGTTCGCTCTCGTAAAATGTTTAAATTATAAAGCATACTTTTCATCGCATCGAATTTATTTGTGAATCAATTTTAAAAATAATAATACCATAAGTAAGAGTGCATTCTAAACTTACACGTGGTATTTTCAAATTAGAAAACTAATAGTATTAAGCTATAGATATGACAGTTTTAGTTTTGTATCGGAAATTACGATCTAAAAGTTTCCAAGTTAGTAAGACCAACTTTTAACGCATTGAATTTGTTTATTGACCAATTAAAAAAATATATATTTCTTGAGAAAGAGCAACATTCTAAGGTTTCCCATGATGTTTTCAAATTTAAAAACCAATAGTAATAAGCTATAGATATTACAGTTTTTACAAAAAAGTAACGAAAATGTCCCGATTTTTCCCGAATTTCAAAAAAATATTATCGGGAACCAAATTGCAGTTTTTAAAAAAACTCGGCGAAGTGTAAAAATTCACGTTTAGAGGTACTCTAAAAAAACTCACGACTGAAGACTGAAAATGTGTACGTGTTTTGCTCACTCGCGTTAGTAATTTTGCTTTTTACGACTTTGACACTTAATGCACCCTAAACTAACAGCCGCATCGGAAAAATAATCTTCTCCGTCTTGTATCCTGTACAATTTTGAACAAACCATGTTAATTTCGTATTTTTCTGATCCGTACTTTCTGTGGGAAACCATCTAAGAATCGAGCGAAAAAAGCGAGTTTTCAATCCTGTGGCTGCGACTGTGACTGCGTATGCCAGTAGTTTCGTCAAGTTGTAGAGCAAATACAGGAGAGTTATGAAATCGATTAAACAGAACTGATTTTATGTTACGTGGTATGTCTAGAAACGGCATCTCTTGATAATGGCCGTATCTATCTGTTGTCAAATTTTCCGTAGATTTCAAATCCGTTAAAATTTTTAATATATCTTTAACGATCCCGATTTTACAAAAAAACTAAACAATGCCAGCCAAAAAGTGTTTTATTTTGTTTGCTTTATTTCGCTGAAATCGTAAGAGGGCAAGATATGAAATTTGTTTATTTTTAACGAGAATTTTTTTAACGCAATCTCTTGCAAAAATATAAAAGATATTCAGTTAAAAAATATTATTCATTAAAAGAAAATCATATTTTTAGGTATCGATCTATTGAGAAATTTCCACCAAATTTCAAATCCGTTGAAATTTTTACTCCATCTTTAACGGTCTAGGAGATAGAAAAAGAACTAAATAACTCTAGTAAAAAGTTTATTTCTTTTTTTTATCATCCCCCGGAAATCATTCCTCCGCCCAAAATGAAAACGGAAACGAAAAGAATAAATTTAGAATCCGTGATATTTTATGCTGTTGCATTCAATAAAAGTTAAATTTCATTAAATTTATTTTAAAATGTTCTAGATTGAATTTTAAAATTTTCCGCGACCTAAAAATTGCAAAAAATTGGGACTACCTGTGTGCCAAATCCCATTACTGTATGTGCTATAGATTCGTCAGGACTTTGCGTGCAGAAAACAAACAGACAAACACTTCCTTTTATAATATCTTTTATCACTATGTCTGTTCGCTTGCCGAAGTATAGGTATTATTTACTAATACAGACAAATCTTTTCGTACAAAAAATATAGTTGTGTAGCAGATCAAACTCTTGACACGAATTATGCTATAAACATTATACATTCTTGGCTTTGCCAAGTGAGTAACCGATTATTGGATCCTGGCCAAGTGCGATATAAAACTGTTAGCGTTTTCCTTGTAAAGGCCGGTTTACACGCTACGATAAATTGTAGCAATTTATCGTAACGATCGAATTGTTTCGATTTATCGTTGGGTGTAAACAGGACATTGTAGCGATTAATTGGAATTGGAATTGGATTGGATGGTTGATGCCGGTCGGCATCAATTTCTGCGAATCGTAACGATATGTTGGAACGTGTAAACAAGTGGCAGCCATTTCTCGCTACGATTTGACTCAGTTTGCACTTGCATCTGCATCAGAAAGGTTGTGTCTTATAGTTCGTTTGATTAATTGTTGTTTTTATTCGAATCATGGCAGTTAAACAAACTCCTCGAGAGTTCTTGAGTGAATTCATTGAACTTTATCGGAGTTTTACCTGCTTGTGGCTCGTTAAGAGCAAAGAATACTCCGACAGGAATAAAAAAGACCTTGCTGATACAGAGCTCGTTAAAAAATACAAGGAATTGGATCCGTCGGCAGACAGAAACATTGTTGTGAAAAAAATTAATGCATTGCGTACGGTTTTTATAAGAAAGAACTGTTAAAAGTTAACAACTCGGCAAAATCCGGGACAGGTGCGGATGACATCTATAAACCTACTTTGTGGTACTTCGACCTTCTGCATTTTTTAAACAACCAGGACTCTGCAAGACTTTTTCACTTTTCTCGGTAAACAACCGATATATAACAACAACACTACTTCCTCCATGGCTAAAGCTTATTTAGAGGTCGATAGCGGTCGACAACGAATATTTGACAAGAAATTGTTACGATTTATCGTAGCGTGTAAACAATACTCACACTTTCGATTTATTGGAACAATAAATTTGTCAATCACATCGTAACGATTTATCGTAGCGTGTAAACCCGCCTTAAGAGATATTTGGTAGTTCCTGTCCATGCGCCCTAAAGAGCTGTGGTCCTGTCCTACTGCTAGTCTTATAATTTGTACCGTAAATGTTAATAAATATATGGTAAGTGTACCCCGAGATGTTAACTCCACAAGCCAACCCATTATAGTTATTTTTTTTATAAATAATATTATCTCATTTCACTATTTTACTGATACTTGTTGAAGAAAAGCCTTATATTTTTTGTTGTCAAATAAATTTCTCTATTAACCCTTTATTAATTTGGTGACCCACAAAAATTTTCACGCGACCCACAGTTTGCGCACCACTGGTCTAGGGAATAAACTAGAATAACTGTGCTAAGTTGAAAAGTTTTTAAAATTAAAATTATTTATTTAAGAAATAGGACTGTAACACCATCAAAAATTTTTTATTCATTTTTCGATAGCTTGTAAACTTTTTGTTTGTTTAAATATCCATTTGATTTTAGTTAATTCCCTAGAAAAATGTTTGTTTATTTTGATTGCATCATCATTAGACGGCGCTTTTTGGTAATCGATGAATCGACGCGTTCAAGAATGCACCATCATTTGTGATCGTACCTTCTGTGAAATTGTAACTGTACAACTCCTGTTAAACAAGACTATGTAACGTTGTTCATTTACTTGCTGTCTTACATTTTTGCATCTTAGTGTACTCTCTAACCAACCTGGTGGCTCTTACGGATATACATTCCTTGTCAATACTGTTTAATTTTATATTCACTACCCTCTCAAAGTTTGTACCGAAAATTTTGAAACCTATTGTATAATAATTATATTAAGACTGTTAAGTTATTTAAATATTATCTGATTTAAAGTTATTGATCATTATCTGATTTATGTCCAGTAGGATTCTAGACGCATGGGATGTAAGATATAAATGGGCCCACCATCTTATTATTACATATTAAATTTTTCTTTTTATGTTTAATATGTTTTCACCACAACACGTTTTTCTTCTTCCAGAAACGTTTTTACATAGCTGCAAAGGCTAGGTAGGTAGTTGAATATACGTTACAGTGGAGCAATGCTACGGGGTATTGTTGACTATCCGGGATGAATCCCAATGGACAGATCCGAGAAAAACACCTCGTCATTTTGAACTACGATCAGATGACGAATTTAACAGCTGAGGTGGTACCCCAGTCTCCAAACTTCCACAAACACCTACGCGATAACTTCAAAGGGATAGGTAAACATGCACATTGAGGATGGGAACAAGATGCCTGTATGCTGCTGAAGCAGTGAGAGACTACATAAAATTGTAGTGATTCCAGAACAGAGACAAGCTAGTAACAATACCATGTCCAGGGCAGAAAACTAGTTCTGAAACTTGAATGCTTTCTCATAAATTTTTTTAAACTACTAATTTGACAAAATGACGTCTTTGTGCTAATGATACCACTACTGCCTGATACGTCACTCGTCCGTCGAAAAAGAAACCAGTACACGATTACTCCGTGCCATGTCACGTCATCGGAAAACCGGAAGAAAGAATTAAAACTGTTCACTGAAGTTTCCATCCTGTTATTTTCTGATAACAGTATTAACGGTTATTGTGGATTTTTGATAGCCTTTGCTATTAATAACCGATACTGGCATTTTCCTTAATAGCTAAATGATTCACTGACGTCAACAGTTTATTCTAATACAGTGGATTCGAGTTATAAGGACTCTTAGCTGACCTTCGCTCCAAGAACAATCTATCGAACATTCCTCTCTTTCGTTTTTAGCTGGAGGGAGATAGAGGAATGTCGATTTCACACCTTAAAAACTTTTGAAATTTGACACTGTCGCTTTAACTCTCCAAAGTGGCTTAGACTAGATATCTCGTCCATCAAAATCTGACCAATTTTCCTACTGACAAGATATATCGTCATCGAGTTATTGCAGATTTTTTTATGATTACGAGATCGATATCTGCATAAATTTATTTCTAACGATGAGATAACTCGTTGATCAAGGACTGGTCAGTTTTACTAATGACGAGATACCTCATCGAGACAACCACCACGAGAGTTAAGAAACTATTATAATGAATAACAGCATCAAATTAAGTGTGAAGTACAGTGCAAAATTTTCAAATTGAATAACCAAAGTTAAACATATGTATGTTGTATACATGTATTAGTAGACTTACATATTTTCTAGATTTTCTTGAAAAATTCTCATTTGTGTCTGTTGTAAAATCTTTCTGGAGTACTCAAAGATGCCCTTTTCTAAACGAGACATACTATGAAAATATTCGTCACCATTTTATTGACTTTTAAAACTGTCCCATGACACCCAAGGTAAGTTACAGGAATTGAACCTGCGCCGCTCACATTTTGCAAGTTATCACCATAGAGGAAATAGATGAGTAGAGTGTGCAATGGTGCCTTTTCATGTGTCCAGGATCATGTGACCAAAACTAGTAGTAACCTGACCCTTAGACTACTTTCCACTGACGAGTGGAAACGAACATTCATCATTTGATTGGTCCATGGGACGGGAGAATACGCCCACCCATTGATTCATCCTCTGATAGACCGCTTGACGCAGTAGTAGACTTTCTCAATTTCACCATTTTTTGTCGCCCATTCTATAGAAGCTATTTTCGACGACCCTGTCGTAAAATTTTATCACGCCAAACGAGGTAATGAGATACCAAATCGGCCAACCAAGTCATTTTTTCACAGAGCAGCCACGAGATTACTAGTCGACGTGTTGGTCACACTTTTTGAAGCTCCACACAATAGCAATGCTCAGTCTACTTATATTTCCCGTCTATGATTAGAACAGTGTGCAAACGCTTTGAATCATGATGGCGACTACCTATTATTATCGTCAAGAGCAAAGTAAACAACAAAACGGAAACTCGTACCTACCACATATGGAAGGGCTTTATTAAAAGAATGAGCGTAGTAGCTGAAATCGAGGTTAACACATTTAAACTCAAGTTGTCCTCTTGGTGTTTACTGTGATCCCGATTGTACTGGACGTTTTGCTTCACCGAAAAAGTTACTTTCATTTATTAATTTTTATTAGTTATATTTTGAAGGTGTTCATGATTGAGTACAGTCGAATTAGCATATCTTCATTTCCTTCTAGGTTGTGTTAGTCCCGATATTCCATATAAAGGAGCTGGATCCAGTTCTCGAGGGTCCGATACACCAGTATATACTATAAACTGTGCTTCAAATTATGAGTTGGTAGGAGAGAGAAGTTTACAATGTCAACCTGATGCAACATGGTCTCCACGCTCTCCAACATGTAAATGTAAGTGAGAATAGTTTAGAAAAAAACATGCAATAATTGAATTTTGTGCTACTTTTTAAACCATTTCTAGATCGGTGGGTCGTCTGGCTTTCCACTCTTTTAAGGCATCTGTGGACTTTTCAAATCACAAAACAGATTTTAAAAAAAATCGATTTTTAAATTTTTTAATTTACATTTTGATATAGGAATCCGTATTTGTTTTATAAACGCTTCAACAAATAAGCGAAGCAATATGCATTAAATGAACAGATGAATCACAAAAAAAAACCAGATGAATCACAAACTTTCTTTAAGAGAATTCTAAAATTGCTGTTTTTGGTGCAGTCGAACAAGATATGATCCAGTCTCTTCCTCAACAAGGCAAATAAAGCAATTGTTGGAGTCAGCCAGGTAAAAACGATTTAAATAGGCCTGAGTTACAATGTTTCCAATCTGGCTGTAGCAGAAAAGGTGACAAACGCTTTAGGAATTTTTTGAAGTAATGGAGGTCATTATAGGCTCATTCTTCTGGAATGGAAAAAAGATGGAGATTCATTCCAGTATTCCTCCATAAAGTATATCAAAATGATCGGGCGGCCTCGCTCCACACCCTAACTAGACACCTAGAGAGGGTAGTTGCTGACATAGGAACTAGGTCATTATTTTTCGTTAAAATAAAGAATAAGTTGGTATCGAAGTCTACAGATTGCGAAAATAATTTTTCAATTGCGATCCTTTTGATGAATTAATATTGACATCACATAAACTGCATTTATATACAGGGTGGTCATAAAAAAACTTGGCCGATATATGGACCTCTAGCGGCCGTTCCGTTCAACCGATCGAGATGATATTTCAGATATAGTTAGTCAGAGGTATGAGCTCGGGATTCTGTGAGCGACAACAAAGTGGCACTCACGGTTACGTTAATGGTAGAGAAACAATTATAAATTTTCGAATGGCAACGCCCACTTTTTATTGTCTCAAAATGCTCAGCGCATGCGAAAAACCTATAGAGCGTTGGAACGGTACGTGTATCACAAAAAACGGACGCGTTAGCATGCACAAAAACAGCTCTGCGAACAGCCAACAAAACCACGTTCGGGGCGAACGGAGGAAATTTGCATATGACAGAGGGAAGACACCAATTACTGATGACAACACATATCGGACAAAGGAAAACTTGCATTTCGATTACACATTTTCCACATGGGTGCCATCACAGGCAATTACGCATTCCATGCGGGAGACTGGAGAGTGAAGCCGAACGTAACATAGCATGAGGGATGTTTACTATCTCACGTTTGATAGAGTCTTTCAAATCCGGCAAAGTTTGCGTATTGCACATGTACATTCTAGATTTTAGATATCCCCAGAATCAGAAATCCATAGGAGTGAGTTCGGGGGATTTAGGAGGACACGGAAATGGAAAATGGCGTGAGATGACGCGGTCGCCAAAATGCTGTTCCAGAACTCTGCGAACAGACGTCGCTATATGTGGAGGTGCGCCATTTTGCATCCAAACGATGTCATTCAGTGCATTTCGCTGAAGCAATTCTGGTATGACGTAGTTTTGCTGCATGTCTGTAGAGCGAGAGCCTACCACAGAACATGTTACAAATCCCGTTGGTGTCGCTTTCTCAAA
This sequence comes from Metellina segmentata, assembly GCA_947359465.1. NCBI lineage: Eukaryota > Metazoa > Arthropoda > Arachnida > Araneae > Tetragnathidae > Metellina > Metellina segmentata. The sequence goes on from OX375884.1 coordinate 37,944,110, forward strand.
GAAGTACGTGCCGAGAACAATTGTGCTTGCAATGCCGCACCATACAGTAACTTTGGCGTGGTATAAAGGTACTGATGCCACTGTGTGCGATTTGGGTCTGCCCAGTGTACACAATTTTTGATGTTAATGTTACCAGTTAAGTTGAAATGCCCCTCGAACGTCCATAATATGCGAAGAGGCCAGTCGTTATCGCCATCATAGCGGATAAGGAATTCATTTGCAAAGTCGATACGTTGTTGATAGTCCCTCGCGTGCAACATTTGAACGCGCTGGTACCGGTATGGAAACATGCGGAGTACAGAGCGCAGTAGCCGTTGTTTTCGGCATATCCAATACACGAGCTGTATCTCTTGCAGTTTGCATATGCCCTGAAGTCACTGTGTAATGCACGTCCGTAACAGCGTCCTCAGGAACAGTTGGTCGTCCGGATCGCGGTCAAGTGCAGCCAGTTTCTTCGAATATCTTTGCTAAATCACGTAGAGCTTTCGGGGTACATGGGCCACGTATTTGGCGATGGTTTCGACGGTAAACACGCAAGGCTTCCGCGGCATTCATCCCATTTCGAAAATAGAGTTTTACCAATTCCCCACGAACTTTCGCTGACAGAGTCATTTCGTTGGCATGTGCGAGCTTCAGACTGAAGATCTGGCTGAATTTCTTGCGAAAGGGGTTCTGCGGCTGGTGTATTGCCTCCGACATATGCAAATTTCCTCCGTGGGCCCCGTTCGTGGTTTTGCTGGCCGTTCGCAGAGGTGTTTTTTGTGCTTGCATAACGCTTCCGTTTTTTGTGATACACGTACTGTTCCAACGCTCTTTAGGGTTTTCGCATGCGCTGAGCATTTTGAGACGGGAAAAAGTGGACGTTGCCATTCTAAAATTTCGAGTTTCTCTACCTATAACCGTAACCGTGAGGGCCACTTTGCTGTCGTTTACAGAATCCGGAGCTCATATCTCTGAATAACTACACTCTATAACAAAAAAATCGACGCACCAAGAAGGAATCAACCGATTGCTTTGAAATTTCGTATGCAAAAATGTTTTGACCAAATATGCAAATGATTAAAATTTGGTGTCCAATGAATGAATAGTGCGATCTCCAGCGCATCGGAACTGCGCATCCAGCACATGTATATAAGGAGTTTTTCTTGAACTGTTGTTAAAACTTTCTGCTGTATTGCGATTTACGATACCTTTCAACGACTGAGAAAATGCCTCGCCGCAGGATTCGAGCTCATTCCGAGCAACTTTCAGAGTTTGAAAGAGGTCGTATCATTGGATTGAAAGAGGCAGGTTGGGCAAATCGGAGAATCGCTCGTCATGTGAGTCGAAGCGATGCTGCGATTAGAAGATGCTGGCAAGAGTGGGTGGACAATAGCAGATTTCAGCGTCATGATGGTAGCGGTCGACGTAGGGCCACAACAGATCGCGAGGACAGAGTGATTGTCAGATCAGCTGTCACAGCGCCTGATTCATCGCTATCAACCATCAGTCGTGCGACGTGTCTGGAGACGCCTAGGGCAGCGCGCCGATCCTGCTTTCATTATTGCACGCCACACGGGTCCTCAACAAGGAGTTATGGTCTGGGGTGCCATTTCACTTGATAGCCGGACCCCTTTGATCGTCATTAGAGGTACACTTACTGCACAGCGGTACGGTGACGACATTCTGAGACCTGTTTTGCTACCGTTCCTTTAGCAGTACCCTGGGTTTATTTTTCAGCAAGTCAATTCCAGACCACATACGGCACGTGTTGCTATGAACTGTCTTCAAGCTTGTCAAACACTTCTTTGGCCAGCCAGATCACCAGATCTCTCTCCCATCGAGCATGTCTGGGATATGATGGGAATACGACTGCATCCGGTAGAGAATGTTGATGACGTAGTCCGACAATTGGAGCAAATTCGGCAAGAAATACCGCTGGAGACCATCCGGGAGCTTTATCGGTCTATGCCACGCCGTGTGGCAGCTTGCATCCAGGCTAGAGGCGGGTCAACACCTTATTGAGCTCGTTACTCTAACTCTGAAATAAATCATTCAATTGTTCTGAAATTTTAATCATTTTCTATTCTGTACATAATTTTCCTATCCACCATTTTTTGTCTCCATCGGACAACTCCTTCTTGGTGCGTCGATTTTTTTGTTATATAGTGTATATCTGAAATCTCATCTGGATCGGTTGAACGGAACTGCCGCTAGAGGTCCATATATCTGCCAAGTTTTTTTTATGACCACCCTGTATATAAAAAGGATGTGTGTGGATATATTCTCTATACAAATCTATACCGTTTGACCAATTCACATCAAATTTGGTACACCTATACTTTAGAACACTGCGGAAAACAAAGGCTATTTCTTTCCTGTCTTCAGACCAATCGGTAGACATGAAAATTGGCACACAGGTTGTCCTAAAAGTGCCCCTCGAAGCCCCAATTTAAAATCTAAAGTTTGTTTTTCTGCAATAAATGGACATGGTCAAGGAAACACGTTATACAGGGTTTGAGTATGAGTTAACACAGGGAAATGTCGCGGTCATATTTTATCTGTCGCGGTAGGAAATACGTTCTACAGAGTATGTGTATTTGAGTTAACACAGGGAAATGTCACGGTCATATTTTGCTGTCGCGGTCATATTTCAAACCCTAGCAACGCCGAGTTATTCAGCTAGTAGTAGTTAAGTATGTGGGTAGTTCTACGACCAAAACGACGATATTTTTTACATTCTTCAGCTTTGAATTGCTCTCCCTGCACATTTTAGCTTAATTTCCTTCGCATTTTATTAGCAATCCTTGCAAACTGTTGTATACAGGGTGGTCCCGAATTCATGGTACAAACTTTAATGGTAGGTACAGGACATTGTAACAATGATTTATTGTATAGGAATGTATAGTCGCAAGTGACGCGGTGAGGCGTAAACAGGGGAAATAAAAGGAAAGAGAAATGGAGTGATCGGTTGATATCATTGCCGGTAGAGGGCAGTAGATGTCTAGCCGCTGTTGAACATGATGCAATCGCAGTAGGGAAAAGCGCCATTCACAATTGTGCTGCCGTAGACGATGGATGACTTTACGTATGCAGAAAAAGCAGACATGCATTACATGTACGGCCGTGCAAATGGTAGCGGCAGAGCTGCGTTACGAATGTATCGCGCGGAGTATCCTGATCGACGAATGCCGGATCATAGAATTTTTCAACGGTTACATCGTCAACTTTGTGAAACAGGTGCGTTCGACGTCAACAGACATGGCGCTGGTCGAGTAAGAGCTGTACGCACTCCAAGGCTGGAAGAAAGCATCTTGAACATTGTGGCTGATAGACCCGAGTCAAGCACAAGAACTGTTGCGCGTGACGTAGGTGTGAGTCATCAGACTGTATGCAGAGTGTTAAACGAAAATCGCTTACACCCCTTCCATTTTCAGAAAGTACAAGCATTGAAACCGGCAGATTATCCTCGCCGCGTGAACTTCTGCCTGTGGGTGATGCAGCAATGTGCGTTGCAGCCGGATTTCGTAGATTATGTGCTATTTACAGATGAAGCGACATTTTCACGCGAGGGTGTCTTTAATGCGCACAATTCCCATGTGTGGGCAACCGATAATCCACATGCAACGCGTCGACATGCGTTTCAACAACGTTTCAGTATTAATGTGTGGGCTGGTATTGTGAACGACTTTTTGATTGGCCCATACTTACTACCCACGCGGCTCACTGGCGGAAGCTATCTTATTTTTCTGAAAGAAGTGTTACCACAACTGCTGCATGATGTTCCGATCGCCATTCGTAACCGCATGTGGTTTCAGCACGATGGGGCGCCAGCACACTTCAGCATTGATGTACGGAATTACCTGAATGCCACGTTTGGTACTCGATGGATTGGGCGGGGTGGACCAGTCCCTTGGCCACCCCGATCTCCCGATTTATCGAGCCTCGATTACTTTTTATGGGGACATCTAAAGCATCTTGTTTATGAGACTCCAGTTGACTCAGATCAGGATCTCGTCGCTCGCTTATCTGTAGCTGCTGCAGGTGTGCGTGAAATACCAGGCATCTTTGAACGTGTACGCCAATCGCTCCACCGACGCTGTCAAGCATGTATCGATACTGGTGGACGCAATTTTGAACAATTACTGTAAACATGACACTTGTCAACAACGCTTTCAATAAAATCTTTGTTTTTCCTTTCGGCCGTTATTTCCCCTGTTTTCGCCTCACCGCGTCACTTGCGACTATACATTCCTATACAATAAATCATTGTTACAATGTCCTGTACCTACCATTAAAGTTTGTACCATGAATTCGGGACCACCCTGTATATCTCAGTGCAAATGAAAAACACTCATCATGCTTCCTAATTTTGAAACTTCGGATTAAAATGTTGCTTACCCAATGCTTTTTGTGAAATTTTAGGTGCTTTATTATAAAATTAGTTTGGGATTTTCAATTGAGTGAATCACTTGCCAATTGGGAAATATTAATTTGATTTATATGTATGAAAGCTATTACAGGACATTTTATGTGAAATTAGTAAAAATCAGAAAACACCTGTGGCCGTAGAGTGACGGATTTCCATAAAATTTTATGAATAGTTTGTGGATAAATAACAATATTCAAAATATTTTAGCTCAAAATTAAATATTTTGGAAGCTTCAGGCATTTTAAGGATTTAGAACTTTGAAGAGCAACTGTGAAATCGCATGATGTTGCAAACATGTTTGAAGATCCCTTTCTCAAAAACTACTTAACGAAGACAATGCTATTCATATTTTGTACAATCTATGAAGAATTTTCTTTTCATCTATTTAGAAACAACAACTTAAACATCATATTTAGGTTAAAAATTAGTAGCAAAAAATAGAAAATAGGCGATTTGATAGAAATGAAAAGGTTTCTATGGGATAAAGGAATTTAAATGCATCGTTGAAATTCATGTCAAAAATACAGTGCTAGGTTTGATTTAACTACTACTGAAGTTAGGAAGTGGACTTTAATTTTCTTCTTTCAAACAGGGCAAAGGAAAATTATGAAATGACGGTTTTCCACTTAATATAGGTGTGTAAAACAACAAAAATCAGGATGGTATTTTGAGCCCTGCAACAAACAAAATTAGTAACACAAAAACACGTTCTAGACCATGTATCAATTGGCGGCTGAAAGTTTAGTCGTTCAACGATTATTCAGATACAGTCTACGACGGGTTACCATATTCCATCACTATCGCCAAAGCTGTCAATGTTAGTTATCACCATTTCCATTCTATGCATATTGCTCGTTTCAAATGACAATGTAACCCCAAATCAACAATGAAATACCAAATTATTTTCAACTTCTGAAGCAAATTCTAAAAGCAGGACATCAAATCACAGTTGAAAAAGCTTAAATATTAAAAACTTTTACTTGATGGGTTTTCCAAATTCACTTTTAATCTGATGAAATTCTCTTGCTCAATTTTATAGTTGCTCAAATTGAAATGTTTCCTAGTTCACTAGTGATTGTGGTTTAACAAGGATTATTGAGTAGTGTACTGTTGGGTAATTGGTAATTTTAGTTAACGTCGTACTAGAGCAACGCAGTGGGCTATTGACGAAGGTCCGGGATTAGTCCCTTAAGGGAAAGGTCCGAGGACAACACTTCGTAATTTTGAACCACGGTCAGATGACGAAGCAACACCTGAGCTGGCACCCCTCTCTCCAAACTTCCACGCCAACCCATTGTGAGGACTTTCGGCCACGACAGATTTAATGTGCACCAGCCGCCTCTACACCATACGCTTACAAACATCCATCCCCGAACCCGGATTCGAACCAGGAACCTTCCGATCTAGAGGCTAACACATTAACCACTATACCGGTTGGTCGGCGGTGTACTGCAGGGAGAATTTTTATTTATACTCAAAATTAGTGCTTACCTGACTAATAGTGACTAATATTTACAAAACGTATTTAATATTCACAAATCGTAGTATTTAACAATTTCGATTCGAAAGGAAAAATTCAATTGAAAAGATTTCGCTAACAAAATGAACTTCCGACCTAATTATTTCCCTGATGGAACACTTATTAGATTAAGCCAAAAAAGAATTTTAAAAAGATATTTTATGTGAAATTTTTACACGTCCACCATAATAATAGTTATTTTATTCTTATATCGCACTTTTTGTATTATCGAAGATTTTAACTCATCAGCTGCGATCAAAAATGTAAAATTTACATTTAATTGAAAATGTTCCTGAGACAAAAATAATCAAGTTACAATTATGAGCATTTCAGGACATACAAAATACCTCTTGTTCTTTCATGTTGAAACGTCTTGGTGTTTTCGGAGTTTTCTGTCATAGTGAAATATGCATTTAAAAAAATTGAAAAATCGTATTTTTTCCATAATTTTAGTTCAAAATGTTTTTTTTTAAATATAAATAAGTAGAAATACAGTCACCAAACTATGCCATGTATTGTTTAGGTGAAGGTCTTCATTAAGACTAAATTTTAGCATTGTATTTCCATTTCTAGAAATACCAGAGCAATTTGAAATTTGTATCAAATTGGCAAAATTTCTCTCTATTTTCGTCGATCTCTCAGATTTAGCAATGACTACCATTAAATTATATTATGACGTTTCCTAAGAGAACGCTTTTGGAAGAATGTAACGATCTAAACATTTTTAATTTGTTTCAATAACGTATTGAAATATAGGTTCGCAAACAGGCCGCTTTTATTGCTAGAAAATCTAAATTTGTGTGACCTTGAACTTTAAATGTCAATAATTAATAATACTTAGATTCCTGAAACCTTATATTTTACAGTTGCTCATTACTATATGTGACCTATTTAAAAACGAATTTTCTTTAAAATCGGTGGTTTGTCAACCACAACCCATTTGCTCATTTTGCGTTTTGCGTGGAATGACTCTTAAGTGAATCAAAATAATGACAATACCCAGGGGAAATGAATGCCGATGAGACCTGTCAATTTTTGCTAATTTCTCAAAATATTTTATCATATATTACGTAATAACTTAATATTTTTGGACCAAGTATCATATTATTGCATAGATTTTTTTATGGAAAAAAAACTGAGCAAATTTTGATACAACCGTATCATCATAACTTCAAAAGTTTGTTTTGAAAAGTCCACTGCCTCTAAATGCCTTTTTTTTTCATGGAAATATATCCTCTGTGTCAAAAATTAAAAGCTAACTTAAAACATTTAGTTTCGTTCTCCTTATGACCTCTCTTTGTGTTTCCTAGTCTGAAAATGACTGCTTTATTACTCTAAGAAGTTTGAACGTGGTACTTCATCCATGAAGATCTGACGAATTTTGTTCAATGTTTTCGAGATATCTCGTCATCAAGATGTTACTGATTTTTCGATGATGACGAGATCACGATCTGCTCGGTATTCTTCTAATGGCAAGAAATATAGTTTCTCAGTTAGTCAGCTTTGTTAATAATGGGATACCTCGTCGAGATATACAGCAAGAGGGTTAGACTTGCTGTCGCTAAATAAACTGATATAGAAAAAAAAACCTTAATCAAATTGCTAGTAAAAATCTAACGAATTCAAAATATGACAAAAAAAGATAATATGTGAAAAAATGGTCAACAGTTGTTTCGGTTCCATCATCATGACAGAAGTTGTTTTTGTACCGACTTCTACTCACTTCGTTCACTACTTCAGTTATGGTGATGGTGGGCGTTTTGCTACACCGAAATAGTCGTTGGCCATTTTTTCAATATCTTAAACCCTTATTAGTCATATTTTTAAATGTTTACCAGTTTGTCTCGTTGTCAATATAAAATCCAATTACATACAAAAATTCAAGGTGTGTTTTTTGTTTAAATAGTATATTACATTTTTGTCTTTTACAGTAATAACTGGTTGCGGTCCTCTCCCTATTATTGCAAATGGAGTTTTGAGAACTAACTCTACATCTATAAACAGCACTGCTTGGTTAGAGTGTAATGAAGGATACATGCCCTTAGATGAACATACAACACACTGCCTACCCACTGGGTCTTGGACATCTTTAAGTCATCGCTGCATAGGTTTGTACAATTTGTAACTAAATTCAAGTATTATACAGGGTGTTTCAGTGAACCGTTTCAGAACTTCTAAGAGGGGTAGGGTACATCCTGACGAACCAAAATCATATACCAATGGGCAGTCAGAAATGCTTTCCTGACGCTGTAGATGGCGTTGTGCGAAAATCCTTAGCTTTCGTGTAGGGAATCTTCATTTCGCACAAGAACGCCAAGTTAGTAGGATGGATGATTACACGATCGCAGAGTTAGCCGATATGCATTTGGCGTACGGGACTGCAAATTGTAATGGGCCAGCCGCACAGCGTTTGTACGCGGAACGATATCCGACGAGGCGTATCCCCAGTCATAATTTCTTTGCAAGACTGCACCAGAGGTTAGCTGAGACAGGTTCATTAGAAAGAGCTGACAGGGACAGGGTAAGAACAGCACGGACTGCAGACGTCGAATAGAATGTGCTGCAGCACGTACAGGGGAATCCAAGAACGAGTACACGAAGTGTAGCAAACGCAGTCGGGGTTTCCCATTGCAGCGTCTGGAGGATTCTCCGAGAAGAAGACATGCATCCGTTTCACGTGCAGCGTGTCCAGACACAGCAACCGGAGGATTATGCACCTCGTATTGCTTTCGCACAGTGGTACCTTGGAAAATGTGCTACAAATCCCCTTTTTCCTGCTGAAGTGTTGTTTTCCGATGAGGCATCCTTCACAAGGGAGGGAATTTTCAACACGCATAACGACCATATCTGGGCGGTCGAGAACCCGCATGCAATACGACGTCGTGCAGCACAGATTCGATTTTCGGTCAATGTATGGGACGGTATTATGGGAGATTACATCATCGGACCTTACCGTCTCGTCTAACCGGACCTAACTACTTGCTCTTTCTGCAGCAAGTATTGCCACAACTTTTGAGAGATGAACAGATTTCTGCATCGACGCAACAGACAATGTGGTTCCAACACGATGGAGCCCCTGCCCATTATAGCGGAGATGTTCGTAACTACCTGGATGTCACATTTGGTCAGCAGTGGATCGGACGTGGTGGTCCCGTGCGTTGGCCTGCTCGGTCACCCGACCAATCATGTCTTGATTTTTATTTCTGGGGTCATCTGAAATCGCTAGTTTATGACACCCCTGTTGACAATGTTGAGGAGCTGGTTGCAAGAATTGCAGTAGCTGCCGGAGAAATTCGAGATATGCCTGGAGTATTCCAGAATGTTCGGATGTCCATGCGTCGGAGATATGAGGCGTGCATTGTAGCCCGTGGAAGAAACCTCGAACACTTACTTTAATCCATGTACCTTTTGCTTCTTTTCATGTATTATTAAAACGATTTCTCACTTACGGTCTCTTTTCTTTACGGTGCTTCTGTGTACAACACCGCTTCAGGAAAGCATTTCCGACTCCACATGGCTATATGATTTCGAGTTGTCAGGATGTACCCTACCCCTCTTAGAAGTTCTGAAACTTTTCACTGAAACACCCTGTATAGGTAATTACAGCTAATAAAGGATCAAGCCACCCTTCAGTACCCTTTCCTTTTAAAAAATCTCAACAGCAAATAATGTATGATTGTTTCTTGTTTTCATATCTTGAAAATTCTTTCATCTCCTAAAGTCATCAAAGACCAGGCAATGACTCTTGGCTCGTAAGTTGAGAGATCACGGCTCCTTTGAGAACCAGCTTGAAAATCTCCGGGCTAAGATGTGAGCACCCTAAATCTAACCATAAGCAGAATATATGGGTTTCGGCTTTTTTTTATAACGCAAATGGTCATATTTGGCCCTGCTGCGCCAAACACAAGATAGACAACGTCAAGTAATGGACATTGTACCATATGGTACTAGCCGACAATTTTCTCTAACACGTGGACGCTGGAATGTGCTCAACAGCCAGACGGTGTCAAAAACAACTTCAGACTTTGCATGTGCGGGTTTTGACAAAATAACGAAAGAGAGTATTTTCTCATCGGCGGCCCGGCGTTCAGTTTGATCCATCGACACAGCTGGAGTTTCCGTCGGTTCCCTAATCCCATGTCTGGGATGAAGATTTGCTGTTGGGAACCCAAGTCGGTTACAAACGGTTTTTGCATCTGTGTGGGGCTGTCATGAGGTCTGTAGAGGACATAAACATCTCCCGAGGGCTCGGAATTCACCCCCCCCCTCTCATTTGCAGCTGCGGTTCTGCTGAACCAAGAGAACGTGGATTTTAGCAGGAGACTGATTCTAGATTCGACGAGAGACAAACGTCTCTGTTTGCCATTGTTACTTTGGCTCCAGGCATGATATCGATGGTCGATGGCTGTGCCCTTAATTAATCTTGTAAATTTAAATGTAAATATTTAATTTATCTAAATAAATAGTTTAATTTTAAACCAGCTGTCCGTCTAGTTCTTACATGACGGTACAACATACACACAAGGAATGTTTTATTGGCACGCTCATTGGGCATTCCCACTGATCCACGGCATTTCCGAAGAATTTATGATCACTTTGACTTGAGAAACACAGTGATTCTTTTGTTGTTGAAGGACTCGCGCTTATAATCTCAAAACATGGTTGAGTCTTTAAAGAGCTATTGTTCTTGTTTAACCTGCTCTTGATTGGCAGTTAGTAGGGGAACGGTGGGTAAGAGTACGCGGGCGGCTAGGAATACGCAGGGAAATTTCACCTTGTTGGCAACACTGCAAAGAATCGCCATTGTGACGTTTTAGTTCTTCTGATACTGTGCTAGATTACAACTTATCACCATCGATTTGCTACACTTCGTTTTCGATTTACAAGGTAAAATTCAGTTTTCTTCCTTTTCTATGTAATTTTTCGATCATAGAACACAAGTGTTTGTCATTATAAAGAGTAAAATAATTTTTATAACCTTATTTCAGATTAAAGCATATGTCATAAGCTACAAGTTCGTGTAGCTAGATTTTATCTTTTTGTAACATGCTGCCATTTAGCAACGGTTTAGTCAAGCGCAAACGAGGAGGCCAAGAGTTCGCAACAGATTTTACCTAGGCCAGCAGAAAATTCTACCTGCAGTAAAATTAATGTTAGCATTCATTCAATTCTTCCGTTTGCAAAGCAAAAGAAAAACGAAAATGTGAACCAGAAGAAAAAAAAAAGAAACCTGCGCTTGAATCTGAAATCATGACATCTTCGCCTATTAAAGCCCTTTTTGAAGATAAAGAAAAAAAGCAAAAGGCAAAGATTCTTAACAAATCAGAAAAGGGAAGTGAGAGGGTAAATATAAAACAAACAAAAAAGAAACAAAACGTAAAAAAAGATTGACGTTTTCTTATGACGACCAACAACCATCAACGAGCTCAGCCCAGCCTGTTTTCTGCTGAAGATGATGATACTTTAGTTATTTGCCCAGGATGTGACAATTCTTATACCGAAGACTGGATTCAATGTGGATTGTACAAAGATTGGTGGCACGAGGATTGCAGTGCATACGAAGGCAATGGGCCTTTTGTATGTGACTATTGTTAGGACAGATCCGGTGCGTACTCTCTTGGCCACTCTACCTGCGTACTCTTACCCTCCATGTAGGGCAAGAATACGCAATTTTTATTATTATTTTTTTAATTTTATATATTCTTACTTAAATGATAAGAGATATAATCACGTAGCCTGGATTCATTGATTCACAGTTGAATAAAGTCCATTGTGTAAAATTTTGAGGCCTATATCTTAATTACTTACTTTCTTAAAATAAAAATCCACTAGGTACGTACACTTACCCTTATTTCCCCTAGTTGAATTAATTTCACACTGGAACAAAAGACCTGCTCTTGAGGTCATGGTTTTATTTACTTATCTATCTGCATCGTTGAAATTAAGGAAGAGTTATTTTTAACATTTTTTTCGAGACTCGCCGCACAAATGGTCATGGATGCATCTTCGTAAGTAATATTTTGGGTAGGTATATATCTCTCGCATGCATATTTTAATCTTAATTTATCTTAAGCTCAGATGTTGATCTTGTCATCTGACCTTAGTTCAAAATTGCGAGTTGACCTCGGATCTTTTCCTATGAGATTGATTCCGGATCATCTCCAATAGCCCGTTTCGTTCCTTCTGATAGACGTTAATTAAAATACCCAATTACCTTAGTTATCCACTCAGGAACATTGAAAATAGCGCACCAAGAAGGGAGCATCGGATTGAAATGAAATTTAATACACATAATGATACAAATGAGAGATTCAATTGATCCCAAAATCAAGACAATTAAACAAATACACTGCACAATTAGACAAATACAGTGCAACTTCAATAGCGCGTCGGACCGCCTCTTGCTGCAATACATGCCGCAACACGGTCCGGTATTGAGTTGCTTAGACGTCTGATGTTATTCTGAGGCAGATGGGCCTACAAATCTTGAACTGTCACCTCCAAATAATGTACAGAGTGACACGGCGGCATCTGGCGTTTCAGCTGGTCTCACACATGCTCTATAGGGGACACGTTCGGGGAGCGTGTCGGCCATGGAAGAGTCTGAACATAACGTAGGAAGTCTTGAGCAACTAGAGCTGTATGCGGATGAGAATTATCTTGCTGGAAAATTGCCCCTGCAAGACCATTTAGGAAAGGTCCCACGTGGGATCAAAGAATGTCATCAAGATAACGCTAGCCCGTTAAGGTTCCACGTACCACAATTCATAGACCGGCTATCGTAGGCTATGCCTCCCTCCCCCAGACTATTACGCCTGCTGTGCGGGCAGTGTGTCGCTCGATAGCATGGGTGGAATTGTACCGTTCACCAGGGCACCTCCACACCCGTACGCGGTTATCATCGGTCCCCAAAACGATCCGAGATTCATCACTAAACACCACGTTTTGCCAATCTGTGGCATTCCACGTCGCTCTGGCATGGCACCACTGTAGACGGAGTTGCCTATGTTTCGGTGTTAAAGGCAGTACACGAAAAGGGCGCTTGGATTACAGATTCGCTTCCGCAAGGCGTCTGGAAATGGTTTGTAGAACAACTGGCACCCCTACATCTGATTGTATCGTGGAACGAGTCACTGTGGGATCCACAAGAGCTTGCCGCACGATCCTTCGATCCTTTCGCATTGTCGTCTTCCTGGTCGCTCCAGACCCGGTACATCTCGTGTCCTGCTCCCAAAAGGTTTTGACGGCACACTCCGAATGATCAACCTGGCGAGCAACACGGCGTGTCGACCAGCCTGCGGTTATCATGGCGATGATGAGGTCTTTTCCTTCGATAAATCGTTCCTCCGCTCGCTGTCTCTCTTCTGCCTTCGTTGGGCAAGGGCCAGCCTTTCCCCCTCGATTCTCGCCAATCCAGCGGAAATCCCCAAGTTCCCTTCCTACACAGGGGCAAGCAAGGGACCACCAAAAGTCATAACATAACAGCTAAGGCCCAGAAAGGCAAATGTGAAAGAGAGGATAAGCTGATGATCCGACGAGCTGTGAAACTGTTACACTAGCTTTGTTGTCGACCATTTAACGATGTATATCGTCCTCCATGCTGCCTCCAGTAGCATCACTAAGCATTACCAGGCGCCTGGAGGAGACAGGACTGCAGTCACGTCGTCCGTTAAGGAATCTGTCTCTGACTACTGAATATTGTATGCGTCTGGACTGATTCCGTGATCTATAGTCGTGGGCAGGCAAGGAATGGTAGCGTATCACATTTGGCAATGAATCCCGTTTCTTCCTTGGTGTAGATGATAAGCGCGAACACATTCTCAGTAGACTGTCGAGTGGCACACATCTATATAACTTCTAGTGCAATGGTATGAGGAGCCATGACTTACCACAGCTGTTGCCTTATTACAGCCGGTAGTTTGACAGCACAACGTTACATTCAGCGGATCCTACAACCAGTTATTTTGCCTTTTATGTCGTGTATTTAAGGGGTTATTTACCGGCACGATAACTTCTGGTCACACAAGGCTTGCCTCTTCCATGTGTTGAAAGTTTTTCTTGGCTAGGGAGATTGTTATATCTGTCTGTCGTTGTACATATCTAAATATGCTAAGCAGTCAACTGCAGCAACCCCAATATGAGTATCTGGAGCAGCAGCTGCATAATGATTGGCATACTTGTACAATTTGCCACAGTAAATTTTGCCGCATAAGAGTTAGGTTCGACTCCACACCACGCCGTATGCCGGCATGTTTCGTCGCCAGAGGGGGTATTTTTAACATGCTAATTTACGACAGTTCTTATTTAAGTCTACAATGATTAAAAGTTCTAAAATAAAAATTTGATAATTTCTTTTATCTTTTCATGTACATCACACGCTAAGTTTAATTTCGATCGAAAAATGATTTTGGGGTGTTCCGATTTTCTCGGCAGTATATAATTGTTGCGATTTAAAATTGATTTACAAATATATTGCTTTTCAGTTATTCAATGCGATGAAAAACCACATATTCCTCATGGCAAAGGAATTTTGCTTGAGCATTCAGCATTTTATGGAGCTAAATTACAAATTATTTGTGATAGAGGATACGCAGCTACCGATTCAGAGCCACGGCAGTGTCTACAGAACGCGACTTGGGAAAACCTTAACATTTGTGTAGGTAGGTAAATTGTTGCTCAATTTAATACAATACAGTAGTATCCGAGTAAAGTTGGCTTACCATATTATTTTCTACGCATTTGTGTGCGTAGATTAATAGCTGCTCTATTTAATACAGTAACAACCCAGTAAAATAGGCTTGCACAATGTTATTTTCTGTTTAAACTGGGGAACTTCATGTTGTTTAAATAGAGATTGGGCAATGAGAGATCAACGAGGTCTTCAAAATTCAGTCTGGGAACTATGTTGTTCACAAATGGTGGATGTTTGGCTGTTAACCCATTAGATCATGTGCTCTTTACAATTTTTCACGCTAGAATTAACAACCACTAATGCAAGAAACTTGTCCAAATGTTCTCCAGAAATAGGTTGTCCTAGGTAGCGCAAATTGCTGTCTGTGAAATTGACATGTCTTATTCGGTGGAGACGAGCTCGGAGACAGTTGTGACCACTAAGCTGTCTGAACTTGGCAACCGCTTCCCTTCTAGGATAATCTGGGACAATTGAAGTACTATTGCAGAAGATGCTTCAAGGCTTTCCCTTAAAACACAGCAAGAGTTCGGTTTCAAAGTGTTTCCTATGCACCAGTTTGATAAGTAGTTTGAACAAATGAAGTCATAGGCATTGAAGTCTGGCAACTATGGTATACCTTTTTTTGTGAGTTAGTCTTTTAAATACACTCACTGCCAAAAGTTAAGCACGAAAGGTAAAATGAGAACAAAAACGACAAGTACAGCTTTGATTGACAAGAAATGCGGCAGGAAAGTAGCAAATAGGTTTATGCATGAAACAAAACAAAGAATTAAATACAAAAGTCTAAACAATATTGAATTTTCATAAATTATACGATGAAGTCATATTGGAGTCATTAACAGAACTGATGTGACCACCCCTCATCCTCATGCAAAGTTTACAGCGTGTGACCATCTTTCCATGAGGTGATCAATCACCCCTGAGTCAAGTAATCGCCATTCCCCCTGTAGAGCAGTTTTTAACTCAGTGAGAGTAGCTAGGGGTGAGAATTACGTGTAGATACAGCACGACCGAGGGCATCCTAAAGATTTTCAATGGGATTAAGGTCTGGCGAGTACTCCGGACAAACAATTCGCGCAATCCTCTCACACTCCAGGTAGTCGTTGACGATGCCAGCTCTATGGGGAGGAGCATTATCATCCATTAAAAAGAAAGAATGACCAACTGCTGCAACGTACAATATCACAAGTGGGTTCTAGAACTTCATCCCGATACCGGAATGCCGTCAAAGAACCCCGTCTATAGATGTGTAGGTCGGTGCGATATCCCAACGAAATCCCGGCCCACACCATGATGCTTCAACCTCGGAATGCGTGATGATCGATGATGTTCTGGGGCCGATTGCGTGTGCCTTGTTCTCTCCAGATCCTTACACGTTTGTCATCTGACTCCAGGGCAAATCTCGACTCATCCGTGAACATAACGTTAGCCCAATCAGACACCGTACAATTCACATGTTACCGACACCTCTTTAATCATGCCCCTCTGGATTGGACGAATAGAAGAACACAAACTCCTGATAGCGGGCGTACAGTCTATTCATGTGTAGCCTTCGGCGCACAGTAGTGGCGGATATCGTCTTACCAATGGACGGTGCAACCATAGATGTTTTACGTGAGGAGGTCGCTTTTCGATTCCGCTTCGTTACAACAACAATATATCGATCTTCCACGGGAGTCGTAACCCTTGGATGAGTCGAGACCACAGGTCTTCGGACAACTGTTTGTCTTTTTTGCAATTGTTTCCATAGTCGTGAAATGACGAATGATAAACGCCGAAGAAAAGAGCAACATCAGTGATTGATTGCCTTTTACGAAAGTTCTAAACACTTTTTTATCAGCATTTACATGCAATTTCTCGACACAAAACCGTGATTGGCTGTTACATAACACATTTGCATACTTCCATCTACTTCTGCAAAAAATTGCAGCCTCTCAAATTCAGATTGGCTTCTGGAAATTAACATTTTCCTCTCCGTGCTTAACTTTTGGCAGTGAGTGTATATCACATATCTTAAGACTGCTTAAATCATTTATTCTGAAAACTTAAGACAAGTTTACTCTTTAAATCAGGCATGATATTTGTAACGATATGAAGTTTTATAGCCGAACTTACTGTACAAATAAATTCTTCCGTTAGATCAAACTTTATTCAACACTGAGAATAACCTTTCAACAGGAGACGTAGTGTTTGTTAATAACAATCTTGGATTTTACAATTTGGTTGATGTTTGGAAACAAATGTTTTGATCCCCATGTGAACTGATTGTTCTCAGTTTTATTAGTGTTATTGTTTGAAGACAACAATGTTCAGAGTCACCAGTTAAAACAATTCGTACAAGTGCATTGCAGGATTACCATCATTTCATTAATATTTCTGTACATTATATTTCAATTTCGGACAAAATAATACGGTTCTCATTCAAACCATCACCAGCACACCCTCCTGTTCCTATGAGAGGTATTTTCTGTTAAGCTATATGTTAGTGGTGGTAATGTTTCCACGGCGTAACGTGTTTCATATACGTATTCGGAACGTGTCACCATTTGGCTTGCTTTCCTATTACGATTTCTGCACATCGCCTGTAAAATTTCCAAAGAATATTTTCGAATAGGTATACGATAGTTTATTGATCACTGCCAATTAGATTAAACATGAATCGTCACCAAAATGACGATATGTATAATAAAAGAACCTTTGGGCAACAGGAAGTAAAATTCCCGCCTTCTGTCTCGTTTGCTTGTACTGCAAATCCCTCACATAGACTGCAAAAATTTGGATGGAGACGAAAATTTCTGTTTTCTTGAGACAATTTGTTTCCGGGACAAAAATGGCTTGCACCCCGGGATGCGCTTTTAGAACTGGGAAGTATGGTAAGCCTACAGTAAAGCCTAAAATAATGTAGATTTGGGTCAGCCATCAAAACTTTTATTGCTTTTAAACCAGACGAGAACACATTAATGCGAACTGTCATCTCAACTATATTATACACTAGATACATCTTTCTTAGAAATCAACTGTGGTCCTCTAACAATGGAAGTTCTTCACAATGGACGATGGATACCTTTAAACGAAACTATTCTCATAAAAGTGCTAGTCTGTGATACAGGATATCATATAGAAGGGTCTCCCGCAGTTTCTCTATGCCTTTCAAATGGATCGTGGAGTTATTCGTCAGCTGTTTGTAGAAGTAAGTAATCATGTAAAAAAAATCCCAGTAAAGCTATAAAAATCCCCAAAAATGTCCTTTAAACTGATAAGATTCAAATTGTTTTGTCTTTGCCTTTCCTTTTGATTTTTGAAATGATTTGAAATTTTTTTTAATGTAATACGCACGAAAATATATTCCTGTATAGGTAATTTTAAAATGTATAACCTCATCGATTGAAACATAAGTGACTACAATTAATATAAAACTCCTGTCTCCTATAGGAACTCCGATGAGTGAAGCATGGAATAATGATTGGTCGCCAAACTCCATATTAAGTAAGTACGCATAATTGTTTTTATAACTAACGTTTCATTAAAAAAAATTTTTAATAAATTATTATATGTATCTTTTTAGTGATAGCAGTAGCAGCCGGTGCAGGAACAGCAATATTTGTTCTTTCTTTAGCTATGTGTGGTCTATTAATAAAGAAGAGGTACGTTTTAATTAGAAAGACTATTTAAAGTTTAGTACAATTTTCTTGGAAATTTAAATTTAGTTATGAGATAATAAATGAGGTAAACAAATGTTTAACATTAGGCATGTAAGTACCAGAAATAAAAAGCTAAATTTTCCCTTTCATCTTACAGGAGACATTCATCAAGTAATACTGCCGTATTTCATGTTGGTACAGCTGACTGTTCATTGTACAATAATGGAAAAGAACAAATTTTTTACAAAACAAACACTTACGAAGATGTTATCGAATTAAGAAACAATCCGACTAACTCAAAACCTCGCAAGGAAAAATCTGCTCTTCCTCATATACCCGTGGACACGGATCCAGTTTACGCTCAACCATTTGAAGCAATAGCTGCTCAAACGAAGATTGTACCGACAAGCACAGCAGGGGATTTCTATGCGGCTCATATATATGCTGAACCAGTTGATTCCCACAGACCTCCGTCTGATCCAATAAATGCATGCAACAGTGTCTCTGAGACATGGCTGCGAAATGGAACAAGAAAATTTGGGCGGAAAATGAGTCTGCCAGGACATTCAAATACAGCTGAGGACTTAGTGGCACAATCCAATCAAAGCCATGCAGAAATTAACAAACCCATTCGCTACTCTTCAAACATGAATTCTACAAGCGATACCTTTGAAGTGAGAAACATTTTTACTCCTAAACGACCGGACACATTTACGGAATTGATAAACAATTCCATTTATTTGGACATAAAAGACAGAAATTTTACTTCAGGGGATGATCTAGAGCAACTGCAAATGATCGATAACGATATTTATCAAGATGATTACTTTTCACATGCATAACAGGTATAAATTATAACCAATTCAAATAGAGATAGCCATTTGAGCGGTAGGTCCTAGTTTAATGAGCCCTCGTGTACACAAAAATGACAATACAGGGACAAACAGGAAGCATGAGGTTTCTTACTGAAAAAAAAACCAATGACCCATCTTGTCACTTCGGTCATTCCAAACCAGTCTAATTAACTCGACAAATCAAAGGGATTCATAGAGATTTCTTTCAAGAAGTAAACATAAGTAACGCCATTTTTAAAAATACGGCGTCATTAATGTACAAAGGAAAGTTACTCATTGCAAGCTAAGCCAAAAATATTTTTATATTCACTATATAAATAACACTGGCTAGTGATTTAAAACTCTTTCATAGCATGGGTGAATTAAGGAACGGGTGTTGAAATCAAATATGACTGAAAACTTTCCAACATGATCAGTTTTTGTGTATTAACAATTTGGATATTTCTTTAAATGTATATGAATACAATATAAGATTTCTAAGTCTTCGAAGTAGAAGTAAATGTTGTACTTTATTAAATTCAAATATTCAAAGTTAAAGCTGTGTTTCAAATTATAATTTATTACAGCATTTAGTATTTTCTTGTTAGCTATAAAATAATATGCACAGAAGAGCCAAAACATTATGACCACCTACTCAACAACGCGTTGCGCCTCCTTTGGCCTGCAAAACAGCTGCAACTCGCTTGGGCATATATGCCACAAGTTCTTGGTACATGACTGGAGACAGGTTATACCAAATGTCTAAGCAGCGGTCACACAAAGTCGAGATATTCGGACATGTGGTTGTTGAGCTCTGAGCTGCCGATCCATTACACCCCAAATGTGCTCTATCGGATTAATATCCGACGAGTTAGGTGGCCAGGGCATTAAGTGGAATTCATCAGTATGCTCCTCGAACCACTTCAACACAACCCGAACTTTGTGACATGGGGCGTTGTCCTGCTGGAAGATTCCATTTCCAGTTGGGAAGACAGACGCCATGTAATGGTGCAGCTGATCCGCAATGTTGTTCAGATAGTTCATAACGTTCATGGTCTGTTCTACCACAACTACGGGTCCCAGAGTCGTCCATGAGAACGTCCCCCAAAGCATAATACCGACACCACCAGCCTGTGTATGACCTGCTGTACAAGAGGGGAGAAACTGTTCGCCTGGCAGACGGTGTACCCTGACACGACCATCGACGTGATAGTGAGAAATAGGGATTCATCTGACCAGACAACTCTTCCACTCATCCATGGTTCAGTCTCAATGTTCCCGGGCCCACTGTAGGCGTAGTTGACGATGACGCTTGGTCAACAGAGGCACGCGAGTGGGACGTCTGCTGCACAGTCCCATATCCAACAGTGTCCACTGAATTGTGTGTTCCGATACACATGCGCTTGAACCTGCATTGTATTGGGCTGTCAGCTAAGACACTGTCTTGCGCCGATTTTGCTTTACCAAGCGGGACAGTCTCGGACGTCTTTTTTCTTTGATGACGCGTGGACGACCAACACCTTGGCGTCTACTGCTGGTGTCACCGTCATTTATCCACTTTGCATGAATACTTAAAACGGCAGATCGTGAACAACCTACCAGTCGTGCGGTTTCACTGATACTCGTTCCGAGTCTTCGGGCCATTACGATCTGTCGCCTATCAAATTCGCTTAGATCAGCAGCCTTTCCCATCACTAGCAGAAGTAAGTGCAAGAATGATTACTTGCCTTCTTCAGCAGCAGTCAAATACCTTTCTCACTTAATCACGTGCCCTCGACGCCATCCAGACGAGTTCATTGAAAAATGTAGGGATTGTTATAATGTTTTGGCTCGTCAGTGTATATTATATTCTCTCACGCGCGTTAAAAATTATAAAAAATTATCCTATTCGCATATCACTGCATGAGATAGCAAAAAATAGAGTAGACAATTGTAGATAAAAATTAAATGTATGCACTCATAGGTTGCATACCCATACAAGTAGTTCATTTCCCCTTATGCGTGGTGTTGTCCTTCAGCAAATATCAGCAGTTATCGCCCATCATTTATGGCTACCTGCACAGTGTTGCTTCAGTGCGACGTTAATTCACCTGTCTACCTTATGGTCGTGAGATATTTTTAAATATGTCATCAACCTTGGAATATCTGACCAAAAGTACATACCATCCTGTATTTCATAAAGAAAATAGAACCAACTTTCTTTTTCTCGTCAAAAATTTGCGTAGTTCAGCGTTTTTTAAGACTTAGGTCTCGAATAAGATCTTATTCAGTTCATTTGGCTCAATCAAGTGGGCCTAGTTTAAGTCTTTGTAGTGTATGAAGTCTCAGTATCTTCATATGCGTCCATGTCTTCCACACTAACACGCAGCACGTGTTCCTTTTCCAATGAAAAATAAAATATGGTGGTCCGTTGATATATTCTTTACCAGTGAAAAAAAGTCAGTGTTGCCGCTTATTTAATGTCAAGTGAAGAAATATTAAAATAAATGTTCTAGACTGTAATCTAAAAACGCTAAATACCCAATAACAACAACAAAAAATGACGTAGCAACCATATTTAAGGTCACATCTGAAATCAACAACCAAAAATAAGTTAAAAGCAACTAAATTTGTTCATGTAAAAATCTTAAACTAGTGTAGCTATTCATTAATATGGATTTTAGTTAGTAAATATTAAAAGTTCCTATACTACACAAAAAAAAAGCCAATACGCATCCCACCTTAATTACAGAACTCCTACGGGCTTGAAAATTTGTAGTGGTTTAAAATCCTAGTATAAAAGCACAGAAAGCAAGAACAAATCTGAGATAAACAGGTCAAAAATATTCAGAAAATTAACAAATTCTTCTAAATTTAGTGCCTTTCAGCTTAGTTGTTAAAGTTAACAAAACTCTATTTTATGTTGTTTATGTATGAAATAGTCTGAGTGTATACTCAATTTAGTGACAAAAAATGATAAATATTTGACATCAATGTAGATAAAATCATCGGCTTTAGAAGTAGTCGAGACCTACTGTTCTTTCCATAAATGTGAATAACTGCAAAAAAAAAAAAAAAGACAATTTCTTTTTAAATACTGGAACAATTAACCTTTTTTCTGTTTGTTTCGTCTCACTGAAAGTAAAATGTATCATCAGTTGAAGTATTCTAATTTTCAATTCACCAATTTGCGGGCCTTAGTTCGGGGACCTCAAGTGTAACACAACATTGGTCACCTTCAGATCCCTAGCCCAATACTGATTAAAAGCTGTGCCCATGTTAAAAAATGATTTTACGTTTACTTATATCCAGCGATTGTATTAATTCTTAAAAAGATGGTCAAGTATGATAAATGAGCTTTAGGCGTCTTATCAAGCGAAATTTATTGACAATAATGTACTGTTTTATATAATAAGAGCAGTACATACATTTTACCATCTGCATTTTAGTGAAAATGTCGATTAAAATCTATATCTAGATTCAGAACAGCTGGTCTGTTCAGACATGTAATAAAGTTTTTCATTTGGAATGGATTGAAAGTCGAAGCTTCTTGTCTTAACTTTTAATCTTTGGTCTCTAAACTACCAAATACAATTAAAGAAGCAAATAAGTGAATAAACTCTGGAGGCATGAATAAATTTAAAATTCTTTAATGCATTTTTTTTACAAAAATAAGATAAATACATATTTGTATATTAATTGCGATTTTGAACAGATGCAAATATAACATTCTGAAATTCAGAACAAGCACTTTGTAATCACAAATACAGAATTCATAAAAATATTTTACACTATACAAGCATAAGAAAACAAATTCTTCAAATTAAAGAAGCAAACAAATAATTTGTGTTTCCTGATTTTACAGGGAAGTAATATCACTTTATATGGAATTTCGCCAATGAAAATAGCACATTTTACTTTTTGTTAGGAGTTAATGATTATAAATATCAAGGATTTAACTAATTAAAATCTCAAAACTATTATATTAATGACTAACATACAAGCATAATCAATCAAAAATGTGTTAACAAGAATTACCATCAAACATTGCAGCATGAAACATTTATCAGTCAATGCAATGTCGAAGTTGTTAAATCCTTATTTAAAGAGAACTGAATCAAGAGAGCAATAAAGTGGTTTAAATTTTATATTTATTTCCTGAGATATCCCTAATAAAAAAGAAAATACAGTTAAATATAAATATTGTTAGTGTATCGTCATTAATTAAAGTAAATTTTTATTCCTTTAAAATACAAAGTGTTGATGAAAGGTTTTTCAAAATAGCAAATTCACCTGCTAAATCGGAAACACGATCTAAATTAAAAAAAAATTAAGAACAAAAAAGAAGTATTATCAAGTTCAATTCCAAATTCTTTGAATAAAAAGAATGAATTTCTATAAAAATGTTCAATCAAGTATTGAACAAAAATCTGAAATTTTTAGAAATCGGACGGATCTTATAAACAGATTTAAATATAAAAAGACAACCTATCTTAATAAAATAAATACATGTTTCACATTAAATAGTGAGGCTTATGTGCACAAATAAAATAATGAACTTGATAAACTATCATTAATATTACATTACTCTGATAATGAAATAAACTTTACAAAACATTAATATTTAACAAAATTTTGAATAAAGGTGTACATATCTGACTTGTCTTCATTTCTTACTCATGAAAAGGAAGTAAAACTATCCTTCTCCCCTTGAAAGATATACTTATCAAATGTCTTGGGTATTCTCATATATGTATGCAAAAAAAATTTTAAAGGATTGAAAAATAACAAACCTTATTTTTCATAAAAATACTTTTTACCATTTATATTTATATAGATTTCAAATATCTCTGTGGTTTATTGCAGAACAATTTGCTTATACATTGCTTTGTAGATTTTCTGAAAATACTTCAATGAAGTAATTTCTTTTCTTAATATCTAAAGATAAAATATTCTTGCAAGACAGAGATAAAACATCCAAGAATAGATCTTGTATTGTTACAAAATGAAATGCCTACATTGGTTTGTGAATTAATATATTTAGTAGAATATAACTATATTTTAAAAAGCACTAATAAACTATGAAGATATTTAACACTTAATTTTATTCTTTGGAATGCAAAGTAGCTTCTTATTGAAATAGTTTGAAAAATATATGTTAAATTGTTTATTCTAAACTCTATACAGTAAGTTTATGTAGATAAAAGAAAATACTATTGTTTGATATACATTATTCACTCATGTAATTCTAAAACAACTATAAAGTTTAGAATAAGTTACTGTATACTATACACACAAAAATTAAAACAATCAGAACATTTCTAATACAGAAAGTATAGATAAAATACTAAACATTGGATGGCAACATAATGGTTAACTCAGTCAAATTGAGCAACAGTCAAAAACATATCTATTAAAAGGAGCTCCTATCTAATTTGCATTTTAAACAAGCATGGCATAATTTATTTGTATTGTAAAGCATTTAAAAATTGTATTACTGTACAGATTTAACAATAAATATAGCACATTTTGTTTCACATTTTCCATTGGATATAAATATAATAAATATTTATAATTTCAACAAAATTCTTTCTAAAAATTAAACTTGATGTTTAAAATTAGCTATGCATTACCTGAAATGACTTAAAGTTTATAAATAAATAGGTACAGAATATTCTCAAAAAGACAGAAAAAATCGCCAAGTATTAAGTCAAAGCTAATCCCGAACAGAAAAAACTATCATGAAATGCAGTAGAATTTTGAATTTCTGTAATGAAAACTAGAATCTTGATCTATCTAAATTCTTATATGAATTTAAAAATAAAACTAAACATTTAATTTTGAAAAACTACAAATTTGGAGAATATTTCTTGAAATACTTAGGATATAATATTATATTCTAAGACATTAATTTAATTTTCAATTCCAACTTTATGCATATTATAAATCCTTTCAAATATCAATAGAACACTTTTGGAGTTCATAAAATTTTCACACAATGATTAACAGTAATAGTCACATTTTTAGTATTCTCAAAAAATACAAAATTTTATTGTTTTGAAATCAAATAGCACAAGAATGATTATTACAATCACTTCTTGAAACGCTGAAATTCGATTTCAAGAGTGAATAGAAAAGTGTAAAATCTAGTTGATATGATATTATAAAAATGTAATAGAAACACCACATTAAATATAATGCATTAAAATGAAAGCTCATTTTTATACCTTTGACAATTTTAAAAATTGCATAATTTACAATTTTAGCATGTAAATAATTGGTTTTTACCAGAGAACCTATGATAGCAGTTCTAAAGTTTTGTTTGTAAATGACTGAAGGTTAGTGAGCATAAAACTGATTCAAATGAAGAGAAATTGGGGGTTAAATTTTAAAACTTCTGTTTTGTAATTAAGTAAAATATTATTATTCCACTGATGAAGAACATTTCATCAATAACTATAAGACAGCTATTAAAGTTTAAAAAAAAACATAGTTGTTAAAGTAAAGTTAAAAAAACTGACCAGTAAACTGTTTTGAAATGCACTGTGAATTAATCCTTTTAAATTGATAACTGATGAACATGAATTGAAATTTATAAACAAGTCAAAAGGAGGATTCATTAGTTCAATGACGATACATTGATTTAAACAGTCTTCCCTTGGCAGACTTTCAGACCTACTTTATACTGTTTCATTCTCTGCACAATATAACATTTCCTTACTAAGTTCTCAAAAGCAAAAGCAGTCACATGAAGGCACTAAATTTCATTTTAAATACACTGGGTAATACAGTAACAAGACTTCTCAATTTCAACACAAATTGGGTTGCAGAAAATTCTACAAAACAGAACTATCATCTCAAACATGTGTACGTATATCTGAGTTACAGATATTTTTCATGGAGCAGAGCATATAAGACTAGTTTAATACAATAAAAAAACAACACTGAGCTTAAAGAAAACATAAGTTAATACAGAGTTTGCTTACAATTTGATAACAAAAACTTACACATTGAAGAGAACACATTAAAGTTAATAAATCCTTTTGAACTTTTCATTAATGGATCCATTTACAGTGTTGATTTCAAGTGAAATAGCTTAAGTTTAGAAGAGACACAAAAAGTCAATCAAAAAGATTCAATTA
Organism: Metellina segmentata; assembly: GCA_947359465.1. Classification (NCBI taxonomy): domain Eukaryota; kingdom Metazoa; phylum Arthropoda; class Arachnida; order Araneae; family Tetragnathidae; genus Metellina; species Metellina segmentata. The sequence goes on from OX375884.1 coordinate 37,970,327, forward strand.
ATATTTTCCACTTTAGAAGGAACTTGAAAGAACAATTTTGCCTTGCACCTCTATATTAGGAAATGTTAATCACAGAAAATTCAAGATTTTTGTATCAAAAAGATAACAAAATTCTTCATTCTGCAATACTATTATTAAGTTGAAATAAAGTTGGTAAATATATATTTTTTGTAATTATAATATTCATCAGACTTGGGGATTTGAGAAATTCCAAGTTTAATGAACAGTTAATTATTTAAAAATAAATTTTAATGCTAGAATGTAGATACTTGTGTGCGCAACACCTTAAGAACACTATGGTTTCTGAGAGCCACAGATATTTTTAGAAATAAATTAAAGTAATTCTGGTTAATTTGATTTGGAAATTTGAATAATTAGACAAATTTATGTAAAAAAAAAAGGTTTATTTATCTACAATGATTCATTTTCTAATTCTATAGTAGCAAATAAATTTACAGGTTTCTCTAATTGTGATGCTTCTGGTTTTGGCTCTAGAACACCTATTCAGAAGGAAGTTTTATTTTATCATAAAAATTTATTTGTAATTGTAAATTTATACTTGAAATCAGGATTTTTTGTGTCCATGACTATTTGAAATATCCAGATTGTTTTGTCTACTGTTTTTTCTGGACTGGAATTGTCTATAGAGGGCTTGTAAAGTTTATTTCTGCTTCAGATCCTCTAAATTAACCTGAAATATTTTCCATTATCTGTCAACCATGGACAAGATCTTTATGTATGTGTGTGTGTGGCTACTGATAATCAATAGTACGCAATGTATAGCTTAGCTGTTGTGTGAAAATAGTCTTCAAACTTTTGTGCATCTGTCTGACAAATCCAATGGTATTCAGTTTATTCACAGGAAAATGTAATTGCATTAAGAAATGTTCTTGTATTAATTTTTTCATGCTGACAAAAGTCTTTATTTTGAGTTTCTAAACTTGCCATGTTACAAGTCAAATCAATAGGATATATGAAGCAAAAATTCGAAGAAACGAGTCCAAGCATGTAAAACCATGTCTATGTCTTATTGCAACATCTTTGATGTAGGGCCAAACAAACTCTGAGGTCGAATCACCCCCCCTAACACTGTTATATCGACTCTTGGGTGTCGATATTGACTACTTTCTAGAAGTTTTTTCTTTATTATCTCAGTCGATGAATTAAAATTATTACCAATCCGGTTTTGTACTTAATCAAAATTTGAGAATTTTTTATCTAGGGCATTTGCTTACAGTCAGATTTATAAAAGGTTCTGAAAGGATGCATATTCATAAGACACTGAAATGTTATCAAGGATCTCAAGTAGTCGCAGGAAAACTTTCTGATATTAAATACTGAATTGAACCATGCAAAAATTATGATTACCAAACACTAACATTTTTTTATAATTTACTTTGAATACTTACATTTACATTTTACAAAACACAAAATTTTCCAAATAATTTCAATTACATCTTAAATACTACGACATGCCAACGTGTTTCCTTAGATAATTTTAAAGTACATATTTATAGGATAGCCAACCGACTGGTCTAGTGGTTAAGGTGTTGACCTATGGATCGGAAGGTTCTTGGTTTGAATCCGGGGTGAAGGCATGAATGTAATTGTGCTGTCCTTAGTTAGGGGTAATGATGGTCGTCCATTGAGTGCTCCTTCACAAGTGGCCATTGTTTCTGACCTTGTAGTGGCCTATGTTTAGCAATCGAGTGCCCGCCGTAACTTAAAAAATAAATATGCCTCTAATATTATAAAAGGAAGTGTTTATCTGTCTTGTTTTCTGCAGGCAAAGTCCTGACGAATATATGGAACTTACAATAAGGGGATTTGGCACACAAGTAGTAGTCCAAAGTTTTTGCAATTTTGTGGTTGCGGCAAATTTTAAAATTCAATCTAGAACATTTTAAAATGAATTTAATGAAATATAATTATCATTGTTTTCTTTGAAATAGCAACAGCATAAAAGATCAGATTCTAAATTTATTTTTTCCATTTCCATTTTGCGCGGAGGAATGATTTTCCAAGATGGAGTAAGATAAGAGTTAAAATTTCAATGGATTTGAAATCTGCGGTGGCTAATCAAAGTGGCTAGTAGGATAAGAAAGCAATTTTATGAATATCAAAATATTATTCAGCAAAACAACAGCACACTTTCAAACTTGGTACATGCTTGATAACTTTCAGACAGCTAAAGCTTCAAACAAATACCCAATAACCCTACCACTAAAATAGAAATAAAAAGTGGGAGCAAAAAAGAAGATTCAAAACCTTAACATTCAGATTATTTGCTTTTGATATTGTATGACTAATAGCTCATTCTAAGAATCGAGAAAATGGATTTTGACCAAGAAATAGGATCTTGGAAACCATAGTGCAGAAGTTTAATAATACAAGTTTGAATACTTCATCAGATTAACCTATTAACGCTTTCGATTATAGAAATATGTATCACTATATACATGTATTATTAAAGCTTTATATAGCATTTATAAAAAGTATGAGGACATTATTTAGGAATTTTAATGTTAGTAAACAAATAAGCTATCACTATAAGAAGATCACTATATAAGATTTTCTCATATTTGAGAGCTAAAAGCAAATACAAAAGTGTGATTTTCCAAAAGACCTAGGGAGAAATTTTTTTTAATGTAAGGCAGTGATAATCTTTTACAAGAAACTGCAAAAATATACATTTAAAAATATAAGAAAATAATACACGGATTGGTTTGTTGCTCTAGCCACGTTTGCTATATGAAGACTAATTAGACTAAATTTACAATGATACTTTTAACAGAAATTTAAAACTTCAAGCTTTTTCAAAATGACAATGAAGATTTGAAGGTTATTAGAAAAGCGTGAACCCACAAAATTCTTATTAATGTTTTAAGGAATTAAAATAACAGTTTTCAAACGAAGCAGCAAGATATGGAGGAGTTAATACCAAAATAAGAAGCATCTTTACATTTGGCCAATTTCACTGGCTCATTTTAAAAGAAAATATGAAAAATGTCCACCACATAGAGAAAAAATTAGACACTGAGTAATATTAATCTAAATCTGTTTTTGATGTAGGTGAAAAAGAACCTCAAGCATGAACTAGGTATATATGAGGATATACCTAGTGCAATATATAGGAGGATATTTATGTGCTTTTAAAAGTAACGGTAAAATAATAGAAAAAAGCTTCTCCACACGACAGACTAAATAATCATATCTATTAGTCGAAATAATACTAAAAAAGACCATGTTATCAAAAAGATAAAAACTATTAGAAGTCATGCACAGGGTTCCCACTCTTTTTTTTCTAACTAAAAATAAGGACTTTCTAAGCACTTTTTTCTAACTAAAAATAAGGACTTTATAAGGACTTGCATAAAACATTATAGAAGCCGTATTACACAATGTAATACCTAACTTTCGACCAAATGGGGATGCTCTTACAGATTAGATAATCTTATAAGAATAGTAGTATGTAAAAAATTTAATATTCAAGTCTATTTTCTAAAAATTATACACAAATAAGGCCACACAAAAATGAGATTTTTCAAAAAGAGCAGTCTGATTTTTACAAAATTCAGCAGTTAATATGTGGGCATTTACGTGTGCACGTATCTATACTATTATAAAAGGAAGTGTTTATCTGTCTGTTTGTTTCCTGCCCGCGAAGTCCTGACGAATCTATGGCACTTACAGTAATGAAATTTGGCACACAGGTAGTCCCAATTTTTTTTCCAATTTTTCGGTTGAGGCGAAATTTAAAATTCAATCTAGAACATTTTAAAATGAATTAAATAGTTTTTTTCACCATTCTTCATTCTACTGCGGTAAATCAGAGGAATAAAGAAACATCAAAATTTAGACTTCTTGCCCTCACGTGTCCGCTTGACGTCAGCCTTTGGAACCATGCCAAATTTTTTTCATCTCTAAGGAGAGAACACATTTGAATGACCTTCGTTTGTTTCGAGATTCATTCATAAATTATAATTAGTGGCAAACTATAAATTTACTAAAAGTATGTAAAAGGATTGCAAGTTGCATACGTCAGAGTCAAATTTGACTGGATCAATAACCGAACGAGTTTCTAAGAAAATATTTTCCTGTGAACCAAAACAGATCATAAGAGTTATGCAAAAAAAAACTTTGATAAATTTATAAAAAGGTTAAAAAAATATAATGCAACTTTATTGAATAGATATTCAACTAGTTGTCACAGTCCCAGCCTAAGCCATTCGGTGTATTGCCACATAATTTTGAACCATGGTCAGATGATGAGACATCTGAGCTGGTGCCCTACTCTCCAAACTTTCACACCAACCCAACATGAGGACTTTCGGCCACGACAGATTTAAAGTGCACCAGCCGCTTCTACATGATATGCTTACAAACATCATTTTAATGAAACAAAATTAATTTGAAAATAATCATCTTAGCTGACAATGGAAACAGATTGCGCATGGCATAACAAAAGAAAGTGAAGTTCAAGCACAGTCGGCCATTGAATATTTGTCACCCGGATACAAATAGAAAAATTTATAAAGCATAGAAAAATTACTTTCGTTTTCGGTCAGCAACCAAATACGATAAGAGTCCGAAATTTCCAGTTTTCAAACTACTTTTCCATTATTGAAATTCCCCGACTATTCTCGGTTCTCCAGCACTAAGATTTATGCTTTTGCGATCTTTTCCTCCAATGTTTTTTTTAAACGAGTGGGTTGGTTTTCTTTTGGAACTGATAACTGATTGCTTCAAATTTTCAAAGCAGAATCACCCCCGAAAATCTTCAATTTTTAAAAATATTTTCTGGAATAGTTGTTACAGAATTAAAAACATAAAAAAAAAGCTAGATTAAAAAAAAACTTACCACTCAGATAGCAGTATTAACTAAAATAAATTATTTTTATATTGTTTTCGATTCACCTACAAACTAAAAAAAAAACAATTCCCCATAGTTATAATAAATTTTTAAAACATTGCACCCTCGGGTAACTGAATAAAACAAAATTAAGTAACATTGGATGATTGTATTCTAGTTTCCTCTATCAGGACAACTACACTCTATAACAAAAAAATCGACGCACCAAGAAGGAATCATCCGATTGCCACTCACGCCTGCACACTGTCGAGCCAGATTACAGTGGTGCTTGGTTCGATCAGGCTGGAATGATGCTGACTGGGGACGTATAGTCTTTAGCGACAAATCCTGCTTCCAACTGTGCCTTGACGATCATCGAAAATGTGTCTGGAGACGCCCAGGGCAGCATGCAGATCCTGTTTTCACTATTGCATGCCACACGGGCCCTCAACAAGAAGTTATGGTCTGGGGCGCCATTTCCCTTGATAGCTGGACCCCTTTGGTCGTCATTAGTGGTGCACTTACTGCACAGCGGCACGTTGACGACATTCTGAGACCTGTTTTGCTACCGTTCCTTTCGCAGTACCCTGGGCTTATTTTTCAGCAAGACAATGCCAGATCACATACGGCACGTGTTGCTATGAACTGTCTTCAAGCTTGTCAAACACTTCCTTGGCCAGCCAGATCACCAGATCTCTCTCCCATCGAGCATGTCTGGGATAGGATGGGAAGGCGACTGCATCCAGTAGGGAATGTTGATGACATAGTCCGACAATTGGAGCAAATTTGGCAAGAAATACCGCAGGAGACCATCAGGGAGCTTTATCGGTCTAAGCCACGCCGTGTGGCAGCTTGCATCCAGGCTAGAGGCGGGGCAACACCTTATTGAGTTCATTACTGTAACTCTGAAATAAAGCATTCAATTGTTCTGAAATTTTAATCATTTTCGATTCTGTACATAATTTTCCTATCCACCAATTTTTGTCTCCATCGGACAACTCCTTCTTGGTGTGTCGATTTTTTTTGTTATAGAGTGTATTTTGTGCATTGCGAGAGCCACTCATAAGTCGAAAACAGACTGATTTTCATGGTTTTTCAAGTGTATTATGAGCTCATCAAGAGTCGATCGGCGATTTGTATATCGCTTATCAAGGGTTGCCATTCTAGCAAGTCAGTTCCTGAATTATCATTAATACCGTACTTGTAAGCAGTTTTTTCGACGATCAGCTGCTAAAAAGAGGTTGGAAATATTGTGAAAAAATATCGTCATTTGAAAACTGAATTTTGTTTTTAAAGGAATATATGCACTTTCTAAGGACTATTGATGCAAAATAAGCACTTCTAAGGGCCCTTAGAAATGGAAGGTCAAAATAAGCACTTAGAAGCACCCATGGGAACCCTGATGCAGACAAGACAGAAAATTGTATGGTAGAATTATGTATGTGAACCCTTTAGAGGATAAAAACGCTGAATCCTTCACAAGTCATTGTCGTTTTTTAAGAGATGCGGTTACTGCACGTCTTTGAGGTGCTCGTTTTCTTTCCAAATAACACAAATATTACTAATTTTTTTCAAATAGGTACTTTAAACTTACCAAAAACCAAATAACTAAAAATTTATTATTTAAATTTATCAATACATTTTTAGTTATTGCTTTCATTAGATAACATTGGAAAAAGTGACTGCAAAAGGTAGGTTCAGTGAAACTAACAGAGCCTTAAAGACATTTCAAGAATCCAAGTATAATTATTTGCATATATATTTTAGTTTTACATGTGGTCATAAAGAGAGTTGGCACTTGTTTCTCAAATGGAAGAAGTTAAAATGGAAAGAAACTGAATCAGAATGAAGCTTCATAAAATAAGAATGGAAGATTGCTTTATTAAATAATAATTGATAATTGTCAGTATTTGTAATGGGTAATAAAAACTACAACCAGGTTAAAAGAAAAGTGGACATACTAGTAATTAAAATTAATCTTTTTCTGAAATTCATAAAAAATGGCAAAATTATATTAAAAACAGGATGATGGAAACGAGCAATGACCAACTAAGATTATGGTGCCATAATGATTCTAATGAAAGGATTTTCGGTTTTCAAGCAGTAGAATTATCAATGTTGATTGTTGGGTGAAGTATGGGATCTTAAGAGAATGAGTTGGGGAAGACTTATGAAACTTGAATACAATGTTTGATAGCAAATGGTACCAAGAATACAAAAATATCTACTAATATGGAAACTTAACTTTGTTGCCACCTTAGAAATGAAATTTTGTGGCATCAAAATTGTCTTACATCAGATTCTCTAGACAAGACATACTTAATAAGCAAATCTATACTTTATTGGAATATCCATGAATTCTTTAATGGTAAGGGATCATATCAAAACTGAAACTACTTCTGAAGCACTTTCATACATACACTTAACTGCTTAATATAAGGATTTTAATTTGGTTTTCAAGCTTGTTGGTTTCTGAAAAATGTAGGTAAGACAAAACCTTTTTGATTGCAAAATAGCTTCAAAGAATTGAGTTGTTCTTATCAAATGTAGTTAGTAGTTATCTGTCATGGTACTTTAATAAATGGACAGATTGCTAAAATATAAGAATAAGTGTAAACAGAGTGTGGTTATTTATTCTTCACTAATATTTTTTTATAGCTCTAAAGGGGTTATAAAGCAAATGTCAAAAAAAAAAAAAAAAAATGTTTGATCCTACTTTTTGAACACGTAATGGCATGCACTTCTAGTTGTACATATTTTAAATCTTATTTTTGAAACTTTATAAAACCATTTAAATAAATAATACACAAAAGACAACATAAGCAATTAAATATAATACTTTAGCAGTTTAAAAGAAATATAGTGTAAATTCATTCAAATAGAAAATAAAACACAGAACAGATAAATAGACATTCAAGAAGTATATATCCATAAAAATACTAGACAGAATATTGGTGGGTCAAAATTTTACCATAATGGTAATGAATGATGCCCATAAGACAACAATACCAATTAATATAACACTTATATTATTGGTTGTCTGTTGGGTAGATAATTTGGTTATTATGGTGCAAAGATCCAAAAGCGGACAAACAGTGCCACATCTATTGGTGTACTTTTAATAAATTGGCAGGTTGCTATAATATAAGAACAAGTATGATTATTATTCCACACATAAATTACTTTATAGCTTACATGAGGGTTAAAGAAAATGTCGAAAATTTCTGTGATTCTACTATTGAATACCCAATGGCTTGTATTTCTAGGTGTAAGTTTTATAATTACTTTTGACACTTTATAAAACTATGCAAAAGAAAATGCACAGAAATAACAACATTAGAAATTAAATATAATACTTTAGAAGGTAAAAAGAAATATAGTGTAAACTCATTCAAATAGAAAAAAGACAGAACAGATACATTCCAGAAGTATATGACCATAAAAATACTAGAAACAATATTGGTGGGTCACAATCCTGCCATCATGACAATGAATGATGCACACAAGATAATACCAATTAATTTAACACTTAAAGCATTTTAAGACAAATATATTGTCAAAATCAAATTTATTACAATTTAATACTAAGACATTTCTGAAGTGTATTCAAATAACCTTGAAGGATAAAACTTAACAATACATAAACATTTGTTAGTCAGAATATAAAGAGATTCTAATAAAATGGATATGTAAATGCCACAAAAACAAATTTCTGTAACAATCCATATTACTTTTTACATCAAAATACTCAAAATGAATTGAATCTTAGTTATTTGAAATCTCAAACATCAGTTTGCAAGCTAGGGCTGGAAATTTGTAGCTGCTCTCTAGAAACAGTAAAGGAATAACAAATATAAGATGTGAGTTACCTAAATGGCTAAATTAGTGCTAATTTGGAAAAATATCATGAAGCCAGACAAACAGAAATTTTAGATAGAAAACTTGTATTAAAGATTTGATTCAAAACAGAAGACATAGTTATATTCAGAGTGCTATTTAAAATACTTCAAGGGCTCAAATAGGCAATCGTACATAGCAAGAATGATGGTGTTAGTTGTGGCATGTGAGTTTATTAACAGTAAAGCAAATTATAAATAACAAATTTTGAAAATAGATTTATTATGCACTAGCAGTACCTGCACGGCAATGCTCATGACAGCATTTCTGGCAAGAAACAAAACAAACTGATGTGACTGCATTAGACTGTTATGCTTCTAAAAAGTCTTAACACTAATCTCTGATTCAGACAAACAACGTAAATCAAAACCAAAATGATAAATACAAGTATTAAATACTGCTTTTCAAAGTCTTAAAGCTAAGAAATAATACAACCTGATGCAACAACACTCGACTGACAAAAAATAAAATAGAACGTTAGTTCCTCCAACTTGAAAGAAAATCCGTTAGAAAATGAAAAAATAAAAGAACCAATGAAATTAAAGTAACACTTGGCAATCTCTACTATTATAAAAGGAAGTGTCTGCGTGTCTGTCTGGATGAGGACTGTCCTGATGAATCTACAGAACTTACAATAATAAGTCCAATTTTTTTGCGATTTTTCTATCACGCCTGAATTTTAAAATTCAATGTAGAACATTTTTAAACGAATTTAATGGAAATTTAATAATTACTGTATTCTTTGGAATAGCAACCCTATAAAGACATGACAGATTCTGAATTTATTTTTTTGCGTTTCCGTTTCATTTTGCGGAGGAATGGTTTTATGTTATGTAGTTCTTTTTTCTATCTCCTAGATAGTTAAAGATAGAGTAAAAATTTCAACAGATTTGAAATCTGCGGAAAATTTCACAATAGATCGCTACCTAAAAATATGATTTACTTTAAATAAATCATTTTTAAATTGAATACCTTTTATATTTAAGCAAGAGATTGTCACGTCACGCCAACCTTCGCATTCGAGAAATCCATTTCGTGTGCTCATACAATTCCAGTGAAGGAAAGCAAAACAAATAAAAAAATTTTGACTGGCATAGTTTAGTTCTTTTTTGTAAAGTCGGGATCGTTAAAGATAGATTGAAAATGTCAAACGGATTTAAAACCTGCGGAACATTTTACACCAGATAGATACAGGGCTTCTAACAGGTTTCAAGGTCTAAAAAGGTGACAAAAGTAATTGAACCAAAAAGTGACTAATCGAGCAGAAAAAGGTGACAAAAAGTGACTAATTGAGCAAAAAAAAAAGTGACAAATAACAATAATGCTAAATATATTCAAGTATAAAGATAGAAAAGAAAAACGATCCTCACCAGCCACCCCTATCTTTTCTTTCTTTGGAAGGATATTTTTATTTTCTTCATTTAAAAAGTACATCATTTCAAAATATTGGCATAAAAATTTTAAAAAAAATCGTAGTTATGATTATTTAATTTGTTCATTTTTGACACAGCTTACAGAATTTCTTTTATAAGAATGGTAAAAGGACAAAAAGTCTTAAAATACGAGTAAACTCAAATTTTGCAAAAAAAAAAAAGGATGTGTGAAACCGTTTTTTACACAAAAAGAAAATATATCTTGGCAACTCTGTAAATAGTATAAAATAAGGGTAACTTCAGTCTACGTTTATAGAAGTGAAAACGGTTTTGGCTCTTTTTTTTGGCGCACCTCTAGTTGCTAGTAATAACAGGTTAAGATAACCCATCTGTATTATGGTTATCGCGGATTTTAATACAACCTAGGCAACTGGAAATTTTAAAATTTTTGTTTTGAATATTAGGGCTCCTAACAGGTTTCAAGGTCTAAAAAACTGACAAAAAGTGACTAATTGAGCAAAAAAGTGACAAATAACAATAATGCTAAATATATTCAAGTATAAAGATAGAAAAGAAAAAGATCCTCCTCAGCTTCCCCTATCTTTTCCTTTTCTTTCTTTGGAAGTATATTTTATTTTCTTCATTTAAAAAGTACATCATTTTAAAATATTAACATAAAAATTAAAAAATCGTAATTAGGCTATGAATTTCCATTTGGTTTGCTTCGCAAACCAACACCACGGGCAATGCCGTTATAATCACTATACTCAAATCAAACAGAATGTAATCGATTAGGCACTCCCTCACTTCCAAAAAGAAAATCTGTAACGAACTGTGGAAAAAAAGTAAAACAACCAATTAAATGAAAAAAAATTCTGTGACTCAAATCAAACAGAATGCTTCCAAATTATATTTTGTTAAGAAATTGAAAGGAAAAAATAACATTCAGCCACATGAATAATCAAACACAACAATCTGTTAACTTAGCAAAAGTCCAAAAACGAAAAACCAATGAAATGAAAGGAAAACACATAATTTAAAAGCTGTGATAGATCCCACACTGCTGCCATTCTTAGAAAACAAAATAATAAAATCTGCCAATACATTAATTAAAAATGTTTCAGATTAAATTTTAAAATTTGGGTTTCGAGGTGCATTCAGTCAATTTTAGGACTACCTATGTGCCAAATTTCATGATTGTAATATGTATAGATTCGTCTGGATATCTCCCCCATAGACAAGAGACACACTAACACTTCCTTTTTATAACAGTACAAATTGTAAAAAAATATGAATTAAAAAAAAATTAAATTACATATTTTTTCCTCAGAAAAATATAGATCCAAGGCAAAAACTATACTGTAATGAAAAGGCTGTAAAGAAAAGTGTATATGTTTTAATTTGTTTTTCAAAAAAATTCAAAATGTTTTTTATTTAAGCTATGAACTATCAGAAAATATAATTTCTCAAGTTTGGAGGCTTAAGATCGACTCACAATTTTCTTTAATTTTAAATGTCCAGTGGCATGTCAATAAGTTCTCAATTAATCTTTTTAAAAGTATGGAAAAACTTACAATTGAAAAAAAATTGAATTTTGAAGTAACAAAACAAATTTTTAAGTCATTTGTGAGTGCAGATAAAGCAAAACAGTACATTTCCATAAAAACCACCACTAGCTTCTTTTTTTGGGTTGGAATTAAGTGAAAACAAATTCAACTTGTCTAAATTCTTTCAGAAATCAAGAATTGTAACCGAAAATTACTAAATAAAATAACACTTAAAGTTGTTTTTGATACACCTGTACAAGAAAACAAAAATTGTTAATTTTAAATATTTCTAAAATATTTAGTTCTACTGTTTATTTGTTCCTTACATGTACTGAAATGAAGTGCTAATTAAGTAGCAAGTACCAGAGATATTAAAGTTTAATAATTTTACTTAACTTTAATATTGTTTTAATTCGAAAAGATGAAATCATACACCAAAATTCAGATTAAAAAGGATACATGCTGCGACTCAATTGTTGTAGCTAAAAGAAAAAGAACAGTTGCATAATGATCTATACACAAACTATTATGGAAGTTTATATCAATTAAAAATATACATAAATAACCTAATTTAAGTTTTCCAACACTAGTACTCAGGAGTTTTGAGAAAACTGAACATACTAAGAGGTATATTGCAGAAAGGCACATGAAGTTAACCAATGAGTTGAAATAGGATGTCTGAATCCTCTTTAAAAAAATCTCATAATTGGGAGGGGGGGGTGGTGTCAGGGTAAGATAGTGCCAAGCTACATTTTTAGTCAAATTAAACTGACATTGCAATTTGTTTGCAATCATTATAAGTTATAATCTACTGCTAAGAATTTCCTAAAAATGTCAATAGATAACAAAATATCAGTTTTTCTTCTTGCCCTGAACCATTTTTGAAGTTTCTGGGGGTGAGAAAGTGTCAACCATAGAGCATTAGAGGTTTAACTATGACAATCAAGAAGCAACTGCAATTTGGTAACAAATCAAATTTGTCTGTAAATGGTACTGTGAATTCTGATTATCTACACACAGATTATGAGGTTTTGATCATTGAAAGTGAGAATAAAGAAGTGTTGCTTATTATTATATCTATCCAAAGAATGTCAGTTTCCACAATTACTTAGGTTATATTTAATTATTTTGTTTGTAATATGCCTTTATGAAAACATTTTTCTCTCATTCAGTGATTCTAATGTTTAGCAATACTGCTTCATTTTTGTATTATGCAGTTTTAATCACTTTCAATGATAAAGGCAAGTTTTTGTGTCTTAGCATTGCTTTACCCAATCATTCATGTATTTATTATACTGCTGGTTAGAAAACTATCATCTAAAATTGCAATTAGATTATCTTGGGTCATGAATACATGAAATTTGAGGAATACATAAAAAGCACATGAAAAAAAAAGAAAGACAAGTTTTCTTATCTTAAAATAGAAATACAGTCAAATCTCATTAAGATGAACTCGCTTAATCTGAATTACTGAAAATATGAACTAAATTCTAATCTCTCGAAATGTATATTCAAATAATGTTAACTCATTTGTTTAAGAAGAAATTGGGTTACATTAATCTCCAGTTAAGAATAAATCGTTGCAACTTAAGGGCAAACGGATTCTTTTCAATCGTATACAACATCCTCTACCCAACAGATTTTCTTCACTACAAATTCGTTCCTATTCCTTCTATTGTTTAATTAGAGGAATATTATAAATGACTTGTCTTCCTGCTTTCGGGGCTCTAGTGAATGAATGGCACCTGACAGCTAGAAAGACTGCAGACACAGTATACCTCTGCTTATTTCAATAGCGACCGATAGGTGACTGCGCCAGTGAATCTGAGGAGCCCTTTTGACATAAAGTAAACACTCATTGTATCAGTACCATCTGATTGCCATTTGAACTTCTAACTCTTAACGAGCTGTCGCATTTTCTGCTGGTTTGAAAAGTACTCTTGCAATGACTAAAAACATGAAAAAATCTTTAACATTAGAGCAGATACAAGAGATGTTGAATGAAGTGTATGACAGATTCAAAAAGAAGTCAGATGTAGTTAATAACATTGGAATTCTACAGGAATACAACAATCCACGATTTAAAAAAAAAATCAAAATAAAATTGAAGCAGCATGTCGAATTAGCAAGTTTGAACCCAAAAGAAAGCAAACGAGAAATGCAAAGAATAAGGCGTATACTTGACTGGATATAGCCAAATGAACTTTACAAAGGCGTATACGACCAAAAATAAGGACTGATATTGTTTATTTGTTAAGGGCAAAGGGCTTAGGAAATCAACATATGTGTGTAAATGTGTCACCTTTGGAATCAGAGAAACCCTTTAGCTTTCCAGTTAGAGGGTGCAGGGTACACAGTTGGCAACAACTGTTTCAACCACTTTTTGTAAATTTGGGATGTAAAATTCCTATTTGAGAATAGATGAGGTTTTCGCAGTAGAAAAATGTCCTTAAGAGTTTGTACTATGAATGAGTTCATGCTGCATTGCCTGAGGGATCACTAGAAGATCTAGATATATCATTGTTATTTTTAAATAACACCATTTTTCATCCTGTAATCACTATTGTCCATAATTATCTTGTTTATGTTGGAAAGAACCTCATCTGAATTTTGTGCAAAAATTATCTTTTGTGTGAGTTTCTGAGATGCAACACATTCATGTGTCTCTGTACTTGCTCGAGAATCTTTTTTTATATGAATTTTCAAACGAGTGGCTAGTTTGGATGATAAGAACGACAGCAGCAACATATTCCCTTGAGACAACTACCTGACTTCAGTGTGCAGCAGGAGATACTCATGGTGGCTTACCATTTCTTCACACATTAGTTTGAAGAGCCTGCTTTTACAAGATCATTATTCTATACTTTATTATTTTTATGACATCAATCAACACTACCATAAGCTCAGAGTGAGCGTCATTGAAGAACGCAATGGCTGCTGCTACATTTCTTTGCACCATCAGTACATATATCTGCAGTTTTCCCACAGTATTTCATTTAATGAGAAAGATTTATCTAAAAGATTAAATATAACCCACTGATATGTTGGTAGTGGACTGTCAAGAAGGTACTCTTGATAGCTTTGTAAGTAAACATAACAAATACCATTAAAATCGCCAACTTAGCAATATTAGTCAATTCATTCCTTTGTAGTAAGAATTTGTGTATTGTAACATGTAGATGTTCAAATGTAACATCATTTTTCTTTTTGAACTTTTATCTTTTATAATCAAAACATAAAATAAAGTAAATAATTTTATAACAAAAGTCAAATCCTAACCTACTTGAAAACCAATTAAAGCACCTGAATCAATCAATAATGTAATGTTTTTCTATCGAAAATGTATCACAGTAGTTCAGGGTTTGAATGTAAAAGAACGAAACATGACACTTTAAAAAAGGAAGTTACTAATTACAAGCACTGACAAAGAGGTTAAATGCACAGAAAACTAACAGAAGAGTTTCCAAGAAATTACAATATTATTGCTATGAAAATTTCCTGTAAAGTGAATCTAAATTGACTAGCCAGCCTCTATTTAGATGGGGCTGTTTCGAGAATGTGCAGTTCCAAAGAATCATTCAGACATTCAGTTCTAGGAAGGGCCATTAAAAGACAGCACACAACCAAGTATACACAACTCCCTGGCATTTTGCTCAGCCTCATTGTCTGTCCGAATCACGATACAATGATTTTACAGCTAGTGGCAGCAGAATGGCCAAGCTTCTTCTGCTAGAGGAGGCGTGAAATTCAACTTGGCAAATTTCTGTTCAGAAAGTAATTTCTAATTTTCTTACTTTGATTCTACTTTGTTTTTTATTCTTTAAGTTCATTTAATTTTCATGCAGCCCCTGGAAAGGGATGTGGAGCCATTAGGGCTTGCCCAACACAATGCTTTCTGCTATATCCACAGCTAGAAATATTGTGTAGATATTTTTTAAAGTAGTGAACATCTGTCTTGTCAAATTATGTTGTGTAGCCTCAATGTTTAGAAATATTTGCCTTTCCAAGGAATTTTTAAGAGGTAGTTAATACTCTCTTTCTGTTGTTCAGCCTGATGTTCATATATTTATGATACCGTATTACCATAAGGTAAAAAAAGATCAGCATTATCTTGATATTGCTGACACTATTTTGTTTCAAGGGTGTAAATAATTTTGGGTTTGCCACTGTGAATAGGCTAATTTTCGGGGTAGTATGCAAAGACCAGTGATTCATCATTCAAAAACATTGCTTTTTTCAATCCACTCAAGCTGTTGTACACAATGAAAACACTGTCATTCAAAACTCACTACAGCTGAGCAATTTCAGTACAAGACTGGATGAGAGGCATCTCATAACCAAACAGTTCACAAGAATAGTCTGAGCTAAAATAAAAACAATAAAGTTTCATGAGAACTTAACAACATTGTGTACATGTCTAGCCTTCTTTACACTTTTGCTTATGTGTGAGCCTCTTAGACTGCTTATCATTTTTAAAACTTTGTACAAGAACTTTCAACAACAAAAAATATTCATACCCTTCACTTATACGAAACTGCCCATACACTTTCAACAACTTTTAGTATCTGTCTTAGCAAGAGTTATGTGGAAAAATCTGATGCAAATCCTTTGATTGAGTTAGAGCAACAACAGAAATGAAGTGAGCAGCCTTAACTAACACAAGGATAAAACAGCATTCTAAAATAACCAAAAGAGCAAGAGACATAACTCATAGGACATGGATGATAGGCTTTAAAGTTCCTCAGTTCTAAACAGATTCCTTAAATGCTGAGCAGTTTTGAAGTTATGCAATTAGTCCAAATGCTTTTAAATCATATATCATACATTCAGCAAGTTCACAAAGCATAAATGAATACATAATAAGAAATAACTAGATACATACATTTTCTATTAATTTTCCAAGGTTATCCCTTCCAACACGTCTTTCATCTTCAGATTGAGGTCTGTAAAATATATTATGAAATTCTAAATTTGTAATACTATAATCAATAATAAATTGTTTACATTGTCTGAAACACTTATTTACCATACAAAAAAATACTTCAATAAAATTTGATCAAAACATCATTGTCAGGTAAGAAAATCCTTAGTCTCTAGCTTAAAATATTTTGCATTAAATATTTTTTGAGGGGAAGAAACAAACAGGGGATTTCAATGTCTGTTAATAACTATACTGAAATTTATTTTGATATGTTACGAAAGTTAGAAAACATAACTTGTGAACTTTCGTAATTAAAAATTCAAAATTGCAAAGCACCTTAAAATTTGAGAATACCTTTTTAAAACAACAAATACTTATCTACCAAAATACAAAAATTATTGTTCAATAGCTCTTAAAACATTAAATTCTTCTTGAAATGCATAATACAATGCATTTCCTGAGAATTCCAGATGAAATACAAGCCTTGAACATTTAAAGTAATAGAAGTTTTTAGAAAATTGGAATGTTTAAATCCATTCAACCAATCTAAAAGTTTAAAAAATAATCACCAGTTCAAATGGATGCAATTTTCATTTGTCTAATTAAAAATATCAATTGCAGACCGGAATCGAAATTTGTATTTTTATATTTTTAACACAAACAGTTAAAATCTAATTTTGTTTTACTTAAAATTCTAATTAAATTATTCTTTCAAGCTTCATGTTCCAACATTTAAAATTTATTCTGGAAAAGTATATACCAGAATATTTATAAAGCTTTTTAAGTCAGTGAAAGTAATTAAAAACATAACTTTTTGCTCTTACAAATGGTAAACTGAATGGTCCTGCCCTTTCTTAAAATATTTTTCAAGTAGTAATATATTTGATTTAAACTAAAAATACTTTTAAACAGTCTAATCTTCTCATTGTATGAAAATTGGCTACTAATCTTTATTGTAGAGCATATATAATATGGCATATATAGAGTCCATATATATAATATCTTTTACACTACTACTGTATTATAAAATTACAACTACCATTACTATAAATGCAATTCTTGAGGTTTGACAGTAGCTTATAAAAAATGTTCATAAGCACTTTGATGGTTTTGAGGATCAATTCACATCCTTAAATATGCCATCAATACAAGCTGTAGCATCATTACTTCTTGAAAGACTTCTTTAATGCCTAATTTCAATTACAACATTCAAACATGTGAAACAAAACATGAATTATGATGTACATAAATAAATAAGAATAATTCCTTTTCTTCAACTTGTAAAACAATTTTGATGGTATTTGATTAGTCTCTTTGATGCCAAAATTAAAAGAACAATTTTAGTGTTGATTGACACTGATTAATACTACTGTGAAGTAATATGAAAGCATGTTGGTTGAACTGCTATATTATTTAATTAACATAGGAGTAAAAATATTTTTAACATGAGGTGGGTTTTGAAATCACATTTTTTCTTTCACTGTCTAAAGAGTAAGAACAAAAATGTTTTCACAATTAGGTTTACATAGTAACTATTAACTGGCATAAAGAAAAAGAGCTATGTATGCACTATTTTAGTTATGTCACTGATATTCTTCAATAAAATTTAATCATTGAAGAGCAATTTAAAATTTAAAAAAAAAAGTTTTTTTTTTCTTCTGTTATTTGAATACAAATTTAAAATAAAAGTACTTTTCAAGGTGGACCAACAATAGTGAATAAAATGTAATTTCCTCAATTTGACAGAATATTTTTATTGCGTGTATGTGTGAGTTCCTCCCAGCATTTTACTTCTGTAACTTAAACATGCACATTGCTCTTTTCATTGTAGAATGATTTAATTAACACTCTTAGGATTTTGTACAGATTAAAACATACAGCAGCCTGCCATTTCCCTGGATGGCTACAACGAATTTTAGCTTTCTTGTGTGTTGAACGTTTTCAAGGATTCATTCAACCCTAAGTGTGTTTAGTCATTGAAAGTGTTTTACAGGTAATCTAAAAAAAATTCAGAGGTCAAAACTAATACCTAATTTGAACATAAGGCAACTAGATATCTACAATCATACAAAAAAAAAATTACAAAAATATGAGTGTTAAAAGTAAATAACCCATATATTTCTTGCTGTGCATTTAGCTCTAAATGGAGCCTAGCCAATCTTTCTTGTTGTTCCCTAACTTGTTCCATTTTCTCAAATGTGCAATCTTTACCTGGGAAAGATATATAAAGGTTTAATCAATAAATCTTTAAACATAATACTTAATAATAAATTCATATTTGGAAAATAAAAAAAAAACTTGGTTTTTAAAGAGAATAAAGGAAAAAATAAAATAATTTAAAAAATACTAAACTAATCAAAATTGAATTTTTTTTGAAAATATCCTCAAATTTAACTGTTTTTTGTCACAACATTAATAAACAAGGCTACTGAACAAATATATTGGAATATGCTCACATTTTAAAATTAATCTATTTTTCATATAAATTAATGAAAAATGAATTAAACATCATCAATAATGGGATTTTATTAGGATATCAAAACCATAAATAAAAAATGTATCAAAAAAATTGAATTTATTTGATTAAAATCAGAATATTGGCAAAAATTAAATTATTTCTTATTCTTGTTAGGTGTTATGCACGGAGGTGTTAACTAGTTTCTAGAGAATTGAATTATATTGAGCATTTATTAATGAGTGTTTAGGAAATATATGATGGTAAAATTTTACACTTTTGATACTGGTTTGTATCTTTTTAATTAGAAAATATTTTTGATTTTTGACATAATTTAGCATAAATTGATCCCAGAATTCCATATTATTGCTCAAAGAGGATTTGGGAATGCTTCAACATTGAAAATTGTGTTGCATTCCAATATTTATTAGTCTACATTACATCAATTAGTAGGTACAGATGTATTTGAGGATCTAAAGATTGTTTATGTTTACAACTGTTGTACAAAGGGTGAGCTTATTTTCTGTTTTAAAGCTGTCTAAGCTTATAGCTTATAAATTCACTGCTTTCAAATAGGAAATTTAATGATTGATTATGGCATAATCCCATGAAATATCATAAATATCACCTTAATTTAAACAGCTGAAACAAATCATACAATACAAAGCACCAGTATTTTTTTGGCTGCTTTCTCAACTAAACACAATACTAACTCTGCTGTCGATGCATATGTAATTAACCTTCCTGATGGTGGTTTCCATGAGGTATCTCAACATTTATTAGATTAGGTCAAAATTGACCAGATCTTGACTCTCGTTATCATAAATAGATCAGCAGTGTCTTGATGACGAGATATCTTTTCATTAGCAAAATTTGTCAGATCTTGATGGACGAAATATCTCGTTGGAGAGTTAAAAGTAAGAATGTAGAGCAGCAAACCAACTAGGTATACTTTATAAAATCATTTCAAATGTGAAACAAGTTCAGATAATAACAGTTTAATGCATACAACGTTGTTTGAAGAACAATAAAAAGTTTAGTGCAATGACATTTAAGTAGTCTGACCATATTTACTTGAGACAAAAACAAAATGTTGAGGTGGTATAAATGGGATAGGGGTTATGTAATATTCATGAAAAAAAGTAAGATTATTCTTTCTGGAGATCATCAGTAAAACTTCAGCTTGGCCTCTTTAACAATGCAAGGATAAACTTAAAGCTTTTGAAAATATGAAATTTGAACCACATGCATTGAACAACAGAGCCACAGGTTAGCATATAGGCAAAAAAAAATTAATACAACACAGATCCCATGTCTGAGATACACAAGTGTATTTTTTATTCTCTCTTAAATTAATGCAGATATCGATACATAGTACCGAATAATGCAACTCTATGGAGATATAAATTACTGGTATACGTGGATATAGATATGTTAAGAATAATATGAGTGACCAATATTGAAAAAAATTTAGTTTTATTAAAAACGAGACAAAAATTGAGATTTCTATAAAAACCACAGGACAGTCATGAAATATGAAAAAGGTACTGTGCCACTTAAAATGCATTGTCAACTTGTGTCACTGCTGTATGGTTAGCAGTTTCAGAATGCGGAATTTAAAATGAATATTGCACATTGATATGTTATGTAGTCACTTAGGAAAGATATATAGATGCCCCTTTTCCCATTCTAAACTATTATAACACTAACTGTACAGTAGATAAAACAGAATTAAAATAATAAGCATGTAACCTGAAAATTGGAAACAATAATAAAAAGAAATTATGGAATACCAAATGCTTGCAGTTTTCCTGAATGAAAGTCATCCAATAGTTTTAAAAGTCCTTGCTCCATTTGTCTCACTTCTGTTATATCTGTCAAAAATGTATGTTGTTCACATGGTCTAGTGTTTGATGAAGTATCAGATTGCTTTTGTTTACTTGCACCTAGAAATTAAAAAGTAACTTTCAAATTAAATAAGTTCTAAATACAAGAAATGTGGTGCATATTAAAAACTGAATAGAGATGACTTAAACTAAGCAATATAAAGGTGAAGCTTTGATAACTTTAGCCAAGCTACAAGTATACTTAATCTAGTTTTAATTAAAATTTCAAGGGAGACAAAGGAAAATACCAAGTAATAATTTCACATCTTAAAATTAGTTATTGTCGGATTTAACATTTAATTACTTTACTTTAATAAAATTTTTAGTTATAAATAAGGTAATCATCAATCTAGTTTGTTACACAATAGTATATATCCCATTAATGGCATTAAATGGTGTTATTTATTTACAAAAAACATAAACTTTTAAGAAATTTGTCTGAAGATTCACCTTAAACAAGGGGCCACCATAGCTCAGTGGGTTTGTCCAATGTGCTAGTAATCTGCAAGTTCAAGAAGCCACAAAGGTACTTTTGTATTAACCTCATGCCATTGGCCCATTTTCTCTAAACGACATTCTTGTCCTCCTCAAAAATAACACACATAAACTTATATAAGAATGAAACAGGATTTCCATCACATGTCCTTTTGTCTATATAATGCGTTATAATTTACTTTTTATAAATATGGGCCATTTAGAATTTTTTATTTGTCTAATAAATGTCATTCCCTTGTGTGTGTCCCTACCTTCCTCCTTTACACAAAACTACTTTCTAAAAGTGAAGTTAAAAACAATATATTTGTGATATATGGGGTTTAAATTATTAAAAACTCATATAAACCTCAAAAATTAACAATTGATAAAATACCTTAATTTGTTTTTTCCAAAAAAAAAAAAAAATTTAATTGTCCTTTGGTTTTACTGCCATTCTCCTGTCATAAAGAAAAAATTATAATATATAGCAACACTTTTGTTAGCTAATATTACCATCTAGTGGACAGTTGTATCACCAGAGAAGCCAGCTTGAATGTTCTGTTTGCAGAAACAAGCATGGAGCAGTAAAGATTTGAGATTTCCTGTAATATCTTGGTAAGTATTTTAATTCACTGTCATTACCCTGTATCTCTTATAGGCATTAATATTGCAACAAAATCACAAACTAATGATTAAATCTTTTTTTTTAATTGTGTTTTCCAAGTTAACTTTAAAAGTAAATAATTTTGGTGCATGTGGTTTTGATATTAGACAAGGTAACCCTACTTTTGTCATTCTCTTGTCTCATGTAGGGCAGAGGAATGACATGTTATGACATGGGTCATTGAATTTCACAACCTGTGAATATTTAATGCAGTATCAAGCAATCAAAACATTGTTTTTGTGAATCAATCAAGCAATTAGAACTTTTTGTTTTTAGTTATGTCATCTGGCAATACTAGTTTTTTATGGAATTTATGATGGAATGTTTCTGAAGCTTTAGTGTTGCTGTACTTCTGTGTCTTTAAAGAGGCAATAAAACCTCACTTAATTAAATACTAGCCATTGCATGGCAACGCCGTAATGTAATGTAAGCTGGTGTAAAATTTTCCGCAGATTTCAAATCCGTTAAAATTACTCTATCTTTAACCGTCTAGGAGATAGAAAAAAGAACGTTGACTTCCGTTAAAAGATTTATTGTCTGACTGGAAAATCAATTGCGCAAAATCAAAAAGGAAGAAAAATGCGTTTTGCGGATTAAAAAAACTTGGCATGATTCCAAATTTTGACTGCAGGGTCGCATAAGTAGAAAAATTTATCTGCGTTTGAAAAACCAATGGAGAATAAAACTATGAAATTCATTTAGAAATCTTCTAGATTGTATTTTAAAATTCGCTGCGACCCAAAAATTGCAAATAATTCGGACTACCTGTGTGCCATAGAATCGACAGGATTTTGCTTTATTAAAGTCAAGGACAAACAAACGCTTTCTTTTATAATACTAGAGACTAGCCACCGTGTGGCTAGCCCGTCGTGCAAGGTATTAAACCGGTGTAAAATTTTCTGCAGATTTCAAATCCGGTGAAATTTTTAATCTATCGTTAGCAATTCCGATTTTACGAAAAAAAGCTTAACAATCCCAATCAATAGGCTTTTTTTATTTCTTGCTCTCATTCGCAGATAATGGGACAGGAAATGTAATGTTTTTTTTAACGCGAACAGCACGAAATTAATTTGTTTATTTTTGGAAAGGGAAAGTTACTGGGACGTCACAATCTCGTGCGAAAATATAAAAGACATATTCAATTTCAAAGTTATTTATATAAAAAAATCTTATTTTTAGGTATGGATCTAATATGAAATTGTCTGCAGATTTCAAATCCGCTGAAATTTTTACTCTGTCTTTAACGGTCTAGGAGATAGAAAAAGAACTAATTGACTCCAGTTAAGAGCTTCTTCATTTTTATCGTCTGGCTGAAAAATTATTCCTTCGATCAAAATCAAAACGGAAATGAAAGCAATAAATTAAGAATATGTGATCTCTTCTATGCTGTAGCATTCAATAATGATTAAATTTCATTAAATTCATTTAAAAATCTTCTAGATTGAATTTTAAAATTCGCCACTACCCAAAAATTGCAAAAAAATCGGACTACCTGTGTGCCAAATCTCAATGCTGTAAGTGCCATATAATCGTCAGGATTTTGGGGCTACGAAAAAAACAAACCCTTCCTTTTATAATAGTAGACTCTCTGGTTTGTTAATTAGCCTACTCTGTTCTTCATTATGAATTTGTTATGCAATGTTTATTTATTTTTTAAAAATTTGCTCCAATTCTGTCTGTTATACTTATAAAATATTAAAAGTAAACTTAACAGGCATAGTTGTTAGCGAGCTTGACGAAAACCATTCTTTGGTAATTAAAATTGTAGACTTTGGAATTTTCCCAAAAGAACATATTTTTTTCAGATGCATAATGGCCCCCAAGAAAGAAGCAAGTGATTGCAAAAAATTGGATAGTCTTATTAGGAAGCAGGAAAATGAAAGGAAAAGACTTGAGAAGATAAAATCTGATCCAGTTTCGGCAGCCAAATTGAAAGAAAAAGAACGTCTTAAATATTTGAAGAAAGAAACTGGAAAAGTCAAACCAATACCAAAATTATCAGCAGAGACCAGAGGATGCAAAGAAACAATGGAAGGTAAATAAAAAAAAACAGCCATGCCAGCAAGAAAAATAACACTGAACATGACCATTACTTTATAGAAGAAAGTGTCTTAGTTGAACATGAAAATATTCAATGGTCACAGCCATCAACAAGCACAGAATATTCTAACCAAATAAGCCAACAGAAAACACTTGCTACCAAGCGAAAATTTTTGCAAGATAACACCCTTCCGGAAGAAAGTACCTTAGATAGACTGAAAATATTCCAGAAATCATTAGAAAATAATACTGAAACAAATTCATATAAAAAACAGGCAGCTGGTCATTAGCGAGTAAGGAGGGATCAAGCAAAACTAGCTAGAGAATTGAAAAAAACAAAAGATGAATTATTAAAAATATGTAGAATTTCTGAAAAGTATAAAAAAAAGTTTTACAGACTTAGAGACAAAACCAATCAGGAAACTCCTCGAACAAAAAAGAGAAACCTCACGAAAAATTTTAATGTAACACCAGAAGTTAAGAAAAGATTGTTGTTTGGAGAAGTAATAACAAATGAGATGACTGTTGGATACCCCAGCAAGCTAAAAAAAAAATACTACACATATTTAAAAGAATAATGCAAGGAGACCTTTTTAAAAAGTACAAGTTATTGAAAGAAGCAAAGCTGTTCTTTCATGTGACAAAAGATTCAACAATAAAACAAATAAGTTTAAGTAATTTTATGTCTTAAAATATGGTCAAAAGCGACGAACTGGTTTTGTTACAACAGATAAATTAAGAAATAAGCTTTTAGAATATTTAAAAGATGATGTAAATTCCATTAAAAAAAAAACGGGAAAAAAAAGACTATAACCAAATGCAAAAGAAACACCAAAAAAGATATTTAAATGATACTTTGTTAAACCCACATAAAAAATTTATCCAGACTTACCCAGAACATAATCTGAGTTATACATCTTTTACAAAGATTGAAGCCATTCTGGATAGTAACACCTAAAGTTTCTGAGAGATACCGGCTTACGTGTCATCCATTCAAATATGAATATGACGTAGCAAAATTGTTTCAATTGGGGATTATGTCACATAAAAGGATTAATAACCTGATGGATCTCATCTGTTGTGAAAAAAGAGAGAGCGTTTACAACGAAGCTGCTCAAACTGCAAAAATCGTAGAGTTCAATATAACGAGTTTGATAGGAATTTGGAATGTTCATTCACTCAATAGAAAACTGACAGAGAATTTTATATTGATAAGAAAGTGAACAACAAAATATACCGTAAAACAGCAAAATTGGAACAAACATCTACTATACAGGAATTGGTAAATGGATTTGAAGATCAGTTGCCAAAATTTATGCATCATGTTGGCAATCAATATCATCAGCATAATGAAATGAAACAACTGAAGAATAATTTAAAACAACATGAAATTCTCATACATGTTGATTTTAGCAAAAATTATGTATGTAAGTATGCTGAAGAGATACAATCGATTCATTTTGTTGTTGCTCAACAAATAACACTTCATACAGGAGTTTTATACTACAAGGACATTGCTGGTAACCGGCAATCAAAATCCTTTTGCACAGCTGAATCACTTAGACATGATGTAGCAGCTGTCTGGGCTCACATTCATCCGATAATTGAGCAACATCTTCAGGAATACCCTGCTATTACTTCAATTCATTAAGTGACAGTCCTACAAACCAATATAGAAATAAAACTATGTTTACCATCCTTTGTAAGATTTTGAAAGAGGATTTCCCTACTATCAAAGAGCTTACCTAGAACTACACAGAAGCAGGACATGGTAAGGGAGCATCTGATGGAGTGGGTGGAGTAATAAAAATAAGTGCTGACAGGTTAGTGGCACAATGCAAGGATATCAAGAATTTCAAAAACTAATCAAAAATTTAAAATTAGAAGTAAAGGGAGTTTCCATACACATTGTGGACCCAAAAATTATCCTAAGTCTTGAACAATGTTTGAGTTGAAGTGGAAAAACTCTTTCTAGGAACAATGAGAATCCACCAATTGTCGTGGACAAGCCAAAACCTGACAAAAATGAATTTTAGAAGATTGTTGTTTTGTATCCTCCTTACCACTTCAAACATTTTACAATTACAGGAACAAAAAAGAAACCTCGAAAAAAAATCAGAAAATGAAAATAATGGTGATGCAATAGGTAAGTCATTTTATATTTGAATATTAAGTTTATGTTAGAATTTCTTTCAGTCCAACTTTATTTGTTTTATAAATTATTTATGATAGGATATTTTATTGTTTTAGAAAATCTGAAAGCAGGGGAATGGGTTAGTGTATGTTATGACGATAATTATATCCTGGAGAAGTAATACAAATCACCGACAAGGGTGAACATGAAGTGGAGACGATAGAACCTGTTGGAGATAAATTTTACAAATGGCCAGCCAACCATGTTTTGTGTTCATATAGAAGTGAAGACAAAAAGAAAAATATCTGCTCCCTTACCATATGGATTACGGGAGAATAAATTTTATTTTATTGATATCTTGCATTAAAATTTTAAAAATTTAACCAACTGTGCAACCTAATTTAAATTTCTTCTTAATAAATTTTATGAAATGAAGATTAAAATATGTAATGAAGTTATTACATGTGTTTGTCATTTCTCTGTCCAATTGTCATTCCCCCGTATCTGCTTGTCATTTCACTGTCTACCTAAAATTTAATTTTTGAGTACTTTACATTGAAAACATTCTTTGCTGACTTTATTTTATTGCTTATTAAGATTACATAAATACAAATGAACCACCTTTTAAAAGAAAACAAATAATATATAAAAAAAAAACCTTGTTCAAATATTTCAGTTTAGAGAAAATGACCCAAATACCTATCAAAGTTTTGCACCAAACACCGCCAATTTGTTCACTTTCTGCTTCCGCCATTTTAAGACACAGTGCGTAGTTGCATTAGAAACTTGTATTCTATTTTTGGTTGAAGTAAATGTTTATGTAACGCATAATCGTTATGAATCTGTGGAACTTACCTCAAAATGAAATGGTTCAATTCCAGAAATACAGCAAACAACAGGAAAATCAAAGTTGTAATCTTTCGTATCCAACGAAGGTATATTTCAACGAAGAACGCATTTATTGGCAGTACAACATTCACACATGTCGAAAAAGCATTATAATGCATGTCAAAAATTGGTTTGAAAGAAGTTGCATAAATATACAACAGCTTTACGATTCATTTATTACTGTTAAAAGCAACTAGGAATGGCAGACAAAATGGTTGTTGATTGGAATAACTATCTACGGAGATACGCATCCTTGAAATGGCAGAAGCAGAAAGTGAAAAAATTGGCAGTGCTTAGCTCCAAACTTGGTTGATATTCGCCAATGGCATGCAGTTATTACGAAAGTACCGCAAGAAGTTTGATTTTTCCTTGGGTAGTGTCCATTACTTGACATTGTGTCTAGCACAGCTTGGATAAAAACCCAATAATTTTCTTAAACAAAAAAGGGTTTGATGTAGTAATATGTGTAGATGTAATTAAGTTTTAAAGAGCAGCAAACTAAAATATTATATGCAATCATCCCAACTGGGTTATTGATGAAATAATGCAAACAGGATCTTGTGATGGATAAGAATGGAAGTGTTGGTCATTTCCTCAACACCATAAAATATTTGAAACAGGGCCCCATATCTGCATACCGAGCACAAATATGAAGCTACATGATTGGTTCAACATAAAATGCAGCCATATGTTCCAAACATTGTGTTGAAATTGTTCAATTACATGCGTTTTTTTCTTTATTCCATGCACTCTTGTGTTATTTCACTATAAACTAAGAAAATACCTGCATGAAAGAACACAAACTTTGTATATATTTTAGGTTTCCCTCTTGACCTTGAGTTTATGTTCCTTGATATTGATGACCCTCCATATGTGAGGGCTCTAAAGCATGAAAGATGTTTCAATTTACTAAAAAAATGTAGGCATTTTTTAACATTAAAACGATTGAACATCGTAAAAATATTTGTATAAGAAAAATTATGAATCAGGCCAAAAATCCAATTTGTTAAAAATTCTGTAAAATTGTTATGTATTTAATTGTGTAAAAATTAAAAAAGAAAAAGAAAAGGTTCAAAATATGCCTTGCAAATTTCTTCAAGCAGCTACATTTCTAGAATTACCTCGTGAGTTGCTATACTGGGCGCGACGTGGGGTTGCTTTAGACTCAGTTTTCGTTTGTTTCTGATCACTAGAGACTTGATGGTTATTGTTATTATTGAGAGATTTGTTATCGTTGTGTGAGGTAGATGATTGAGCATCTTGAGCATTTTTATTTGTTTTTCCAGACCAGGATGGAGTATCTGAATTCGTAAATAAAATCTGTTCACCATCAACACTATCAATATCCAATGCAATATCTGGTAATGTTTTGTCAGGTTCAGCTTCACACGTCATTTTTGAGGATAAATTATTATTTTTCAATTTCAAAAATAAAACAGCCGCGGATGTTTGTTTTCAAATTTAAACCAAAACAACTTTTTACGTGTTTCATTTCAGTTCAGTTTACCCTTTCTATACTGTTAACTTCCGCAGAGTTTATAGGTCACTGAAGGATTTACTAGCAGCGCTCTCAAATATAATGTATATCCCTAATTCATGCGATTTGTTAACTTTCCGCCGCCCTTTTTTATTGCCTCACAGAAAGCTGAACTAATCATATTGTTATTTTTCAAGAGTCATACAGATCGAAAGTTTCAAAAGATTGAGTTTTTCTAGTGAATAAAACTATCAGTTTCATAATCTATCACAAAACATGCGCATCGTAGAACGTAGATTCCTCTGAGTACGGCGAAAACCCAGGAAAGGCAAAGTAGTAATTGGTAATTTTTTAATTAACGTCGTACTATAGCAACACAACAGGCTATTGACGACGGTCCGGGTAATGGTAATTTGGTATTTTTAGTTAACGTCGTACTAAAGCAAAACAACGGGCTTTTGACGACAGTCCGGGATCAATCCCTTAAGGGAAAGATCCGATGCCAACACCTCTTAATTTCGAACCACGGTCAGATGACGAGGCAAAACCTGAGCTGGCACCACACTCTCCAAACTTCCACACTAACCCAATGTTAGGACTTTCAGCCACGACATATTTAAGGTGCACCAGCCGCCTTTATACCATACGCTTGCAAACATCTATGCCCGGACCCGGATTCGAAAGGGAAAGTAGAGTGCCTATATAAGGAAAGGTAGTGGCATACTTTTCCATCCAACATTCGGTGTTTCGCATTGGTTAATCATCAGTCAAATGAGTCTAGTCAAGGATACCAATTTTGTGTTACCTATGACGAAAACGTGCTGCAGCCAAAGAAACTTCCTGTGTACAGCATGGAAAACTACGAGTTCTTTTACGATTCGACTTAGCCCATGCAATCATGCAGTTTGTTTATTTTCAGAAAAAATTACGCCATCTGACAGTGGTTAAAATTACAAATTGTTGTCCCTCGATCCCTTGCTTCGGGATTGATCACGGACCGTTGCCAATAGCCCGTCGTATTGCTGCAGTTCCACTTTAATTCAACTCCCTACCTAGAAGAAATTCAACACATAAAAATGGTTACCCAGTATTCACTTTACTTACATATGTCCACTATATTTTGCATATGAATGACCTTTTGAATACTGTGTATTATTTCTAAGGTTGCTTTTATGATGAGTTTCATTCTCATTTGATATTGCACATCATTTAATGTATGCATTTCTCTTATCCATCGATAGTAAAAAATTAAAAAATACTTAAATTTTAAATTGGATGGCATTCAGAAATTTTACGTAGCAAAAGATAAAATAATTTAATGTTTAAAGAAAATACACCTTGCGTATTTTTTTGTTTTTATCTTAATAGGAGAAAAAAGGAACATGAGTCATGATTACACGAGAAAAATATACAAGAAATGTTTATTGTTTCAAAGAAAGTAACTAAAATTCTTCGTAACGTAAATTTAAATCCCGCATAGTTGAACTTTCAAGTGGAATTATTCAAGGGATCGATTAAGTTCCTCTGAGAGAATTTCGTATCTCAAAGATTGTTGATTTACGTGTCTTTCACCAGTCATCGGAGTTGTACTGTTGAAGATTCTTTCTTGCTGTCCTTGAAGAGCGAGGAGTCCTTAGTAGTGGATCTGTTGAACTTGATTCAAAAGATTATAGTTGTAGGTATGTCCTCTATGCTTGGGTTCTGTTGGCTGCCTAAGTAAGCTAGAAGTTCTCTCCATAACTCTAGGCATGTCCCCTTTGGTTCTCATCTTCAAACCAGCTGACATCTTCTTAATATCTGGGAGAAAGGACACAAAAAAAGAACGCCATTATCTATCTTAACTTCATCACTCTTCCACATCTGAACAAAAGTAACTCTCTCTTCTCTTGCTGTTAAATAATAC
Source organism: Metellina segmentata (assembly GCA_947359465.1). Classification (NCBI taxonomy): domain Eukaryota; kingdom Metazoa; phylum Arthropoda; class Arachnida; order Araneae; family Tetragnathidae; genus Metellina; species Metellina segmentata. The sequence continues at coordinate 38,000,838 of OX375884.1, forward strand.
TTATGCTTAAGGAGGTCACCTATTAGGAATAAGAAAGATCTTGGAATTCAAAAGGTGGGCTGTGGGTGCGATTAGATCACCCACAGTCTATTTCTATGTATTATGTCGAAATTAGTTATACAGTACAACCCCGGTTAACCGTACTAAAAGGAGAGGCTGTTTCGTATAACGATTTTTTCAGTTAAGCCATGAACATCTATTACTATGTATTTTGTATCTAATTACAGTATGTATGTTAATTCTGAAATGTTTTGAAGGTCAAACGAATTAAAAACCCTCTCTGTAGGCTACACTTATGTTCTTTATTAAAGTTAAAACTACATTTTTAGGATTACAATACATCAATATATACTTAGTAATAGTTTATAGTACATGAATTATTCATTCAAAACTCAGTAATTCTTGTTTGTTTCTGGCGTTCCTCCCAACGTTTTCAAGCAGCAGTATCCCGTCATTTTTTCTTTACAAGGATTTCGGATAACCCAAGTTTGATTAACCGGGATTTTACTGTGCATATGAAATCCAAATACCTCAGTCAGTCACTCACTGACTGATCACTGTATCTCAAGAACTTCAAGACCTAGGAAGCTGAAATTTTGCAGGGTGATTCTTATACTATAGAGGTGCACTAAGAAATAATTTCGAAACATCTAATTCCTAAGAGGCTTAAAACTGACTTAAGGCCTAAGCCCCCATTCATATCATAAAATGGATTTCAACACACAGGTGAACTGATAAGAATATGTAAACAGAAAACGGTAATGTAAACACAGGAAAGAGTAATAATAAACACCAGTGATTTGTCACTCCTTAATGTAAACACCCTAAGGAAATATGCAAATAAGTTTTGCTTGGTTTTATGATAGTAAGAAGTTGTACTCTCGAGATTCGTTTTTTTCTCTGCTTTCAATACTTATAGCTGTTTTGCTATTCCATTTTGTAGCTGAGCTGGATACTTTCTACTGATCCTTATTTTTTACCAGCAAGGCGTTGCCTATGACAGTTCTTTTCGTGGGGTCAGGTGTGACCACTGCTCACTATCCCCCGGTGATTGCTACGAATTCCCATTTAGTTTGCTTGGGAATTCCTAGCCTATTGGATAACAGCCATCAAGGCGTTGCCCGTGGTGTCCGTTAAAAATTATGAACGATTGAAATTTTTTAATATAACTTTAACAATCCCGATTTTACAAAAAAAAAAGAACTAACAATGCTGAACAAAATGTTTATTATTTTTTGCTTTATTTCGCTGAAATCGTATGAGGCCAGGAAATGTAATCTGTTTATTTTTTGAACGCGAAAGTTGACGTGACGTGACGTCACAATCTCCGATGGTAATCTGTTGCGAAATTATAAAAGATATTCTCAATTTAAAAATTTTATTTATATGAAGAAAATCTTATTTTTAGGTAACGATCTAATGTGAAATTTTCCGCAGATTTCAAATCCGTTGAAATTTTTACTCTATCTATAACGATCTAGAAGATAGAAAAAAGAACTAAATAACCCCAGTTAAAAGTTTATTTGTTTTTTATCGTCTGCTGGAAAATCATTCCTCCGTGCAAAATAAAAACGGAAACGAAAAAAAATAATTTAGAATCTGTGATCTTTTATGCTGTTGCATTCTAAAAAAAACAATAATAATTAAAGTTTATTAAATTAATTAAAAAATGTTCTACATTGAATTTTAAAATTCGCCCCTAACCGAAAATTGCAAAACATTCGGACTACCTGTGTGCCAAATCCCATTACTGTAAGTGCCATAGATTCGTCAATACTTTGCGTGCAGAAAACAAACAGACAAACACTTCCTTTTATAATATTAGAGATTCGTGTCATCTCCGATATACATAAAAATGCACAAATTATTTCTCACATACCTTCCTCTGTTTTCTTTTTCTTTTCACAGTACACATTATTAGGCATGGAGCTCATTGATATTGACGACGTGATAGCTTGTTGAGTGAAAGTGTTCTGGTCTCATGAGGTCATCGCATTTTCAACCGCTCATACCTCAATGTTCTTCTCAATGACACCCCGAAACAACCACGTAGTCGCTTGCCCTATGCTTACAACACTAGATGTAACCAGCCATGCAAGTATTGTTGTCCAGCGTTCTGCCAATGACAAAACCGGTAACGAATTTTCTTTTACTGATGTATTTTACACTGTTTACCCTAAAAACCAGTATCTTATAATGCTGCTTCGGAATCGAATACTTTCTAAGCTTTGTAAAGGCTCCAGGCTGCAGGTAAAGTCTTTATATAATAACATGATCTTTACACAGCAATGCGACGCTAATTAAAATACCTACATACTGCAGTTAATAATTCTGGGGATGGTTTTATCCTCTTTCTCCTGGAACCCTCATCGCCATCTGACCGTGGTTCAAAATTTCTTGGTGATATCCTCGGATGTTCTCTTAGGGGACTGATCCCGGATCGTCGTCAATAGCCCGTTGTGTTGCTCTAGTACGACGTTAATTAAAAAAAAAATATACCAAATTACCTGGAACTCTCAATGCCACAATATTAAATGAATATTGCGTTTAAGGATTTTTTCGACGCTTTCAGACTTGTGTATATTTTACAACGATTTACACAACGCAAATTTTCCCTCATAACTAGCTGCAAATTTATTTTTAGAGCAGTGGTTCCCAAACTTAGTATGCCCATGGACACCTTTTTTAAATTGAAAATATGACCAAGAATCCCCAAAAAAGTGAAATACCTCTACATAACTGCATAATAAATAGAAAATTACAAATTTAACTTTCATGTCTTGAATGGTATTTATTTATTGCAATATGAATTTTGTATATTTATTGTAGTATTTATTAAAATTAGAATTTATTGAAAGTAGTAGCATTTATTAAAATTAGTATTTATTGAAGGGCTGGGTGGCCTGGTCGGTAGGGCATCGAGCTCGTGACTGACTGATCATGAGTTCGAGCCCAGCTGACCAAAAACTCCCGTGTACGGTAAAGGTGACTGGTGCACGAAAAATCTGTCATGGTCACAAAGTCCTCCATGTTCCCATAATAAATCAATACCTCTGGTGGTGCCGAACCAGGGATTAGCTGGTCTCTGGTTTGGATCAAAATTACAACCGTGTGCGTGTGAATGTCGTGAAAATGTGACCTCTCCGTAAAAACGAGACGTGTCGATGTCCTGCCATCTGTTGGCTAAAAATTCGAGCTAAGTCGAACTTCCTCTCAATGGGGCTCACTTGCATGGAAGCAGCACCCCCCCCCTCGCCTCTTGCCGTCTTCGACGGGCCTGGCACTCGTTTGGTCTGCCACTGTAGGCATAAGAAACAACAGTATTTATTGAAATTAGTAGCATTTACTAAAATACTACTACTACTATAATATATAGTAGTAGTAGTATTTTAGTAACTACTACTACACTATCTACCAATAAATATTTGGACACCCTTGCAAATGACGATATCTGCGGTCCTGATATACGTCACGCCCACCGCCGTTGAATATCGTGTATCATCAGTCGCACGCAAGATGCCACGAAGTGCAAAGTTATCTGATTTCGAGAAAGATGTAATCGTCGAGTATCACAGAAGTGGCCGATCCTTAAGGGACATATCTAGCGAGATGAATTACCAAAATCGACAGTGGCCAATGTGATTCAGAAGTGGCAGGTGAGCGGTGATTGTCGGAATGTGCTCCGAGTCAGCGGAGCCTCGAAACTGGGAGATAGAGATTGACGGGTGCTGTCTAGAGAAATTCGGAAGAACTGCACCCGGCCGATGGCCCACATACTCCAGGAGTTTCAACAGGTATCCGGGAGTGTTGTTTCGATTAATAACATCCGTAAGGAAGCACATCTGCTTGGTTTTCATGGTGGTGTTGCCGCCCATAAGCCTTTGATCACAAAGTCCAACAGCGCTGCTCGGTTAATGTGGTGCAAAGCACGTCGAGAGTAGATCGTAGATCAGTAGAAACGGGTTCTCTGGAGCGACGAATCAAGGTTCACACTCTACCATTCGGATGGCAGGGTCTGGCGTCTGCTTGGAGAACGTCCAAGCAGTGTTGCAAAGGGTGGAAAAAACCCGGTTTATTCCCGGGAATAAACCCGGTTTTTTGGGAAGGGAATTTAAAAAACTTCCAAGAATTTTGAAATTTCGGGAATTTTGAAAATTTTTAATGTTTTGTCTGGAAAATTTTAAAACAATATTTTTTTTTTAGAAACTCCTTAATAGTTTATAACAGCAACTTCAAACGTGTGAGCCGCGGTAGCTCAGTCAGTAGAGCGTCGGGCTCGCATCAGAAGGGTTGTGAGTTCTGTCCTCGGCGGAGCCTGAAATTCTGATGATTGCGAGATCGGCGCTTCGACCTGGCTAAAGACCGTCGTGTTCACTAATGGTGACTGGGGCACGTTAAATAGGTCGTGGTCACAAAGTATCCCATGTTCCCATACCAAATCAATACCTCTGGGGGTACCTGATCAGGGGGTTATCGGCCTCTGATTGGGATCTAAATTACGATATGTGTGAGTGAATGGATGTATGAAAGGGGCCTTCTTGTAAAACGGATGTGCCATGTATGTCGAGCAAAGTCGGACTTCCTCCCAATGGGGCTCAATAACATGGAAGGCGCACCCCTTCGCCTCTTCCCGTCTTCGACGGTCCTGGCACTCCTCCGGTCTGCCAGTGTCGGCATAAGAAACAACAACACTTCAAACGTGTACTCTTTTGGCGGGCTCTAACAACTGTTTGCACTGACCATTTCAATTTTAGAAAATTTTCGTCTTAAAGAAATAGAATATCACTTATGCCTAAATTTTCCCATCTTGCAATTTACAAAAATTGAAAGGTAAATATTAATGAGATTTTGTGGATATTACTAGTACTAATAGGTGCATGCGAAAACAATATTTTTGAGCTAAATCTTTTTTGTCAATGAGCCTAAAGAACAAACTTTTTAAGTGAACCCTTGTGTGCATTCAACCCTTTGCATAGTTCTGACTATATATTCTGAACCTTTGAATAATTCTCTGGATTGGCTGTTTCCTATTTATATTGTCATCGTTTTATGCAAATTAATATCACAGTGAATTAATAAGTTTCTTTGACTAGCTCTTTGAATGTGATTATATTCTAATTTTAAAACTTTAATTAGCAATTGATAAAGCTATTTTCCCTACATAAAATCAGGTTTTTACTATGCATGAGTTTGGTTGGTAATTTAAAAATCTAATTTGATATTTATTGGAATTCTGAGCATTTTGTTTTTAAATTTTGATTTTGGTGTTTTTACTCAACAGTTTCATGCATGAACTAGAAACATTGAATTTCATGAGTTCAAATCAATCTATATAAGTAATACTTATAATGCAATCAATGCTAAGAGCATCTTAGTGAATTTTAACCTGCTATGCTTTGTACCTTTGACACCAGGGATACTTCTCCCCAAGGACTTTATTCGCTATATTGGACGGAAAAACAGCGTATGGCCGAAAGGCCTTGAGCTGGGAGTAGGATAAATTTTTTTTTTTAATTGGGAACTCAAGCATTTAAAATTTTATTTAGTGTTCTATTTAATACTAATGGGATGATTTGTGTTCCAGATAATGGTAAGACCAGCTTCAACAGTGTGGATTCATTACACTTCAGAGTTTGGTCATGCAAAATGCAGGTATTGCCACAAGAAGTATCTGGTACCAAATGCTACTAAGATGGCAAAGCCTTTAGAAAAATGCGTTAATAAAACCCCAAATAATGTCTTTCCCTATATATTCTTTGGCAGATGCCGATGAACCTTCAGTTATTGTGGGATCCCAAGAGGTGATAACGGACGTTGAAACTATGTATATGGATCCAGGACTATCAGAATCCACAAATAGATCCTCTTGATACTGCGTTGTTTTTTTGAGCTATTAATCCCTCATAAAAGGCTTACAAGTGCCGGTGCCAAATTGAATCACCAGTAAAGTAGAGAGTAAATTGTAACTGCTTTATATAAAGATAATATGAAATGTTTAAAAGTATTATTTTTGATGCAAACATTAATCTTATTTTTTGCTGCTAGGTCTCGGAACAAAACCATCACATCAACATTCATCTGGATTTGGATATAAATGCTGATGTTGTTTATACAATAAAAATAAACCGATATTTTCCCCCAAGAAAGAAAATTTAAATTTTATTGAAACAATTTTCCAGGTTGTACTTTTATATATATGGGGTTTTCCCTTTATAGTTTTACTTAGCATCAAACCAAAAGAAGCCACACAATGTGAAAAAATGGTTGGTTTAGTTTATTCCCAATGTTCCCCAAAGTTCCGGGTTTTTTTCCCAAAATTCCCGTGTTTATTCCCCTGTTCCGAAATTCCAAGGTTTTTTGCATCACTACGTCCAAGTGATTTCGATATTCCGTAGCTAGATTTATTTAAAAATAAGACATTTAGTAGACGCGTCTGAGTTGACATTAAATAACAAGAAACATTATTTCACTCTTGATTTTTGAAATTCACATTTTATTATTTCTTCATTTTTGAAGCATTGATGCTATAGGTATAGCCGTAAAAAAAAGACTAACCCGATCGCAATTACACAATTTACATCGCAAAGTATAACGGAAGGTAGCAATCGATAGGGATGAACGATATCAGTATTTAAAATATGTCTAAGGGACCGTCTTCACATAAAATTGGGTTCTTGCTCCAATAATATCAATACGAACCCCCATTTTTATCACAAATTTGTATTCCACACACAAATTCAGGTGGATTTGAGGAAAAATAATGAAAAACGGCTTAAAATTGACCGAGAAAATTCATAAAAACCATTTTAGGGGAGTATAAGAATTGAAGTCCACAGTAGAAAGGGCGGATTCCGATCAGGTAGTCCGATTCCGGGAGTATGTGTCGATTTCAACGACTGTTTGAGGAAGGTTTGTTAGAGTGTGACACAGATTTTGTAGTTGTGTCCAATAAGAGGATTGTTACAATCCCCTAGCCTACAGTAGTATAAGTAGGTTGTTAATTATGTTTCAGAAATATCTGAATTATGAAGTTAAATTTTGCTTAGCAAAGAGTGATAAAATACCCTTCACACAAAAGCTTTACAATAAAGCTTCTCTCATTTAATAATATTATACCAATCACATTATAAATATTAATATGATGTGTAGTGGCCGTCGTAATCAATGACCTGTTGCAGGCGCTGTGGCATGGAGTTCAATAAGATGGCGACAAAATCAGAATCCATTATCATTGAATCCCAGGATCTGTTGGTAGAAATTTCTGCTTTCATTTTTGTGAAACAATCCGCAATAACGATAATAATCATCGAATTTTGCAAACAGTTTCCCTGCGCTACTAATTATGCACGTAATGAGCTGAAAAATTTGGAATTCCGATGTTTCAGCAACAGTTGAATCGCATGGAATCAAAATTTACCCATGTTTCTATTAATAATTTTTATGAATATTAATTCCATAATAAATACAAAATAGTAAAATTTAGTTTGATCGTTAAAATGTTTATAGATTGTGTTTGGGTTTTTGGGTAGCAAAGGATGGAAAAACAATTTCCAAGAAAAATTAACGTTTTTAGCAAATATAACAAAAAACGTGAAACACCAATTTAACATTAAGAGATCCAAATTTCAAACACTTACAAATCGGTGACAAAGACAATAAAATTGATGAACTTTTTTTTCCGTCTTAAACTGTGTATATAATCCAAAATTTGTGATAAAATTTGAGGGTTCGTATTGAAATTATCGGAGCAAGCACCCAATTTAATACGAAGACAGCCTCTTAGACAAATTTTAAATATTGATATTTGTAGAAAACATTCATCCCTATTGATTGTTACCTTTCGTTTTGTTCTGCTGTGTATTTGTGCAATTGTGATCGGGTGAGTTGTTTCCTTTTTTTTTTTTTGACGGCTATACATCTGATATAAAGAGATGGTTAAGTGAGTGAAAACAATGAGATTGTGAGGTGATTAAGTCAGTGAAAACAAATTATTATCTTTCATAGACCAGACCTATGACATGTAAAATTCACTAAGTTATTTTTTCTTTGCATGAACGCTAGTTTTTTTGGTAATTGGTAATGTTTAATCAACGTCGTACTAGAGCAACACAACGTGCTATTGACGACGGTCCGGGATCAATCCCCTAACTGACAGGACAACACCATGTAATTTTGAACCACGGTCAGATGACGAGGCAACACCTGAACTAGCATCCATCCCACTCTCCAAAACTTCCCACACAAACACAACGTGAGGACTTGGGCCACGAAAGATTTAAGGTGCATCAGCTGCCTCTACACCAGGGCTCGAAATACCCGGGTGCACAGGTGCACTGTGCACATGAAAATAAAATTGTGCACCTAATTTTTTCCCGCTAGGTGCACGCAGTGCAACTAACTTTAAAAGAAGGGGAGGGAAAACGTGTTTTATTTTATTTTGATGTTTGAACAAAATATTAGTATCGACCTCTCTCGCTCTGAAGGATCGTAATTAAAATTCCTAAATACACACTATACGAAAACAAAATCGCTGGGCGGTAACGGGTTTATACAGGAGGAGGGTTTACTTGTGCCATTGCCACCAGAATTTTCCGATGATCGAAACATTTTTCAGATGGCACTGTTGAAGCGACAGCCGTGCGCCGATACCTTGAAAAAACGAAAGTTTCGAAAGAAACACGACAGATAATCCAACTATGCAGTGCGCCGATTGAAGACAGATTTAAATACATTGTTAAGGATCCACTTTGGTCTCCTTTTGCTGTGTTCGAGCCATGTTATTGGCCAAACAATGAAGAAATTGAGAGTTATGGGAACGAAGAAATTGTGAGAATTTATGGTTGCGTTTTCAAATTCCCTTAGAAGTAATAATTTCGCAGATAAAAAAATTGTTTAAATATTTTTTTTACTATCTAATAACCTATCTAAACATACCCAACTAATAAAGTAGGTTACATTACATTAATGCTCTAAAATGGAGTTTTTTTAATGTGCACCTGATATATAATCTGTGCACCTAATTTAAAAACTTGGGTTCACAAGGTGCACCTGCATTAAAAAATCTATTTCGAGGCCTGCTCTACACCATACTCTTACAAACATCCAGGCACTGACACGGTTTCGGAACATGAATCTTCCTATCTGTTGGTCGGTTGAAGGCTAGTTTTATTCAGGATATCACACTTATTGAATAAAGCTAGGAAGTAGAATTTCACCTTTTTCTCTCAGAACTGAGGTTTTCATTTAGGGTGTCTCATTTTGTTAGGCGACGATACCTTCCTAGTAAATTATTACTTTAATGATTCTGCCATAAAATTCGTAGCCTATTGGATAACAGCCATCACGGCGTAGCCAAATATGACTTGTTAAGAGATCCAATCTTCGTGACGATCGCTGAGATCAAAAAGAAAAAACAATAAAGCTCGCCAAACCCTGGTGATTGCTATACAATTCCAAAAACGATCGAAATAGTTTATTGTGTTAGTCCGGTGCGACGTTAATTAAATGCCTACCAAAAAGAAACGTGACGTTATTGTCTAATGCGCCCATATTCGTATTGCAAAAAAAAAAAATTACAATTTAAAAAGCAGGAAAGGGAATCTGTGATCTCGATAGTGATGGTCAAATTCGTATTGGAAAAAATATAAAAGTTACAATTTAAAAATAATTTATTTAATTAGTTTTAAATATCGATCTAATGTGAAATTTTCCACAGATTTCAAATCCGTTGAAATTTTTACTCTAATTTTAAAGATCTAGGAGATAGAAAAAATAACTACATAACACCAGTTTAAACTTTTTATTTGTTTTGTTCTTCGGCCGAAATCGTTCAAACGGAAACATGGAAAAAATAAAGTTAGAATCTGCCATCTCTTTATGGTATTGTCATTCTAAGGAAAACAATAATAATTAAATTCTATTCAATTCAATTAAAAATGTTCTAGATTGAATTTTAAAATTTGGCGCAACCCAAAAATTGCAAATTCGTTTTATCTGTGTGCCAAATCCCATTACTGTAAGTGCCATAGATTCGTCTGGACTTTGATCACAGAAAACAGAGAAACACTTCCTTTTATAATATTAGAGATTTTCAATTATCTTCAGGCTAATCATATGATGCGTTAGTTGGATATGTTTGACCAGGATATACGTTTACAAAAGGAAACATTTTAATTTCGAAAGTAATATATATAGCGTTTCCTCTTCAAAACATTCAAAATTATTTGAAATTCTTTTGATTTTAATTTCAAAATAAATAATGCTTGTTCCTAATTATCTATTCTTTAATAATGCTTATTGCCTTTTATGTCTAAACAAAATTGTCAACTGGATTGCTATTGTGAATTTTCTTGCACTTTTCCTTTGGGATGAACGTGTCTTTTTTAAAATATTACTGTGAACAATCATGAGTACCTTCTACGGTTGACCTAGACCACTGTGACTTCGAAGGACCAAAAAGATTCATGTAAAATGATTCATTTCTCTTTTCCACATATTTGAATACATACCTACATTCTTGGCATCCAAACAGGCTGAAGATTTTTTTGTAAATTTGTTATTTATTAATAAACTGTTGGAAATTAATTAATAACATATATCATCATTAACTAACGTGACATTTAATGGCTAACATTTCATCATCTATTGATGTGATTAATATAAAACTTATTTAAAATTTAATGATTAATTACACATGATAAAGAAATTAAATTTTAATATATTATGTAATGATTATTTAATATAGTACTTAATGACTTTCAATAATTAATAGTTACCATTATAAAAAAAATTATGTGGTTATATGATATGAACCGTTATTTTTGAAACTGGTATAAGTCCACTTTTAAAAAATGAGTTTATTTTCTTTAAGAATTTTAATAATTATTATTGCATAGTAAAATTTAACAGGTTTACACCGTAAAAAACATCATCCGAATTGAGTAACGTTTGTCAATATTTTAAAATTAATTTAAACGAAAACCCTTAAATATCTCGATGTATGAAAAAAGGGACTTATACCACTTTCAAAAATAACGGCTCATATATTTTTACAATGATTCCATTTTTTACTGTAATATGTTCCAAATACGAATGCAAAAATGTTCAAATCTAAAGAGCATTGATATTAAACAATAATATTTTGTCTTTAAATTTCCTAACAGTCAATGCTATTAAGTTAAATATATTATCCCCCAAAGTTGTGTACATATTCTCAAATAACCTCTCTTAACCTCACTTACGTGGCAGGAAAAGTTCTTAAAACATACTTATACGGAACTGCTCTTTAATAAATTGGTCTTTTTACAGTTCAAATATATTTTTCAACAAACGTGAGAAACAAGGCATAATCTAGGAAAGAATAAGCTTAGAGAAGAAACAAGTTTTCTAGAGTATATAGGGTGTGAGGATTCATTGATAAAGTCCATCCATTGATCCTCCCAATGCGAAATCTAAACCCCCGACGGAGTTCGCCGAGAGGCACAGGTGCGAACCACTGCGGACAATGGAGAGTCGCCAGTCTGTCAGGAATATTGGCTCTAAAACTACAATGCAAATGCGTTCTATCCCGCCTTTATGGATGTACTATCATCAGCTTGGGTTGAAACAGCCGAGAGAGATTAGACGACCCGACGCCAGATACGAGGCCAATGACAGACGCAACGGAGTGACATCAGAACCAACCAGGACCAATCGAGGACCAGCTCCACCCCAGCGGCCGGAGCGCGCCAAAATCCGAGCCGAGGAATCGGAAGAAGTAAAAAATTCAGTTTTGACTTGATCTCATCCCGAGGTGCGTCGTACTGAGACCCTTACCGGTAGACCAATTTCTTCTCTTTTGAGAAATTATTTTTGAAGTTTGGTGTGACCTCGCCCTGAGAGGACACCTACTCAGAAGCCTTGAGAGACTGAACACTATAAGTCCCCGATACTTTATTTAGAAGGAACGTCCTAGAGTTCCGGGTGTGGACCGTCACTAGACGTCTATAGTGAGATCCTGTGCAGATCTGTGTCGCCGACGAAGTGATCTCCTCCCAATATAAAATTGTGCGATCGTAATGTCGTTATTACTATGCTAGAACCGTTCTTCGGTGTAGACCTTTCTTCCGCTGGATACTTTTCTGTTAGAATTGAGTTGAGACCTGTCCAATCTAATTATTATAGACCTATGTCTAATTTCAGAGTCTTGTATATAACATACCATTAATCAAGAGCAACTGTAAATAAAAATTGTTATGTTAATTAAGCTAGACTGTTCTCTGTAGATTCTTCATCTGCACGCTACCCAGAGAAATCATTACAAGGGGAATGTGTGGCACAGTGGTTAGACGTTTTTTAATTTTAGCTGTGGCATCAAGGTATGCATCTATATGAAGCAAACAAAGCCCTTAAAATGATCTTTGCTCTTTTACATACATGTTACATATCATAAAAATTATAACGAGTAACATTTAATTTCAGTATTAAATGTTTTGGTAGTAATGTAAACTGTTACACTGTACCCCACTGTCGGAGTACAGTGTTACACAATGTGGGATACAGTGTTATGTTATAGTAGCAACAGTTGATATAAAGAATGGGCTTTTATTAAAATTCATTTGAATAGAAATATACAGATATCTAATGATTTATTAACCAGGCTTAAAATAAAATACCACATTTGATTAGTTTACGTGTATAATTGAACAGCTTTAAATATGAAGGAAAATATAGGGAAGAAATAATTAAATTTTATAACAATATTGTTATTGCCTACACACTTGAGAAAACAAAACATTAGCAATGACAGTTACAGAGTAGTTATAAAAAAACAAGAGTAAAGAAATTGTAAACTTATTTTAGATTTTGATAGAAAGTTAAATCCACAGAAAAAAACAGCATTTCTGCAAAATTTATAAGATTGAAAAATTATTTTGACACTTCAAATCAACATTGTTCTGGTTCGCGTCCTCCCCAATAGAGTGAACTTTTATGTTCTTTAAGGTGTCCTTCTTCAACTATAACAAAATCTAAATTGTTAATTGTTAAGGGATCTTCATCTGATTGCAATTCTGTAAAAGAGATGTTATCATCACTATCAGCATAAGATAGTGAATCTTCATCTTTTTGATGATATCTCGGAAGGCTTACGCTTCAGGTCCACTTTGGCCCGCTTCTTGGGAATTTCGTTCTTTATAAGGTTTGGTGTCTTTTTCCTCTTTAATATTTCCTCTTTAATCATATTTTTAACTGGCGTATCAGTCAAGATCCGACATTTCACCTGTCATCTATTTTGTGCAATTTTTCGAATTGGGGCTATAGCGAAAGACCTTACGTCTTGCGGAGACGTAATTCCGTTAGCTTGTGAATTTTTCGAATGGATTAACAAAAGAAAACTGCTAATAATGTAAAGAAGATTGTAAACATCCCTTAAAAAGATACGTAAACCTATATGGAGAAAAAGCTTTTTGAAAAATTAAAAAATTTATTTATGTTCACATTTATATTTAATTAAAAAAATCTTTAAGTGAAAAATTCATAGCTATAAGAGCAATAAAATTTACATTGTGAAACATATGCTTGTTTGTAATGTGTTACTTGGACAAATTATGTTCGTAAAAGTGTGCCCCATTTCATTCTTTAACACTGTACCCCATCTGACATAGCTTGTAACAAAAATTTCGCATGACTACATAATGTCAATTTAGATATAATCCAGTTAAACTTAATAGAACCTAAACACAATTACCTTTACTACTAAAATATTATTCGTTATAAAATAAGCACCACTCATGAATAAAGATAATTTAATTACAAGCACAAAATTTTACTTTTAACATGCAAAAATAGAGATTTGTTTGCAGAAATGTAACTAATTATGCAAATTCTTCCAAAACAGATGCACTTCTGGTAAACAAGATGGCTGTCAAGATTGTCAACAAATTGGTGCTTATGTTGCTACCATTTTAAAATGAAATTTACTGTAACACTGTACCCCATTAACACTATACCCCACCTTCCCCTTTAATAAGTTTAAGTTTGTTCTTCCTTCGGAAATTAACATTTCAAACAAATTTGATCAGATTGTTTCAAATTTGATTATGTAAACCTAATTTCGTTTATAAAGTGTGTAAATTTAAATAAAATTTCAGAATAATTCAGAATTGAAAATCTGATTAAGGTTTAATTGTGAATAATAGTATAGATATATATTGAAACTGATTGCTGAGAGACATGCTATAAAAGTCAAAATCGGAATGAATTTTGCATATTTTGTTTATTGATAAACTTAAAATCTATGCACGAAATTTATTTTAAAAACATTTAAGGCTCGTGATTGAATAACGGTTTTAATAAATGGGGGTTTACGATCGAATTTCTTCCACTTTTTAAGTGGAGATACTTTCATCTATTCATAGAACAATACAGAATTAAAAATCTGATTAAGGTTGAAATGTGAACTGAAGTACAAAGATAAAGTGAAACACTGATTGTGGTGCTAAGAATCATGCAATCAAGTCAGAGTTGGAACGGATTTTGTATCTGTCTAAGGTTGCTGATAAACTTAAATATCTTTGCCTGATACTGAAAACCATTTAGACAGTAAAGTCTGCTCGAAATCAATTACGTTCAAGATATACCATTTGAGATACACAATTTGTCTAAATGTTAACAGTTTTCTTTCCAAGGTTTAAATTAGAGGATGAACTCGAGGTGACGTATTTGCTGCGAGTAGGGATTGTGTGAATGCGAGGCTAAAATATTCTAAATTCGTTTTTAAAAGATTGATCTGGATGCAACCCTGGAGACCTTAACCCTCTGATTGGCTCGGACATAGAAACTCCATTTTCTTAAGTCACAGGGGCGCCGCCCATTCAGAATGAGTGGCTAAGTCTTAAAAAAGGGACGTCGGCTTACTGAAATCTATTGAGGGGCGGATAGGTTGTTTTCGCATAGAATTTTGGCGGAAAATGTGGGCGCAGAGAGAATGATTTCAAACGCTTTAAATTTCCATCGGAGAGCTTTTAGCCCTGATTTAGCCAAAGGGTGTGGGTGGGGAGCACGGACTCTGGGAACCAAAGCCTCCCCCGAAAGGTTGGATTTATTGTAAATAACTTTTTACAAATTAAGAGGACACAGTATCCTAAAAATGTCGATTTTTTTATGATCTAATTAATTATATAATTTTAAAGAATATGTGTGTGCAAAATTATATAGGTGTAGCTACATTATTCAGCCATTGATTTAAGTTTTTTTATTGAGTATAAGGACGAAACCTAGTCTTTTAAGTAACTTTAAAGTGTTTTTACTTTCATGACTGCACTGTATCTAAAATGCTAAGGCTTTTTTTGTAAATCATATAGAGAATAGAAGCTTCTTTTGGTTGTTTATTATGATAGACTTGATAGATTTTTGAGCATGGAATAAAGATTTGGAAGAAGAGTTATTTTTCCAAAATTGATGATATCAAGCATGACTGTTTTTCAGTGTTTGTTATATACAAAACTATTTGTTAAAAATAAATAACAGTGGTATATGTAATCCCATGCACAAATTTGTGAGGAACACTTCATGGAAGGCAAATATAGAGATATTTGAACAAATTAAAATTTGCAGACGGAGCAGGAATTTTAAGTGTTGATAATTTTTTATAATAAATGAATTTTTTAATTATCGTGAATCTAAAAGTTGTTTATTCTTTTGTAATCTATATTGATTGCGTATAGTAATAAGGTGCATTAAAACACTTTGTTGTGAATATGAAAACAAAAATATGTGGAAAGGTTTCTGTTTCCCCTTAAAAGGTAAAAATGTATGGAATATTTTTGTAGTATAAAATAACACACTAATTATTATATTAATAGTTTATTAACCTTCATGGTAGTTGTCGAGGCGAGGTATCGGATCAAACTGACCAGATTTTGATGGACGAGATGTCTCGTCAGAAGAGAACTGACCAGATGTTGATCTCGTCATCTTGAAAAATTGGAAGTATCTTGATGACGGAGATACCTCATCATTAGCAAAATCGGTTAGATCTTGATGGACTAGATATCTTGTGCACCACTTTAAGGGTCAAATTAATGGCTGGTTGGTTTGGGTTTTAAGACGCAATTTTTAAATTATTAGTTAAATAGGAGCATCGTCGCCCTTGCAAGTGAAACACTCTAAATAAAAAAACATAGTTCTGAGGAAAAGAAGGGGAAACAATTCTACTCTCTAGCTTTTCTTAATAAGTGAGTCTTTCAAAAAGAGATCTAACCTTCATGCAAAAAAAAAGTAAATTAGTAGATTTTACATGTCAAAGGTCACTACTGGTCAAAAAAAAAAAAAAAAAAAAACTACAAAATACATATCTTGAAAATGTTGACCTGGTGTGTTTCACTTGTAAGAGGAAGTTTTGAGAGCATAAAAATTATTTGTTTTCACGGACTTAACAATTTCATATTCTCATATTTACATCGATGCTTCAAAAGCGACAGAAATAAAGATTGAATTTCGAGATACATGAGTAGGATATTATTTCATGTTATTCGATTGTCAACTCAGAGCGTCACTAAATGTTTTACTTTTAAATAAATCTCTTAAACATAATATAAGACTTATCAAACTTAAAAAATTTCTAAGAAATAATAGCGACTTTAAATACTTTTATCTTTCATCGGAGAGCTTTGGGTTGTGGCGTTGAGAAAGGCTGTATAGGGTGTGGAGTGAAGGTTATTGAAGAATAGGTTATTATTTGATGTTATTCGATTGCCAATTCAGAGCGTCAAGAAATGTTTTACTTTTAAATAAATCTTAGACGGAAAATAAGACTTATTGTACTTAAAATATTTTCTAAAAAATTAATAACGACTTTAAATACTTTTACCTTTAATCGGAGAGTTTTGGGTTGTGGCGTTGGAAAAGGATGTGTGGGGTGTGGAGTGAAGGTTATTCAAGAGTAGGTTATTATTTGATGTTATTCGATTGTCAACTCAGAACGTCTGAATGTTTTACTTTTAAATAAATCTTAGATGGAATATAAGACTTATTTTACTTAAAAATTTTTCTAAGAAATTAATAACGACTTTAAATTATTTTATCTTTAATCGGTAAGCTTTGGGTTGTGGCGTTGGGAAAGGGTGTGTAGGGTGTGGAGTGAAGGTTATTGAAGAGTAGGTTATTATTTGATGTTATTCGACTGTCAACTCCGAGCGTCTAAATGTTTTACTTTTAAATAAATCTTAGACGGAATATAAGACTTACTAAACTTTAAAAATTTCTAAGAAATTAATAATGACTTTAAGTATTTTTATCTTCCGTCGGGAGAGCTTTGGGTTGTGGCGTTGGGAAAAGGTGTGTGGGGTGTGGAGTGAAGGTTCTGGGGACTCAATCCCCGAAAGCTTTATTTATTTTTGTAACTTTAACTAATTAAATGGTAAAAATTAATTCAATACTTTTGTAGCATAAAATAAAATAAGTTATTAGCTTGATAATATTTATTAAATTAGTGATTGATTTGGATGTATATAGCGCAGTTATTAAATTACTAATTTTCTGGGGAGTATGGTCAACCCTACAAGTGGAACATTAAATCGAAAACATTTCTCTAAAAACGACGAGACACAATTCTACTCCCTAGCTGTACTCTCATTGAGTGAAAAAAGAAATCTAATCCTCATACAAAGAATTATCTCGAAAATTTTGATTGAGTGTTTCACTTAGAAGGGGGTGGTACGAGGTAGGTAGGTATTTTAATTAACGTCATACTGTAGCAACACAACGGGCTATTGACGAAGGTCCAGGATCCAAGGGAAAGAGCCGAGGCAACACCTGAGCTAGCACCCCACTCTCCAAACTTCCACACCACGCCAACGTGAGAACATGTGAGGCCACGACAGATTTTACATGCATCAACCCTCTTTGTACAAGACGGTGTTTGTTGGATTCGTACTCGCAACACAACTGTTGCAAGTCCGTTATTCTTCCAACTAGGTTACCGCGGCCCGACAACGTTAGTAGAATCAAAGGCTATGTGTATGCCTTGTGCGCAGTGTTTGATATAAGAAATTTATATTCACTAAACCGTTACTCTTCAAACCGGGCCACCGCGGCCAGCGGGTGGTATGAGAACACGAAAGTTGTAACTTGCTTTCACTGAAATAACCATCTTACATTCTCATATCTGTGTATTGCTTTGATGCTTCAAAAATGGCGAAAGTAAAAAGTGAATTTCGAGAAAAAATGTCAAATATCTTTTTGAACTGAGATACCCGTCACTAATCCTTTACTTTAAAATCATATTTGTTACGGAATACAAGATAGACTTTTATTGAAATTTAAAAATTTCGAATCAAATGTAGGTCTCCATTTTGCTTAGAAATCGTATTTCTTACTTTGGTTCCCCTCCGAAATGAAATCCTGCCTACGTCAGTGACCTAGGGCGAAGGCATGCCCTATCTTATTTTATTAACTGTTGAGAGACAGCTGTTGTTCTCGTTGGGGTCCGTTAGCGTTCACCAAAAATGTACGTGTTAAGATAAAGGACGCGTAAGATATGAGTTATAGCGAATATTTCATAGGTCTAGCCATACACCAAATATGGCTCTCCAATTATTTCTACCAGGTCCGCAGACCAAATAAGATTACCCGAATAAGCTCACGAATAGGTTTACCCGGCACGTATATCAGATACGCCTCTTTGGATAGGTTTACCATGGGCTTACCCTGCCGGCGATTAGATATGACCTTTCAAGTATTTTTATCCCTGGCCGATACAGACCTCCAAACACGTTTTTCAGGTCATGTGGTCAGTTACTACCCTCCTTATACGTTATAAGGCTCTCTGATAAGGTTTACTCGGACCATGGTAAGATACGGCCTTCCGAATAGAACTCGTTTTTCAGGTCATGTGGTCAATTATAACCCTCCAAGTACGTTATAAGGCCCTCTGAAAAGCCTTACTCGGACCACTGGTAACATACGGCCTTCCGAATAGAACTCATTTTTCAGGTCATGTGGTCAATTATAACCCTCCAAATACGTTATAAGGCCCTCTGAAAAGGTTTACTCGGACCACCGGTAAGGTACGGCCTTC
Organism: Metellina segmentata; assembly: GCA_947359465.1. Classification (NCBI taxonomy): domain Eukaryota; kingdom Metazoa; phylum Arthropoda; class Arachnida; order Araneae; family Tetragnathidae; genus Metellina; species Metellina segmentata. Next base: position 38,019,895 of record OX375884.1, read on the forward strand.
CGAATAGAACTCGTTTTTCAGGTCACGTGGTCAATTATAAATATCCAAATATGTTATAAGACCCTCTGAAAAGGTTTACTCGGACCACCGGTAAGATACGACCTTCGGAATAGAATTCGTTTTTCAGGTCATGTGATCAATTATAACCCTCCAAATACGTTATAAGGCCCTCGAAAAGGTTTACACGGACCACCGGTAAGATACGGCCTTCCGAATAGTTTAACCTAACTCTGCGTTCCCGATCTGCCCGTCAGATAGGACTCTTGGGAAAAGTTTTCTTGCCCTGTCGGCGAGATACGGACACCAGATATACTAGAGGAATAAAAAATAAATACTTGAAAAAGTAACAATGAAGAGACTAACTTCATTCACACAGCAAATAGCTATATTCATATTTGGGCAAGCAGATTTATAAATGTATTCTTGCTTTTCAAGCTTAAAACAAAGGAGATGTACTTTCCCCAAAAGTCGATTCGTGAAGTTTTGTAACATTCAGAACAATGAGGTTAGGATTTTAGAGTACGTTGCAGTGTATAACATTTTAAATATTTAATGCTACATTTAATAAAGCTGTTATTTATACCAGGTCATTCAAATTTAAATTTCAACTATCATATTCAAACTTTGTTCAAAATGTGTTAAGTCGAGACCAGAATATTGCAAAAATATCGATTGTGGGATTTTCTGAGGTTCGGATAATCTCTTAATTCACTAAGAATACTTCATTTTTGTTTCAACTCCGATTAACGAATTGAAATAGAAACACAAGTAAAAAACTATAATCTTAAATTTTATAAACTCGATATTATCTAAAGATAGTTTTCTATATTGTAGCGAAACTTATTCACTTCGTCTGAAAATCGAGGCTCAGTCGGGTATTGCACCTTACTGCAAATTGGAAGGTACGGAGTTCCAATCCCACTAGAGGCAAGTGGCCTAAAAGTAGATTTCATTTTAAAGTTCCCTTTCTGTTTGTTTCTCACTTCTTCAGTAATATACTTATGTTAATATACTTATGTTAATTTCTAGAACTTTCGAATTCTCGAATGTTCGATTCATTTTTCGGAAAAGGTATAAAAGGAGATGTATCACTCAGTTCAAGTGAATAATAAAGTCTCGAGTTGAGATCAGCAATCTTTGTCCTCGCTTGCCTTTTGCAAATCTACACGACATTTTGGTGGAGGCGCCGGGTAAAATAAATACGGCGGAAGAACTTCGCAGAAGTCTACGTCTTCAAGGACTCCCTCCTGAGTTTGGCTCTTTACCGAATCCTAGTAGAGGCCCGAGGAAAATGTCTGACCATGAAGACACTGAGCAAAACCTCCCAGTTGCCAGCTCCGCTCCAGTCACCATCGCACCAGTGCCGTTCCTGACCTACCAGCCACCCAGAAGTCCATGCATATTCTCTGGAGACGACCAACCAGATGTTCGCCGGTGGCTCAAGGACTTTCAACGAATCGCCAGCTACAACCGTTGGGACGAACAAATGTGTCTGGCAAACGTCATATTCTACCTCGCCGGAACAGCCCGACAATGGTTTGATAACAATGAGGACACTTTTACTGATTGGACTTCGTTCAGGAATTCCCTGAACAACACGTTTTGCCAAACAGATGACATAAAGCGTCAAGCTGAGAGACTGTTGGTTGCACGTGCTCAACAAATTGGCGAGACGTCTGAATCATACATCCAAGACGTACTCTCTCTATGCCGAAAAGTTGATCCTTCCATGCCAGATGTCGAGAAAGTAGCCCATCTCATGAAGGGGATTGCAGAGGACTTGCACCAGATCCTTTTGGTTCAGGATTATGAGACCGTCGATGCTTTTGTGAAACGCTGCCGTCAAATAGAAAGCCTCCGACGAAGACGTATCACCCGACCAAGATTCCAGAGGCTGCCAAATGTTTCTGCAGTTTCGGCCGAAACAGACATTGGTGATTTAAGTTCGCTGGTACGAACAATTGTCAGGGAAGAGCTTCAAAAGCTCTTGCCGGAAGTACAAAACTACACGAACGACGACCCTGCTTCACCAACGGACGTCGCATCTCTGGTCCGGGAAGAAGTTATGGAAGCTCTAGCACCACTCACAGGTCCAAGAAGTCTCAACGGCCCTCCTCGAGTTTCAGTTCCAGTTAGGTCACAGCCAAGACGTGAGGCCAGAAACAGCGCCGTTCCACAGCGTAAGACAGACTTGTGGAGAGCTGCCAATAATGTACCTCTCTGCTACCATTGCGGACGCCCAGGACACGTGCTGAGGTACTGTAGGGAGAGACGACAAATATTTGCAGATACAAGATCCCTCAGAACATCTAACCCTCGACGAGAAATTGACACTGAGACCCTACACAGCTTTGACGACAACTATGCACGACATATACAGCCTACTTCTTCCAGTTTCAGAAGTAGTTCACCATACCCTCGCCGCTCCTTCAACCGCCGACAGTCACAGTCGCCCGTTCGCCACTCCAGCCGTTCTCCACGCCGACCAAATGAGGAAAACTAACTCAGGCGACCTGTCCAGGAGGTAAGGCCGCAGTTGAAGAAAATCCTCCGACGTATACTACAACCAAGTTAAAGAAAAATTCCACCTATATCACAGTGAATGGACAATGTGTAAAAGCCCTTGTTGATTCTGGTGCCGATTACTCGGTCATATCTGAAGAATTACGCGTACAATTGAATACACCTATGTTTACTGAGGATGGACCTGTACTGAAAACTGCCTGTGGAAAATCTGTAGCCGCCTCAGGACGCTGTGTATTAAAAGTCGACTTGAATGGGACTGTGAAACCGTTTGAATTTCTGGTATTTCCACAGTGTAGCCACCAAATGATCCTTGGATGGGACTTTTTCCGTGCCACTGATGCTGTCATAGATTGCGGAAATGAAGAACTTCAACTTGCAGAAATCCTTCCAGACAACCAGGTGTCAAGTAAATCAGATTGCTCTTGCACCTTGTTTGCCGCAACAGATTACGTAATTGAAGCCAATTCGACAAAGCAAATATGTACTCTTAATCCAGAAATTCCAGAAGCAGATAAAGCTATGATTATTGGTAATACAATTCTCACGTGTGAAAGAGAGCTGTCTATACCAGCCTCAATCGTTAACGTTGAAAATGGCTGTTGTAAAGTATGGGTTACAAATTTCTCTCGACGAACCCAACTGATACCGAAGGGAATGAACATAGCTTGCTTAACGACAGTAACAAACGATGCAATTTGTTCTTTAAGTGATGAAGATCGAGAAGGTTCTAAGAGACACAATTCCAGAAGGCGATTAAAACGAGAAAAATTTAAAGAACTTTTAGATACTAAGCTGACTACTATTGAAGAAGACGAGTTATTGAATCTGCTGGAAGAATTTAGTGACATTTTCGACTTTAACAGGCAATTAAAGAAATCCAGTGGCAATTCTGTGAAACACAAGATCGACACAGGTGACAGCGTCCCAATCAAGCAGAGACCTTACCGTATATCAGCCACTGAAAGACGAGTGATTGGAGACGAAGTACGACGGATGCTAAAAGAAGACGTGATACAGCCATCAACCAGTCCATGGTCATCTCCAGTCGTACTTGTGAAAAAGAAAAATGGTGAATGGCGCTTTTGTGTCGATTACAGAAGATTGAACAAGGTCACTAAAAAAGACGTCTATCCACTACCACGCATCGACGACGCTTTGGATTGCCTAGCTGGTGCACAAATTTTCTCTATGATGGATTTAAAATCCGGTTACTGGCAAATAGAGGTTGATGATAAAGATAGAGAAAAGACAGCCTTTGTAACGTCAGATGGTCTTTATGAATTTAAAGTCATGCCATTCGGATTATGTAACGCTCCCGCTACATTTGAACGGATGATGGACACTGTACTACGAGGCTTGAAGTGGAATATCTGTCTTTGCTACCTAGATGACATCATTGTGTATGCACCGAATTTCCAAGAACATCAAATACGCTTGAGAAAAGTTTTGAAATGTATCCAAGAGGCCGGACTGACGCTAAATTCCACCAAATGCTCATTTGGCAAAAAGAAACTAACGATACTGGGACACCTTGTTGATCAACATGGAATCTATCCCGATCCACAAAAGATAGCCGCTGTAAAGAATTTTCCTGTTCCAGAAAATATCGCAGATGTTCGAAGTTTTCTAGGCCTGTGCTCGTATTACCGACGATTTGTCAAAAAATTCGCTGATATTGCAAAACCCCTGCATGGTTTATTGAAGAAAGATGTGAAGTTTTCTTGGAGTACTTCACAGAAGGAATCTTTTTCAACTCTCAAAAAATTACTAACAAGTGAACCTGTTTTGGGACATTTCCTTCCAAATGCAGAAACGAAGATACATTCAGACGCTAGTGGTTATGGCATCGGCGCAGTACTAATACAGATCCAAGATGATAAGGAAAGACCGATAGCCTACGCATCCAGGTCCCTGACAGCCGCTGAAAAGAACTATTCTACAACCGAAAAGGAGTGCCTTGCTGTCATCTGGTCGATCAGTAAATTCAGACCGTATCTATTTGGAAAACCCTTTACCGTAGTAACGGATCACCACTCTTTGTGCTGGCTAGCCAATGTTAAGGACCCATCTGGAAGACTTGCACGATGGGCTTTAAGGTTGCAGGAGTACGACATCACCATAGTCTACAAGAGCGGTCACAAACATTCCGATGCCGATTCGCTGTCGAGAAAGCCCCTTCTCGAAACAGTAAACGAAAACGGTGATGAAATCCCCTTCCTTTCAGCCATCACAGATTACAGAAAAGAGCAGCTAAAAGATAAGCAGCTGAAGCCCATAATCAAAATTCTTAAAAGAGGTGACGGATACCGAAGTTATCAACTTAGAAACGGTGTGGTTTACAAAAGAAACTATGATCCTATGGGACAGCAGTGGCTCTTGGTCGTACCGAAACAACTCCGCAGCGATGTATTAAAGAGTCTTCATGATGCCCCAACCGCCGGTCACCTCGGATTCGCCAAAACCTACGACCGAATAAGGAGGAAATACTATTGGCCAGGACTATATGGGAGCACACGCCGATATGTGTCACATTGCCGAGAATGTCAAAGACGAAAATCTCCTTCGCAATTGCCACCGGGGCAACTTCACCCGATCAGACCCCCTGACATACCATTTGCCAAAATTGGGATTGATCTACTTGGACGCTTTCCAGTTACCCGAAACGGAAACCGCTGGATCATTGTTTGTACAGATTACCTTACGAGGTTCACTATCACAAAAGCATTACCAACTGCTGAGGCCACGGAAATCGCTAAATTTATAGTCGAAGATATCATACTGAAGCACGGTGCTCCCAGAGAAATGATAAGTGATCGAGGACGTTCCTTCTTATCCAATATTGTGAAAGACATCAATCAATTGTGCCAGACGTCTCATCTTCTGACAACATCCTACCATCCACAAACCAATGGCTTGACAGAAAGATTTAACAAGACATTGGCAGACATGCTGTCCATGTACGTAGACGTCGAGCAAAGAAATTGGGATACCATCCTACCCTTTGTGACTTTCGCCTACAATTCGGCAAAACAAGACACCACAGGGTTCAGTCCATTTTTTCTCGTTCATGGCAGAGATATCCAGACACCACTAGACTCAATTCTTCCGCTCAATACAGAAAATCACGACGATAATTACGTGCAACATCTGATCACCAGGGCAGAGGAAGCTAGACAGCTTGCAAAAATCCACATCCTTGACGCTCAACAAACTGATAAACGACGATATGACGAGAGACATCGACCAGTCAACTACAACATCGGAGACTTAGTCTGGGTCTTTACTCCAGTACGGAAGGTTGGACTGTCCGAAAAGCTCCTAAGACGTTATTTCGGACCATATCGAATAACACGGCGACTATCTGACGTAACATACGAAGTAGAAAGCATGGAAGAGAATAGCAGACGGCGGATCTCCAAAGATGTAGTCCACGTCCTAAGGTTAAAACCCTATCTTGATCCAAAGAAACAACTAGATGACGGAAGAGAGCACAGCATTTCCAGGGGACCTGTTACGAGGAGCCAGATCAGGCTGCAGCGGGACGCTGCTTCGTCTTAAGGAGGGGGAAATGTAGCGAAACTTATTCACTTCGTCTGAAAATCGAGGCTCAGTCGGGTATTGCACCTTACTGCAAATTGGAAGGTACGGAGTTCCAATCCCACTAGAGGCAAGTGGCCTAAAAGTAGATTTCATTTTAAAGTTCCCTTTCTGTTTGTTTCTCACTTCTTCAGTAATATACTTATGTTAATATACTTATGTTAATTTCTAGAACTTTCGAATTCTCGAATGTTCGATTCATTTTTCGGAAAAGGTATAAAAGGAGATGTATCACTCAGTTCAAGTGAATAATAAAGTCTCGAGTTGAGATCAGCAATCTTTGTCCTCGCTTGCCTTTTGCAAATCTACACGACAATATGTATATCTTCGAGTTATCGTAGAATCTACGCTCTAATTAAAAGCCCTTTTTATCACACCACACGCTTTGATCCGATTGCTACTTTTAAATATTTATTTTTGATAAATGAGTATCTCACGGATTATTTGGTGTCTTCATCTGGTGTATGCTCAGGGTAAAACTTTCAAAAGAAGCTAATCTCATTCGTGGGGCCTGATAAAAATATTTTGAGGGCCGCGTCTTAACTAGGGGCCGGCTATATCCGTATGGAGGGCCGTATCTGGACTGCCTGCAGGGTAAACCAGTCGCGAGGGGCATATTTGGTTTATAGACCAGATAAAACAATATTTGGAGGTCCGTGTTTGGTTTGCGGATTTTATAAAAATATTAGAAGAGCGTATTTGGAGATACTTCATTTTTTTATCTCTTCATGTACAGTCGCGGAAAAAAACCAGAACCACCTCCTTTGTTTCAAGCACTATTCACATACTAGAGAAAATTCAAAGGTATAATGAAATAGGAAATAACGACCTCTACAAATTCAAATTAAAAACAATTGCATAAGGGGACGTCGTCATATCACATTTTGCTCTTACAACGAAAGTTCTAATGGGACACCATGTTTGGAAGTCATAATCAGATTCTGCTTCGTTAAATAAGTCTGAATATGAAATTTCATGACTTTATTACCTTATATATATATATATATATATATATATATATATTCAATCTCTAAGTTGGTATCAATTTCAGAGATCATCTCGACATAGAATGTCTCTATTCGTAAATCGAGATTAATTGTAGTTATAGCTAATAGTATCCGAGTTTCAAATTTGAACACTATTTAAAACGTATTTTTCAGAGATCCAAGAATTATTACATTTATTTTGCAAATCAGACCGATTTGAAAATTTAATTACTATGTTTACTATGCAAACATTTTTTCAACTTTTGGTTGCCCCCTAAAATCGCAATAATGAGGAAATTTTTTTTTTTTTTTTTTTTTATTTCTAATGGCAAGAGAAAATGACAATATCTTACAAAACGATTACAAGAATACAAAACAGTAAGAGAAAAAAGTCAGTATCTCATCAGCAAGGCTCTAGCACTCCAGTAGCGTCTCACCTCGGAGACCCCACACAGAGCTGGACATCTTTGGATATGGGACCTGTCCATAATTTCATCCTTTTTGCAGAGTGGGCATTTAGGACTGTCATAAACGCCAATGCGGTGTAGGTGGTTTGCAAGGCAGTCATGCCCCACTGCAAGTCTAAATTCTGCGACCGCTCTTTCGCGAGGTTTAATTGAAATTTTTTGGTCTAATAAATTTCTCCAGCTCTTCGAGGAAATACAAGAAGTGAGATTCGACTTCCATCTAAGTCTCATTTGATTTTTGATGTGGAGTTTCATGGAGTGGAATGAGTAGCTTGTGGTTGGCTGTTCAACTATCCGTGTGCCCTTCTTGGCCAACATATCTGCCTGCTCGTTACCGAAAATATCACAGTGCCCAGGGAGCCACTGGATAACGATCTGTCGTCCTTCTGCCTTTAATCCCTCAAGGAGCATCTGGCATTCTAAGATATCATTTGAGGCAGGCACCTCGTTTGACCCAATAGCCTGAATGGCAGCTTTGGAATCCGACAACAAGACCACTTTGTTGTAGAGACGTCTGGGAACAAGTTGCTGCAATGCCACACAGATGGCCATAACTTCTCCATCAAAGGCGGTTTTTTGTTTCCCGACAGGGACATAGAAGGAGAAAATGGAGGAATAAATTCCTGCTCCAACATTTGGTGAACATTCAGTAAAGGAGCCGTCGGTATAGACGTGTAACCATTCAGGCTCTGGATAGAGGGTGTGGATGGTCTCAAGGGCTAAAATCTTCAAGCTCTCTGGAGGGAGCTGGCTCTTAAGGATAGGCTGGGCAAGATTCAGGTTAATAATTGTCTCAACGCGATTCAAGGGATTACGAGGATTTAAAAATCCCTGAACAATTCCTTCATCAATTTCCAGATCTTCTCTTAAATCGAGAGCTTTCTGAAGAAAGCCTCGTTGTGTCTTCAGTTGTCTCTGTCCATTCTCATACTGGTCCCAAAAGGGTACTTCAATTCTGATTAACTTTTCATACAACACGAGAGCTCTCTCCTCAATAATCTCCTGAATGGGTCTATTATTTGTCAAAAGTAGCATAGAGTCAATTGGGGTGGTCTTTACCGCACCAACAATCAACCTGAGGGCCTGGTTTTGAAGTAACTCCAGCCTTTCAATCAGGCTCTCAGGTAATGCAGCTCAAACACTAATGATCGGAATGAGCTGAAATTTCGCATGGTCATTTTAAAAGTCCTTCTGAATCGATTCACATCAAAATATAACGTTGCGATTCATAATTTTTTCAAACATTAATTTAATAATTATTATTGCATACCCAAAAACTATTTGTAAAATAAATATTAGGTGGATTTTGTTTGGGTTTTTTAATAGTAACATGATACAAAATATCAGAGCTATAAAAATATTATTTAGGAAGATAACCATAAAAGTCTATAAAACTGATTTAACATTAGGTAATGGTAATGGTAATGGTAATTTTAGTTAACGTCGTACTAGAGCAACACAACGGGCTATTGACGACGGTCCGGGATCAGTCCCTTAAGGGAAAGATCCGAGGACAACACCTCGTAATTTTGAACCACGGTCAGATGACGAAGCAACACCTGAGCTGGCACCCCACTCTCCAAACTTCCACGCCAACCCAACGTGAGGACTTTCGGCCACGACAGATTTAAGGTGCACCAGCCGCCTCTACACCATACGCTTACAAACATCCATGCCCGGACCCGGATTCGAACCAGGAACCTTCCGATCTAGAGGCTAACACCTTAACCACTATACCGGTTGGTCGGCGATTTAACATTAGGAGGCCGGCCAACCTGGTGGTTAAGGTGTTAGCCTCAGGATCGGAAGGTTCCTGGTTGGAATCCGGGTCAGTGCATGGATATTCGTAAGCGTATGGTGTAGAGGCGGCTGGTGCACCTTAATCTGTCGTGGCCGAAAGTCTTCACGTTGGGTTGGTGTGGAAGTTTGGAGAGTGGGGTACCAGCTCACTCGTCAATTGAGACGTATTTCAAAATTACGTGGCGTTGTCCTCGGATATTTCCCTTCGGGATTGTGATCCCGGACCGTCGTTAATAGCCCGTTGTGTTGCTTTAGTACGACGTTAATTAAAAATTACCAAATTAACATTAGGAGCTCGAATTTTTCTGTCCTCATAACTTTGAAACGGTAAGACCTAATGACATTCGGCATCTAAAGTTAAATTTTGATATCAATTCGAAATTGTGTGTAGAAATAAGGGTATTTAATCTTTCAATTTTCTCTACTGTTAAAATTGCTTGAATGAAGAGGAGTGGTTCGTTTTTTCTTTCCGCGACTGTGTGTACATCATATTTGTTAAATTTCATACTGATCGAACACTGGCTTCGGGATGTTTCGAATTTTTTTGTCACAGAGGGTATATTGTACTTAAATTGAAGCTGCTCAGTGAATAAATATTTTCTCGTTGGATATTCTACTGTCTAGAAGTACACTAGATAGACGCTGAGTCATAAGGCATTCCAAATTTACTTAAAAGTACTACCTTTTTGTTCTGTGCAAAATAGTCATGTGAGATGATAGATCTTCATCTATAAAGGTTTTTCTTTTCAAAAAGCATTTTTAGCACAGAGCCTTTCAAGGGTTAGTTAGATTGAGGCATAACTGCTCTGAAGTTTTGCAAAGGTCATACGAAGACACTGCTATTTTAGAAAGTCAATGTTTACGAGAACGTTAGTATTATTTTGTCTTTTATAGCTCATAATTCGGTAGTTAATAAACGTATCTTGAGGGAATTCAGAATAGGGATGCGACATCGATGTCAATGTTTTCAGATCATCGATGTTTTTTAAAAAACATCGATGTATTGGAGTCGATGTTTTTGGAACATCGATGTTTATACTTGTCGATGTTTTTCGTTGTCGATGTTTTATTTTTAAATGAAAAAAGTATCGTTTTAAAAGTTTTAAAATTAACAAAGTTGCGTAATTTTCATAATCAGCAAATTGAACATACTTATAGACCAAAGTGGACAAGAGTGAAGGGCCAGAAAAGTAGAGATGCGACATCGATGTCGATGTTTTCAAAACATTGATGTTTTAGAAAAACATCGATGCATTGGAGCCGATGTTGCATCACTAGTTGTTAAACCAATTTTAAGAAATGGGGGAAAAAATTTTATAAATACACTGAATTTTACAAAAATCGATGGTTTGGGGGAGATCAACATCGATGTTTTAATTTTGAACATATATGTTTCATAACATCGATGTTTTGCTGTCGATGTAGCATGACTAGTTTTAAGAAATGAGGGGGGGGGAGTTTAAATACACTGAACTTTAAAAACATCGATGTTTTGCTGTCGATGTAGCATCACTAGTACCTAAACGAGTTTTAAGAAATGGGGTGAAAAGTTTAAATTCACTGAATTTTAAAAACATCGATGTTTTGCTGTCGATGTTGCATGACTAGTTGCTAAACCAGTTTTTAGAAATGCGGGGAAAAAGTTTAAATACACTGAATTTTAAAAACATCGATGTTTAAAAACATCGATGTTTTTTGGTTGATGTATTATCAACATCGATGTTTTAATTTTGAACATCGATGTTTTGCTGTCGATGTCGCATCCCTAGTTCAGAATCGATAATTATTGCAAGTTGAATCCTCTGTATTGATCTTCTCAAAATTGTTCCTCTAGGACCATAGAGATTGTGGTGTTAGTATGAATTGAGGAAAGTTTTCTGTGTTTATAAATGTGTAATGTCTGCATTAATATATTTACTTTAGTTTAGATCAGTGTTTTTCAACCGAAGGGAAATGCTATCCATTTTACCAGCCCGTGAGAGATTGTCCTGGGATTTGTCATAGTTGTTTTTAAAGGATTTGTACGAATAAGGTATTGTTATTTGAAATATTCTGAGGTGATTAACCTTTAGAATACGGCAGGTACAGCAGTTGTACCTTGATCGTGCCAAGAAAGAATTTAGACATCGGCCACAGTACAGTAGTTGTACCTTGAAAATCATAAGAATCGCGCCAGTTATATCTGTAACCGTAATCTAAAGGTTAATATTCAAATGCGTCGAAAAGCTGAAATCAGGAACTAAATACACCAGTGTTGAAAATTTCAATGACTAATCGGCAAGGAAATATAAGGTAAAAATTTCCACTGAAATTGAAGATCAAGGCAAGCCTCCTAAGTATCCGGTTCTCAAAACTTTTTCATGAATATTGTTTCTTCACGAGTTTGGATTGTTTTGTGTTGAGTGTTTCTAATTTTTTGAAAGGTTTAAATTTTAATACGAATAAGAGACAAAAAGAAAAAAGATTCATAATAGGAAAAGAGTAAATAAGTAAATTATACTACTTGAAAGGTTATGTCACCACAAAGTTCTCAGTTGTCTCCTTAATAAAATGATGAGTTAATTGTTATTAAAACGAATTAATGTGATCTAACGTATTATTTCAGGAATTAATAAAAAATTCCTCTATGGAAAAGCAAAGTGAAAACAATGTGTTCCAATCCAGTAAATATACAGGGTGGTCCCGAATTCATGGTACAAACTTTAATGGTAGGTACAGGACATTGTAACAATGATTTATTGTATAGGAATGTATAGTCGCAAGTGACGCGGTGAGGCGTAAACAGGGGAAATAAAAGGAAAGAGAAATGGAGTGATCGGTTGGTATCATTGCCGGTAGAGGGCAGTAGATGTCTAGCCGCTGTTGAACATGATGCATCGCAGTAGGGAAAAGCGCCATTCACAATTGTGCTGCCGTAGACGATGGGTGACTTTACGTATGCAGAAAAAGCAGACATGCATTACATGTACGGCCGTGCAAATGGTAACGGCAGAGCTGCGTTACGAATGTATCGCGCGGAGTATCCTGATCGACGAATGCCGGATCATAGAATTTTTCAACGGTTACATCGTCAACTTTGTGAAACAGGTGCGTTCGACGTCAACAGACATGGCGCTGGTCGAGTAAGAGCTGTACGCACTCCAAGGCTGGAAGAAAGCATCTTGAACATTGTGGCTGATAGACCCGAGTCAAGCACAAGAACTGTTGCGCGTGACGTAGGTGTGAGTCATCAGACTGTATGCAGAGTGTTAAACGAAAATCGCTTACACCCCTTCCATTTTCAGAAAGTACAAGCATTGAATCCGGCAGATTATCCTCGCCGCGTGAACTTCTGCCTGTGGGTGATGCAGCAATGTGCGTTGCAGCCGGATTTCGTAGATTATGTGCTATTTACAGATGAAGCGACATTTTCACGCGAGGGTGTCTTTAATGCGCACAATTCCCATGTGTGGGCAACCGATAATCCACATGCAACGCGTCGACATGCGTTTCAACAACGTTTCAGTATTAATGTGTGGGCTGGTATTGTGAACGACTTTTTGATTGGCCCATAATTACTACCCACGCGGCTCACTGGCGGAAGCTATCTTATTTTTCTGAAAGAAGTGTTACCACAACTGCTGCATGATGTTCCGATCGCCATTCGTAACCGCATGTGGTTTCAGCACGATGGGGCGCCAGCACACTTCAGCATTGATGTACGGAATTACCTGAATGCCACGTTTGGTACTCGATGGATTGGGCGTGGTGGACCAGTCCCTTGGCCACCCCGATCTCCCGATTTATCGAGCCTCGATTACTTTTTATGGGGACATCTAAAGCATCTTGTTTATGAGACTCCAGTTGACTCAGATGAGGATCTCGTCGCTCGCTTATCTGTAGCTGCTGCAGGTGTGCGTGAAATACCAGGCATCTTTGAACGTGTACGCCAATCGCTCCACCGACGCTGTCAAGCATGTATCGATACTGGTGGACGCAATTTTGAACAATTACTGTAAACATGACACTTGTCAACAACGCTTTCAATAAAATCTTTGTTTTTCCTTTCGGCCGTTATTTCCCCTGTTTTCGCCTCACCGCGTCACTTGCGACTATACATTCCTATACAATAAATCATTGTTACAATGTCCTGTACCTACCATTAAAGTTTGTACCATGAATTCGGGACCACCCTGTATTCTAAACTCAAGCACCAGGAAAACTAATACGATAGTATAATAAAATAGTTTCGATACTAAGTGAAAGTTGGATTTAAAAAATAACGATTTTAGAAATGTTCATCGTATTAAAAACCAAGATAAATATAACGTGCAGAAGGATTCAAAAATTGTACTTTGGTACATAATGTAACCCTCTTTGATGTTAAGTTAAATATCAAAGTGCACATAAGAAGTTAAAGTGTAGCAAACTGAAATATTGCTGCGTTATCAACTGCACCATCGGACTCCCGTAAACACTTTCTTCCTTATTGTAAAAACTAGCCACTTTGTGGCTAGCCCGGAGTTTCCCGTGCCAGTTGCTTTTGTGGGGTTATTGGTTTGTTTCGCAAACCAAATGGGAATTTGTAGCCTATTGGATAACAGCCATAATGGAGTTGCCCGTGGTGTTGGTTTGCTTTGCAAACCAAATGGGAATTCGGCGGGACGTCACAATCTCTTGCGAAAAATATAAATATTTAATTGAAAAAATTATTTATTAAAAGAATATAAAATGTATTAGGTATCTATCTGGTGTCAAATTTTCCGCAGATTTAAAATCCGTTGAAATTTTCAAAATATCTTTAACGATCCCGATTTTACAAAAAAAAAAAAAAACTAAACAATGCCATCCGAAATGTTTTTTGCTTTCCTTCGCTGAAATCGTAAGAGCTCAGGAAATATAAATCTGTTTATTTTTTGAATTCGAAGGCTGACGTGACGCCACAATCTCTTGCAAAAATATAAAAGATATTCAAAAAATTTTTATTTAAAGAAAGTTATATTTTTAAGTATCGATCTAATGTGAAATCTTTCGCAGATTTCAAATCCGTTGAAATTTTTACTCCATATTTATCGGTCTAGGAGATAGTAAAGAAATCACATAATTCCGGTTAAAAGTTTATTTGTTTTTTAACGTCTGCTGGAAAATCATTCCTCCGCGCAAAATGAAAACGTAAACGAAAAAACTAAATTTAGAATCTGCGATCTTTTATGTTGTTGCATTCTAAAGAAAACAGTACTAATTAAATTTCATTAAATTCATTTTAAAATGTTCTAGATTAAATTTTAAAATTCGCCGCGTCAAAAAATTCCAAAAAATTCGGACTACCTATGTGCCAAATCCCATAACTATAAGTGCCATAGATTCATCAGGACTTTGCGTGCAGAAAACAAACAGACAAACAAGCACTTCCTTTTATAATAGTATTAGAGAAGAGTATAAGTTCTGTCGATTTTTTCTCGACGCTCGCCACTGCGCTGTAGTTCTATCTTCTTATTATCTTCTAACATTTTCTCTAAAAAAAAATGTAAATAAGATTTAGTTAATTTTAACCTCGAGAAGCTCACCATTTGTTAAAAAATTTAACTTCAAATCAAAGATTTTATACCGAACATTATACACCAAAGTAGAATTTTCGAATCTTGTTGAACTTTGCGTTTATGTTAGTTTTCGAAACGATGAACTTCTCTAGAATCTTCATTTTAAAAATCCAACATTCATTTGGAATCATAACTATTTTACTGTACAATTATTATCAGTTTTTTTTTTAATAAAAAACGTTAACGCTTAAAACGGAATATATTCAAGAAAGAAAAATAGAGACGTGTTTGAGAAATTAAAGTAACACACATTTATTGCATGTTTCAAATTCTCAAAAAGGGTACCATATTTTTATTACTTTTGTAGCATCCCTGAGTGTTATTGCTGGCCTTGAATAGTCAGAAATTGAATAGTGGCGATCAACTTAAAATGAAAATGTCCAGTAAATGAAAATACTCTGTCGCATAATACAGTTAAAGCTTTAGAAACAATATGTATTAAAATCCAACTTTTGTTATTACTTCATGGGTTTCAATAAATCATGTTACGAATTCAATTATTAAGTTATCAAACAATCCTTTAAGTTATCAAACAGTCATTTAGGGCGATTTATTTTGAACATTAAATAGTTTTGGGACTTGTGGGCCTGTTGAGCTTCGCACATGGGTGACTAATGTCAGAAGGTCCCGGAATCAAAGTGCAGTTTCTCCAATTAACGGCGGCCAAAAATTTTCCATTTCAGTATTTTTCAACTTCTGCGTCATATACTCATTGAACCTTTCTATGTGCTCTTGAGTAAAATGATTTTTCCAATCACCGATGACACCTTTCCTGAAAAAATTCACCTCCACAAAATCAATCTCTCTAACATTTTCCCTACTAGCTTCCCCCATCAGTTTTTTAAACCCTTCCCAATCCTCCGCAGTCCCATCAGGAGTTTCGCTTTTCGGGAAGAACATGCCCATCTGCTTCAAGTACTTGAAATCCGAATGCTTGAGGCAGTTCGCCATGACCTCTTCGTCCTGGAGGTCCTCGTAGTATGAATCTCCCAAGAACTTGGCAATCTGGAGCAGCGCGGCCCTTGGGTCCTTCTTCAAGCCTTCGTAGGTCAAGAAGAGGACGTTGGCATCGTTCCGGTGCCCGAACCACGAAAGAACGTGGTCGAAGTAGTCTCCCCATCCAACCTCACCAGTAAGGAAGCAATTGAAGTAGTCGTCGAAGGACAGCACTGGCAAGGAGGTGTCGTTGTTGTTGTGATGGAAATAGGAGACACAGCAATCCCACGGATTCCGGACGATATAAATGTACTTGGACAAGGGATTGTAAGGGTTGAGATGGAATGGAAGGTGGGTTTTCATGGCCCTTGGGTGGCTCAGTTTTTTGATGGATTCAACGCCGGTGTACTCTAAGAATGGTATGTGTTGAAACATGACTTGGTTCGGACTCGGGGGTGGTGCTCCCTTGTGCATTATTTCCCACACCAAGAACTGCATCCACGTCGTCCCGCATTTAGGGTAAGTCACTATGAAGATATCACTATCGCATGGCTTGAAATCCATCACTTCTTCCACAACTGATACGTCCAAAAAAGGTTTGGGTATTGGAAAACCACGGATCCAAACCAGAGGGTATCCTTTCTCTTCTCGAGGGCTCTTCGTATCTGCAAAGAGATTAGAACAGATTTAGATGTTAGTATGAGAAGGTAAGATCGTGGTAGAACTACGGGGGCTCAGGCCCCTGTTCCGTTTTTCAAAAAACGCCCCTTTTACAAGAATCATTCTTCGTGGAATTTGACGTAAAAAAGACACTACTTACAACAAAATATCCAGTCATATTTTTGTTTATAAAAATATCAAATATTCACAACAGATTTCTATTGTTAAAAGTTTTATTCAGGCATGATTCTTTAAGGGGGAATTTGGAATCTTTCACAGTAGATATAGTCCGTCTTGCGTGCAGTGGCGGATCAAGTCAAGTGGGTAATTAAGCGGTAAAATTTTCGGGGGGCTCCAAATTCAAGTTCAAAAAAAGTTTCTAGAAAACTCTCATTAAGTTATTAGCAAAAAGAAAAAAAAATTTCATACCATAACAGCACATTAAATAAATTTATTAAAAAATCATATTTTTTACATAAATTTCCTTTTTTATCTTGGTTTATTTTTTGCGAATTCGTCAATTATTTTTGCATTATAAATTTTTTGCTCTAAATACAGAATGGCCATATTAATTAATCTTTCTTTTCCCATAATACTCCTTTATTAATTTTTTACACACTTTAAAACGGAAAACGGTCTTTCTAATGACGCATCAGATAAAAGAATTGTTAAAATTTTTTAAAATAATGTTTGAACATTCGCAAATGTGCAAAACATTTCTTTGAAGACTCGATAGGTGGCTTCTATGGTGTACTCGTTTTCTTTTAGAAATATTAAAAATTATCAAATTTATCTTCAAAAGTTCAAACACCAATTTTTGTAAATTATATATTTTTATCCAACTTCCAGTTACAGCCTCTTTTCTATTGGTGAAACCAAGTTTTATAAGCTAACACAGCATATGTTCTTGCTGATCATCTTGTATTAGAAACTCTTTACACTGCACTTAAAGAAGCACATTGTAAAGACGCTGTCACATGTTTCCTCGAACACTAATGAAAAGACATTTTAAGATCTTGGGGCCCCTATGTATTCCGGGGCCCTACGCGGCCGCTTAGTCCGCGTACCGCTTAATCCACCTCTGCTTGCGTGAGAAGGCAATTGGATCATGTGGTTTTGAACTAATCCATTAGTTGGATCAGGGGACTGGTGGAATCGTAAACATACTCCTCCTCATTAAGCGTCTTTAGTGCTGATTCTGGGATCGAGTTTATCATTCGATTTTAAAGTTGGTGAGAGATAAATCATCTATGGGGCGATCGCCGCACGTTTCTTTGACTTCTGTATCTGACAGTCCTAATCCTCAACAACCTTTCAAACCTATTCAGAAATCAACTGACTTAAGGTCGGCCTTGCGGGAGTCGCACTATACTACCCTTTATGTTCAGAAATAGAGTTGCAACCAGAATCTTTCTTTGGGAGGGAATGAGAATATGGACATAATCATGGTACTGATGTAATCATAATCTTAACCTCATAAGCTTCACAAACGATCACATAATTCAATCGTCTTCTTCCCGTTTATCGCCATCACAGAATAAGAAGGCAATCCGAATCAATCTGAATCCATTTGTAGCTGAGCAACTTAGATTCGGGTACACTGAAGAGGAACATTCTGGAATCCGGATTCATTCAGTGTGAAAGCTTTCATGACGGAAAAGTCATTTCAAATGGAAAAGGCTTTCTTCGTTAGTCAGTTTCTACTGGATTCACGCTAATTCGGATGAACCCTTTAACAGTCACACGGGTGTGAAGATCACGTCCCCAGAACCCAAAACACCCGAGTATCAGAAGTATTATTAGGCTAACCATTTCTTTTCCCCTTTTACTCATCGTCAGAAGACCGTACACCAGATCCGAAACCCCCCGTTTGTTTTGATGAGGGGGTCGTATGGAAAGTGTTCTTTTCAACGTATAAGTCGATCTTAGAATTGGACATGGTGCTTGCTGACGTTCAGCGACCATTACACAACATCTTTTAATCTCACAAAGAAAAGAAGGATAAAAAATTATGAAATTGTGAGAAAGAAAATATTTTTGTATTCATAAGAATACTTTTGTTTCCGTGAAATATAGCGGAAATGTAAAGCAATGAGGGAAATTATTTATAAAAAAACAATGAAAATGTATTTAATATTAAAACAAACACATTACGTATAATTTTAAATACATATTTGTTCATTACTTGCTTTAAAACAGCAATTTATATATATTTTCCCCTTATTTCCCTTTTATCTCTTTTATTTCAAATCTCTTGCAACTGGAACATATAACTTATACTTTTTCTGTTGTGTTATCTCTCGGCAATTAATTTGAAATCTTTTACCTTATTTTTAAAGCAACAAATAAAAAATTCGTGATATTTTTAAAGTAATAATATGTCTTTTACTTTGAAATTGATGTTTAAAAAAGGTTTTCGGAAATATAATACATAATGATAAAAGTAGTTAATTTTTCAATAATTCTTTCTTTAAATAGGATCTCAAAGCAACATGAATTTTTGATAATGGTTTCTTTTAAATTGTAGACCAAAAGCAAATCTTGATATATCACTGAAGTATTACTAGAATTACGCCGAAATTATGTCCTTGAAATGGAATTTTTACTGGCTTGTGAGAACTTTTAAAAATATGCAGGTTTTCCTAAACACACTAAGATAGGCAAAATTTTCAGTGTGAAAAATTTTGCTTTTTGAAATAAATTTCACACATTACTGCTATCACCAAACACTCACTAATAAATCGAAAAAGTAGCATTTCTAGCTAGTAATTCAATTTCATTCTTTACAATTTTTTTCTTTTTCAGTTACTATTATATATGCGTAGGTACAAAATATGTCTTAGAATTAAATTTCACATAAAAATATAAACGATTAAGTACTTCAGTGAAATTTTGCGTTGAAAGCAACGTTCAAGTGTGCGTCACTCAAAATGAAAAGCGTAGTAATTTCTTCAATTGTTATAAATTTGTCACAACTTCTATTCTAAAAGACCAAAACCTGGTCAGATGAGGGAAAAAGTAAAACTCAACTGTTAATAATGTCATCTCATTCTTATGCCATACATTCTTAGAATTTTATTCTTTTGATTATTGGGTTAGAACATACCGACAACCATTACTTCTGGCCGACGTTTTCAAAATATCTTAAATTATTTCTGGTTAACGATCGAGACAAATGGTTTTGTATACAAGAGAAACTGACTTATATCTACGCGAAGTCAATTATTCACACGAGAATCTCCCTCAGTCCCCAAGCTTTAAGTTCCCGTCACCTGTTCACAAACAGCAACACTGGTTCTTTTATATCTATATGTATAATTCTCTTACGTGGCACGCAAAAAAGACGTTATTTGTTATCGCGTTTTGGCAGCATTGTACGATTGTTTGTTTATCACGAAACCTCGCGCTTCAATTGAATTTATAGCGTTTTCAAATGAAATTTTATTGGAAAAAAAAAGAATTTTAGTTCAGCTGTTGCAGTTAATAATAGAAATCAAAGAAAGCGGATGATCTTTTCAGGGCCATTAACAAAAAGTCCTTTTCAAGGCCAACAATTATAGTTCAACAAGACGCTTGCACTACAACTTTCGACAACAAACTCAATGAAAAAGCGTGGGTGGCTCGAGTACAGGGGTAAATGTACACACAAACAACATGCTGGGTATTCAATTTCCAAATAAGCGATACACATTTCGAGTCAAAATTTGCTCAAAGTTTTCATTTGAATTCTGATTCTATAGGTACTGTATATATCTTTTCTGAAAAACAGCAAAAAAATTTTGCTTTGAAAAATACTTTTTTGGAATATCATATTTTGTAAACAATTTCTTCTGCTAGGACACATGTCTTCATTGATGCGAGCGAAGCGAGCATAAGGAACCAATGAGGATTGCGAAGCAATCCTCCTGGGGTTGGCGAGCGTGCCCTCTAGTGAAGTATAATACTGAAAAGGACAATGGACAAAAAGGATAACTTGAACCCTTCTGTTCATCCTCCGCACTAATCTATTCAGAACAAGTTACAGTCGTTTGCGTTTCTCTTTGTAACAAAAACATGTGTTATCCTCAAGCAGTGAATATTAAGAAGAGTCGTCTCGAATAGTTCATTTACGATTTTTTCACCTTTCTTTATAGGTCCAGAGCTAACCCCTTGGGTGGGTCAAAGTTGTTCAATATCCAGGCATTTTAAAAGCAGAAAATCTCACTGGAGTTTATCCGATCCGCAGACAGACTGAAGAAGCCGATCTGCGTAGTTAGAAATGGACCCCTGACACCTGATGATCGCGTAAGGTGACAGGTAGATATTCGAGAAGCTTTTGTAAAGTGGTGTTGACTTATTACCGTCCTCACCGGTAGAGGGATGATACGCTGATGAGTTTTGGGACGGTACGGCCGGCGAGCGGGTGTCTGGATGTAAAGACTAGCGCGTCTTTGTTGGAATGGCTCCGCGTTGCGTGGACGATTCTATTTAGGACCGTAGGTAGGTCGGTTGGAATTAAACTCGTGAAAAGTGAATCGATTCTCCAGTTCGATTCTTTCTTAACTTGTTTGGATCGACACTGAGGTATGATTATTTACTTGTCTGGTAGTCTTTTCGACAAGCGCGTCTTTGTTGGAATGGCTCCGCGTTGCGTGGAAGATTCTATTTTGTACCGTAGGTAGGTCGTTAGATATTAAACTCGTGAAAAGTGAATCGATTCTTCAATTCGATTCTTTCGTAATTTTTTTTTATCTACAGTGAGCTAGGATTATTTACTTGTTATAATATCAATTGGACTAGACAAGAGGATGTATTTATTCCACACTGATGACATTTATTTTGGTTTTTGTATTGGATCAATCAGATTTACTTATGAAGGATACCTTACAGAGATCAGAACACTTCTCTGAGGGAAACCTCGAACACTTCTCTGAGGGAAACCTCGAACACTTCTCTGAGGGAAACCTCGAACACTTATTCGGGATGCAAATCGAATTACATTTCGAATTCATTCATACAGTAAATCTGCTTCAAAATCATTGAAGACAAGAAAAGACTACCAGACAAGTAAATAATCATACCTCAGTGTCGATCCAAACAAGTTACGAAAGAATCGAACTGAAGAATCGATTCACTTTTCACGAGTTTAATATCTACCGACCTACCTACGGTCCTAAATAGAATCGTCCACGCAACGCGGAGCCATTCCAACAAAGACGCGCTAGTGGATGTAAAGCCGTTTTGGGTGGTTTTGCATTCAGGGGGTTCCCAGATTCTGTTGGATGTGCAGTGGTATTTAATGTAAGAAGTGAGTGAGTTGGGAAACGTACCTGGAAGCGTACCACCATTCCTATTTTTCAGTACTAATCACAGAGCGTGCCAGGTACTGGGACTGTTGAAGTGAGAAAAAGGGGATAGGATATTTTTATTTATTTAAAGGTATTTCAAGTATTTTTGAGGTATTTTCATAGGAAGAAACCACTGCATGATTCGAGTTATAAATACTATCTCCCAATAAGTATTCGGCCACTCATGCAAATGACGATATCTGCGGTCCTGATATACGTCACGTCCTCTGCCATTAAATATCGTGTAGGAAACAACGTTGGCATTAGTCGCATGCAAGATGCCACGAAGTGCAGAGTTATCTGGTTTCGAGAAAGATGTAATTGCCGGGTATCATATTCATCTGGAATCGAGTCATTAGACTTGAAATAATGTTTTCTATAAATAAATATGCATTGAATATCCCCCCCCCCCACAAGGGTCAGATTAAACTTTTCAAATTTTGCGTCAATTCAAATTTTTAAAATGATAACCCTATTTTTGATTACAGATTCTGATTATCTGGATCAAATAGTAAGAATTAATGTAAAATGCATTAATTTTAGTCACAAGGTTAGAGAATAATCTAAACTGCTCAACATGTGACCTTTATTTGTCATTTCTACATAATGCCATGACCCAAATAGTCGGTCTCATATCTATAACAGGTATGATTCAATTTGCATAAAAATTTATATTTTGTGTAATTATGATAGAGGAAATCTTTTAACTCTTCTGGTTAACTAATCTGGTTCACTAACTATCTCAATGAGGTGTCTCATCATGAAAGCAAAATTAACCAGACTTCGATGAACGAGATATCTCGCAATCAGAATAATATGAATTCCTCTTGATCTCGACATGCAATGTCAAGTAGACAATGAGCACAAATGAACTCAGGAGAAACTTGTCGGTAAGTGACTGCGGCGTTAATTTAGACACTTCCGAATTAACCGTTTCATCCTCAAAACGAACTCTTTTTGCACACTTCGGGTGCAATGTCAAAAAAACCTGAATCAGGAAACTTGCAATGTCAAGTTGTCAATCAGCAAACAGTCACTCAGTTGAAACATCTTGTTGGTAAGAAACTGTATCGTTAATTTCGACCCTTCCGAATGAACCGTTTGATTGTAAAAATGAACTCTTTTACACACTTCGTGTTGATTGCCAAATCCGAATTAGGGAATTTGCTATGTCAAGTTGTCAATCAGTACAAAAGAACAGTCACTGAGGTGAAACATGTTGTCGGTGAGTGACTACGGCGTTAATTTCGACACTTCAGAATAAACCGTTTCATCCTCAAAACGAACTCTTGCACACTTCGGGTGCAATGTCAAACCTGAATCAGGGAACTTGCAATGTCAAGTTGTCAATCAGCAAACAGTCACTCAGGTGAAACATGTTGTCGGTAAGAAACTGCATCGTTAATTTCGACCCTTCCGAATGAACTGTTTGATCGTAAAAACGTACACTGTTACACACTTCGTGTTGATTGCCAAATTCAAATTAGGGAATTTGCTATGTCAAGTTGTCAATCAGTACAAATGAACAGTTACTGAGGTGAAACATGTCGGTGAGTGACTACGGCGTTAATTTCGACACTTCAGAATGAACCGTTTCATCCTCAAAACGAACTTTTGCACACTTTGGGTGCAATGTCAAACCTGAATCAGGGAACTTGCAATGTCAAATTGTCAATCAGCAAACAGTCACTCAGGTGAAACATGTTGTCGGTAAGAAACTGCATCGTTAATTTCGACCCTTCCGAATGAACTGTTTGATCGTAAAAACGTACACTGTTACACACTTCGTGTTGATTGCCAAATTCAAATTAGGGAATTTGCTATGTCAAGTTGTCAATCAGTACAAATGAACAGTTACTGAGGTGAAACATGTCGGTGAGTGACTACGGCGTTAATTTCGACACTTCAGAATGAACCGTTTCATCCTCAAAACGAACTTTTGCACACTTTGGGTGCATTGTCAAACCTGAATCAGGGAACTTGCAATGTCAAATTGTCAATCAGCAAACAGTCACTGAGGTGAAACATGTTGTCGGTAAGAAACTGCATCGTTAATTTCGACCCTTCCGAATGAACTGTTTGATCGTAAAAACGTACACTGTTACACACTTCGTGTTGATTGCCAAATTCAAATTAGGGAATTTGCTATGTCAAGTTGTCAATCAGTACAAATGAACAGTTACTGAGGTGAAACATGTCGGTGAGTGACTACGGCGTTAATTTCGACACTTCAGAATGAACCGTTTCATCCTCAAAACGAACTTTTGCACACTTTGGGTGCAATGTCAAACCTGAATCAGGGAACTTTCAATGTCAAGTTGTCAATCAGCAAACAGTCACTCAGGTGAAACATGTTGTCGGTAAGAAACTGCATCGTTAATTTCGACCCTTCCGAATGAACTGTTTGATCGTAAAAACGTATACTTTTACACACTTCGTGTTGATTGCCAAATCCAAATTAGGGAATGTTTGCTATGTCAAGTTGTCAATCAGTACAAATGAACAGTCACTGAGGTGAAACATGTTGTCGGTGAGTGACTACGGCGTTAATTTCGACATTTCAGAATGAACCGTTTCATTCTCAAAACGAGCTCATTTGTACTCTTCGGGTTCATCTTTAAACACGAAATAGGAAACTTGCAATGTTGACAATGCACACCACCTTGCAAGCTGTTACAGATAAAATGAATGTAAGCGCTCCTTGAGTAATACTCGCCGTACACAGGGTTGATGCATATAAAGGTGATTGATGCGCATTGCACAAAGTTCAGCGCAAACATCTGTCTCGGTATTTGTTCAGGCTAAATGTCACAGCGGCTCAGGCGTTATATGCTAGGTGCATGTCAGTCATTCCAACATTTGTTAAATGATTCTCAAAATGATTGTCGAGCAACAGCAAACCCGGGGACATGCATCCCTATGCTGATACAGTTTTATTGTACGTTCTCTGGCTACCTTCAACCCTTTGAGCACCTTGAGTAGTGTAGTATTGGTTTTACCCCATAACACACTTAATGACTAAATAACTACATCTATTGGGTGGTAGAAGCCATGGATTCTCTCAACCTTCGGAAAGAGATTCTATTGCTCCTTTCCTTAGAATAAAATCCTTTAATATGAGATTCTGCTGATCATTTCCTTTTAATAGAATCCTTCGGAAATATTGTATTGCTCCTTTCTTTAGAATAGAATACTTTGAAAACATTCTACCGCTGCGATCTTCTGTGATTTTTTAAAAACATTTTTGCACGAACAACGCGATAACTTAAAATGTACTGTATGTTTTGTATGGAATTTGATGTACAGAGAGATTTTTATATTTGCTCTGAACTAGGACAGACAAGGAGTTATCTAGGAAGGAAAACTTTTGAGAGATTTCAGTGTTGTGGCGTAAGGAAAATTTTCAAAATTTATGTTTCCTTCTACATTATTCCCAATACCTCATGAGTGGAAAGGAATATTGCATATCTTTTAGATTAAGAGCTAGCTTATATATTCAGGAGACTTTATGGAGATAGTTTAGGCAAATATACTCATAATCGTATCAGTTGTAGTGTTTTTCCTTAGCGTCATATTTAGATCTACATTTTAAAAGGTTTGTTAATTTTTTTCAATAAATTATGATAATTTTGAATAAATTTTTGTTTTATAATGTGTAACAGTAAAACAAAGGACTCTCCGAACGCAGTCAGATACTGTAAAAAATAATTTATTCTCATTACTTTTGTAACTAATAATTGCATCGTTTACTGTAACACGAAATAAATTTAGAAATTGATTTTAGTATTTATTACTATAGTATGAAAATTCATGAGAAAGCGTTCCACTGAGACTTATATTGTTTGGGTTTTATGAAGCAAGTTCCGTACTGTACGAACTGCGCACACCAGAAGACAGACAACGGAAAAATTATGATTGGATGGACATAACCGCATAGGGAGTAAGATAATGTAATTTTAATTAACATCGTACTAGAGCAACACAACGGGCTATTGACGACGGTCCCGGATCAATACCTTAAGGGAAAGATCTAAGGACAACACCACGTAATTTTTAACTACGGTCAGATGACGATATCAACACGTGAGCTTGCACTCCACTCATGAAACTTCCTTACCACGCCAACTGGGTGACATTTGAGGCCACGACAGATTTAACGTCCGCCAGGCCACACGTGCACGAATATTAGTTAGATCGAGTTTCAAACTCGCAACCCTCCGGTTGCTAATCCTCTACTCTACGAAACGGACTTCAGCTGACCCCCCCCTTCAGTTTAACAGATACATTCTCTTATATTAACATTTTTGTTAATTAACAGTTTGTTAGTTAACATTTTGTTACTTAACAGTTTGTTAGTTAACATTTTGTTACTTAACATTTTGCTAATTAACATTTTGTTAACAAGTTCCACCGATGAAAGACAAGTAGGAACGAAAAACTAGTGTGTTATTTCAAAAATTAAGTTTTTCCACAGCATATTATTAGTTTGTTGCACAAGCGTTACCGAGCTCAGAATTTCACATCCGTACGGACGAAATCAATAACCCCCCAGGGCAGGATCGCATTCAGTCCTCCCAGTCCTTGCCGTCAGCGATCGTACGAGTGTCGGCATGATGAAATCGCCAGGACCCGTCGAAGCGATCGAACCAGATCCAGATCACACAGCACGTAAAATTGATTAACTTGAAACTACACGCAAAATGAAAAAAATGGTATTCAAATCGCAAGTAAACATTTCACTCAAAATGTAAGATAAAATGAAAGCGATATAAAAGTATTTTATCATGAAAGTTATGAAATCGGCATGTGATTTGCAAGTTTCAAGACATCGTTTAACTGAAATTTATGTGCTTAGAAAGTATTATTACATGCCCATGACCTTGAAAACGTTCCATTCTTGGAGGGATATCGTTATTTTTTTCTTATAGGATAGAACAATTTTTCTACACAAATTTTCCATACCGTATGTAAGGGAAAAAAATAACGTGCAATTCACATATTTTATCTGTTCATACTGTACATTATGACTTGGTGAGTTAGATATCTCATTTTGTATATAACACTGATAAATTCCTATTTAAAGTCGAAAAAGCTGATGAGTATTTTCAATACACTTTTGTACCAGTCAAAACACATTTAAACAAAATTGACAGATTATACATATTTTAGAAACTGAAGTATACTATACTATTCAAAACAATTTCAGTACTTCCAGAATCTTGAACAGAGCAATAAATAAACCACATCTATTTCTAAATTTTATAATCGTCTTTGCTTTTCTTTGTTATAAGTTCAATATCATAAATATTAATATGTTTTCAGCCTTTGAAAATAGTGATGTATGCTTCATTTTAAGAAATTATCAATTTCTTAGATTCATTTATTATTACAAGTTATAAAAATGAATGTTTCATCAACTTAAAAAATCAATGAATGATTACAGGATTTTATCCCGTTATAATTTATATCTCAAAATGTAAGATCATTTCACTCAACTCACAGTTCATCGCTTTATAAAAAGATTTATAACAATCAAATTGTATTTGAAATATTCTTTTGCCGACCAACCGGTATAGTGGTTAAGGTGTTAGCCTCTAGATCGGAAGGTTCCTGGTTCGAATCCGGGTCCGGGCATGGATGTTTGTAAACGTATGGTGTAGAGGCGGCTGGTGCACCTTAAATCTGTCGTGGCCGAAAGTCCTCACGTTGGGTTGGCGTGGAAGTTTGGAGAGTGGGGTGCCAGCTCAGGTGTTGCTTCGTCATCTGACCGTGGTTCAAAATTACGAGGTGTTGTCCTCGGATCTTTCCCTTAAGGGACTGATCCCGGACCGTCGTCAATAGCCCGTTGTGTTGCTCTAGTACGAAGTTAACAAAAAATTACCAATTACCAATTGAAATATTCTTAATATAAATACGATCACTTTGCTTTTAAAGATATCTGCACACTTTTAATTGGGTCTAGAGATCGGAATTTATTACCCTATTATTATCTAATTGGTGTTCAAATAGCCCGTTGTATTGCTCCAGTGCGACGTTAATTAAAATAACTACCTACCTACCTGAATTGTGTCCGAATATGTCGTGTTTATCAGAATAATAAATCCGACATATTTTAAAACGGCTTAATGGCATTTGATCAAAGATAAAATTTCTCATTAATAATTAAAAAAAATGTTATTTACCTTAATTATAAAAATAATAATCTATCGGACCAAAACAAATCCAATACGAAGAAACTCTTCACCCCAACCTATCCAAATTGTTCATGCGTTATATTTATATAGATTGGTTGTTTTTAATGGTGCTAGGGTCATATCTGGCCTAGATGTGCCAAACAATGTTTTTGGAAGCAAGTAAATGAACACTCACTAGGAAAGTTTTACTGAAACACAAGAGAGACTACGAAGGAATTGAATCTGAGGCGCCCTCAGTTCGCAATTTCTAGACGGTGTGGGCAAACCCATAGAGAAAATATAAAAGTAAAGTGAGAAATGACACCCTTTTTTGTCCCCAAAATTAGTTGTAACGTGACCCTTGACTACTTTCGTCTGCGGGTGGAAACAAACATTTATCATCTGATTGGTCCATGGGACGGGAGAAGACGCCCATCCATTGATTCATCATCTGATTAGCGCATTGGTTGATCATCTCACAGTAGCAGACTGACAGTTTCACCATTTTTGTCATCACTCTATGGATATGCGTATTCTAACACCTTCCCTGTCAATCCATGTCGTATCAGCGAGCGAGGCGATAAGATGCCAATTCGGTCAACCATGTCAATTTCTCACAGTGTAGTCACGTGACTACTAGTCGACATGTTGGTCGCACTTTTTGATTTTGAAGCTCCTTTCAACAGCAATATTCAGTCTACTTATATTTCAGGTCTATGGCCTTACCAGGTGATACTGTTTTGCGTAAGCTCTCCTCAGTAGAAATTCTCAGCATGCTTTCATATGGACAAACCCACAGAGTACTCGTGAGAGAGAGAGAGAGAGAGAGATTCATCTACATATAAGATTTTTGCCATTTCCAATTTCTATTTAAAGAATTAGTTCGAAATATATGAAATTGCATAAAAATAATGTCCAGTTACATCTGTACCGGACTTAAGATAGGGCAACTAATTGCAACAAACGAAGTGGTGGGATATATCAGATTAGGTACCAATCAAACTACAAATAATAATTATTATTATTTTAAAGAGATTAAATATGAATATCGCTTTTCTTATTACAAATGTAAATCCTAAAATAAATATATAACTATTAGGGATCCAATTTTTCCTTGTTAATCTTGCATACATTCAAGCAATCGAAAAAAGGTGATTCCTTCATTTAATTTGTGACGAAATACCCTTATTTATTTTAAATTAGTTAATTTTTGAAGCCGTAAGTTCCACGCCTCAAAAAGATTAAGAGTCACAAATAAGTAAAAAAACACCTTTCAATAACAAAAACCTTTACCAGCGCGGTTTTTTATTTTTAAACAAACACATGATTTTTTTTATAGTTACGATACTAGTACGAAGTATTAACAGAAAATTTCGATAACTATTTTTTCTGTAGTTAAATTTTCGACAATAAACTATTTTACATTAGTTTTTCGACAAAAATATAAATTAATACACTATACCCTACTATCCTTCCAACCAGAGAGAAAGATACATTACAATAGAACAATCACTTTACGGATCCGATTTTTGGATAAATTGCGGTTATTAACCCTCCTCGTGATTGTCTCGACGAGATATCTCGTCATTAGTGAAACTGACCAGATCTTGACGGATGTCTCATCATTAAATGAAAACTGACCCGATCAGGATCGCGTCATCATAAAAAAAACTGTCATTGTCTTCATCATTCTGAATTCAAACGGTATTCCTGATGACCAGGTATCTCGTCATTAGCGAAATTGGTCAGATCTTGATTGACCAGCCCCCATTATAATGGGGTTGTGACAAAACGCACTCAGTGGATCCAGACATTCACAGGGCCGTTTCTGAGGAGTAACTACTAGCCAGTTCTAGCAGATGCCCAAGAGCAAATCTCAGCAGACCACACCTCTTTTGAAAAACAATTGATTTTCAAAAAGAATTTCATCAATAACATATCCGGACAATGGTCCAGTCTTTCTCCCGCTTCTCATGATCCAGCTTTAAGAGCAACGAATTAACCACCGGAGGTTGGAAACTAGGTCGAGCCCAAGACCGTCTTGTACAAGGAGGCTGATGCAGGCCACTTGGTATGTTCTGGCCCAAACAAGGCATGAGTTCTCATACCTTGTTTGGGGTACCCCGATTCGCATATCACATCTTTTAGATGTGCGACTTGTGGCCAATTCGTTGTTAGGCCTGGCGTCTTCGTTTCCGTCGTAGTGGACCACACTCTTGCGCCGGAGAGGTTTTTTTGGCAGCCAGAAGGAATCTGAGTAACTGACGCTTCGTTCGTGGTAAGGGGGATCTGACCCTCTGAAAAAAACTCGTTTTCTTTTCGCTTGCTCAGGACGTATCTTTTCTGGATGGTCTAACGCCATTTGGTGATTAGCTGGGGTGATAAATGTTATTGCTGTACAAGAGTGTTGCGTTCTGCAACAGTCTCAAATGTCCTCCCGTTAGCGAGGTGTGGAAGTTTGGAAAACGGGTGCCAGCTCAGGTGTTGACCTCGCTATCTGACAGAGGTTAAAAATTACAAGGCGGTGTCGTTGGATTTTTTTCCCCTTCGGGATTGATCCCGGAGAGTCGCCAATAGCCCATTGTGATGCTCCAGAGCGATGTTAATTAACTACCTACCTACCTACTTATCTTCTCAAGCTTTTACGAATACCTTAATGTCAAGTAACCATTGTGTTTGTTTTCACACTATTGACGAATTGGTTGTTTTGACATTTTTTTTAAAGATTTAACTGTTAAGAATAAATTTAAAAGTTTAACAGACGTCGATTTATTTTATACTTGAAAGTTCAACATTGGTGGTCTAATGTAGACTTTTATTTTAAAATAAAGGATAATTGTCTTTCTATTACTTTTAGTTTTCTGTAAATTATCAATTGGAATTCATTCCTATTAGTGCTGCGTTATGAATTTGCTTTTTATTATTAAAACTATTTGCTTTTATTATTAAAACTATTTCCTTTTTATTAGTTTAATAACTTTCATAAATAATATTTCTTTGAGAGAATAAACAACGTATTCTTATTTGAGGCTGAAAATCATAGTAGCATCAACAGAAGTGTTGTTGTCAATAGCTGATAACGAAACGGATTGTATTATATCAATTCTACAGATTATCTTATACACACTACGATGTCTACAGATAAATGTGCTCTTTGTATAGATAATTGTAGAATTTTTGCCGTTGAAGAAAACTGCGGATTGCCATACCTGTACCTTTCTTAAGATAAGAGTTTTTAGTTTTAATGGCACTCACTCGCTATTGAAATAAACTAAAAATTAGAATTTAAGACTCAAATGATACAGTTTACAAATGTTCGACATGTCAATTTCTACAGATAATGTTCTCTTTGCATTTTAAGATTCTAGAATTATTTGAAGAAAAACGCTGTGGATTGTCATACTGTTATCTTTTCTAAGGTATAAGTTTTCAGTTTTACTGGCAATCACTCACTATTGAGATAAACTCGAAATAAAAATTCTAAGGATTAAAATAATGCAGTCTACATATTATCTTCTACGAAGATATCTACTGTTAAATGCATTTCTTACATTTATAATCCTAGAATTTTTTGAAAGAGACGAAGAAAGATGCTGCGGATTGACATAACGGTATTTTTTCCCCAGCTATAATTTTTCAGTTTTACTTCGCTATTTAAATAAACTAGAAATCAAAATTATAAAAATTAAATTGCTCCAGTTCACAGATGGATGGGTCGGACCTGGAATGAGGGCCTGATAAAAGTAAATGGAGAGCCGTATTTGGGCTGCTACCACTTAAAGCTGTCTGGAAGATCGTATTTAATCTTCAGGCCTGATTAAAAAATTTGGAGGGTCGTATCTGAACTGTGGTCTTATAAAAATATTTGATGGGCCGTACGTGGCTGAGATATAATATTCGCTATAGCTGATTGATCTGAAGCTCATGATCCTTTATCTTACCCATACGGTTTGTTCGACGAGCAAGTTAAACTTCCTTCCGACGAGAACACCTAATTCTTAAATATCTAATAACTCAAGAAAAAGGATAAAAATGGCACAAGGGTCATAGTTGACTAAACAACACCAAACACACATAAAGAAAACTTAACTGATACAAAAGAAATACATTCAAGGAGGAATAGCGTCTGCTGATAACTCACATGACATTTTATTTGGAATAAATCAAGGCATCGACACTTTCGAAACACCGTCGATTCAGGATATTTTATTAAGATGAAACAAAATCATAACGCGAATGTTTATAATATCACTAAAATCTCTACTATAATTGAGTTTGTTTATATAAGAAAAACTCTTAAAAGTCAATAGGAACATTTTTTCGTATCTTACCATCTGTTGATTCGCTCATCTTCAGTAGTATACGAACGATATCTGTTCAAGAGTGAAGACAGTGAAGCACTGAAACTAACTAGGCGTTTCACAAATACTAGGAGCAGGAAAGTGACAATTATCTGTTACTGGTAGACAGCGGATAAACGACGTATTGTTTCAATGACATTTTTAACTGTCATGTTTTTGTTTTTACTGCCGACTCCGTTTCATTCTTCTCTGATAAATAAATATAGCTGCAACATATTCTTTTAAATCTTCGGCAAGTAAGGAAGTGTATTTTTATAAATGTCAACCAATTTTGCTAATGACGAGATGATTCTTCATTAATATACCATCGATTTTTTTATTATGACGCAAAAAAGATTTGGTCGTTGTTCGTCTAATGACGACGTATCTCGTCAATCAAGAAATGATCAGTTTTGCTAATGACGAGATACCTCGTCGAGACAACCACGCTAATGACTAATAATTTTGCTAATGACGAGACAATTCGCCATCAATATAGCACCGATTTTTTTTATTATGACTCAAAAAAGATTTGGTTGTTGTTCGTCTAATGACAAGATATCTCGTCAATCAAGAGATGATCAGTTTTGATAATGACGAGATACCTCGTCGAGAAAACTACTAGAAAGATTAAAATTACAAAATAATAGAAACAAATCTAATTTTTTCATGCCGTGACGATCATGTGAGAAGTTTAAAGCCGAGCTGCATGATGTAACGTGGGGGTGGACCCACCATACGTTTGGCTGAAAACTAATTTATTCAACCTTCCAAGTGGTTTTGACGAGATATCTCGTCCATCAAGATATGAGCAATTTTACTGATGCCCAGAAATCTCGTCATCAAGATATAACCTATTAGGATGACGCGATCAAAATCTTGTCAGTTTTCTTCAAATGACGAGATATCTAGCACCCATCAAGATGAGATAATATTTTTCTAATGATGAGATACCTCGTCAAGACAACCACTACAAGGTGTAAGGGGAGCTGGAACTAAAAATTTTTAAAAATAACGATTTTGAGATTTTCTGAGATCTGGATAGTAAATTTTATGGGCCTTCAAAGGTACTTAAGTTTGTTTCAACTATTATTGGTAGATTGGAAAATGTGAAGACAACTAGTTTTAACCTCAATTCAACTCTAAAATTTGATATTTAAACTAAATTTTCTCAAAACTCTCTTTTTTCCCCTCAACATTTTCTGTATTCGAACTACCTTTTCTAGAAATTTACTTTACCGACTAAGTATAACTTTTCCAACAGATTCTTATAAGAAGATGGTCTTCATCCATAAATGAAAATTTTTTTTAGTATAGAGACCTTCAAGGTTAAAGACGATTTTACTGTTAAGAGGTATGGGACAACCACACACAGATTTTAATCTTGAAAATGGCTGCATCTTTCGTGTTTTTTCATTTACTAATCAAAACTTTATTTGAACTTACACTATCGTCCCTTAAAAAGCTTATTCCAAATTTTTAGATATATCTGTCATTTTTTTAAATTGGACAGAGCTAGTATCAAGCCATCACATATGGGATATCTTAATTTCACTAGAGATGTACCATACGTTGCGACTTGATATTAACTCATTTTGTTTAAAAAGAGACACCCGTGTATAATATATACGTTAAACTTTCACAATTGCCTCGATCTATTGATCGCGAATTCTCTACTCGCATTTCATATCTTATTTCAATCCATAAAAACGAATATAACATCATATTCCATAGAAGAATTTTAAACCTTTAAATAAAATAAAATTATCCAAAAATTCCAGCATTTCTCGTTTACATTATTTCTTATATCTAACTACCCCACTGCGTGCCAGCACGGCGTTGCTCATGACATTTATTTTCGTGGGGTCAGATGTGACCACTGCTTGATGACGTTCGCTAATCGTGATGGCCTCGAAGTGGCTATTATCAACAACATAAATCAAAACACGCTAGAATCGGAAAACTAGGCATGATTCCAAAGGCATTCAGACTAAAAACACTTGTGACGTCAGCGGTCGAAAATCGCAAAATCGGCTCGCTTCTTCATTCGAGGTAGGGGTGACGTCACATTCCAGAAAGAAGAAAGAAAGGTGAAAAAACTAATAAATTAATTTTGAAATGTTCTGGATTAAATCTTAAAATTCGGATTGGACACAAAAATTACAAAAAATTATGACTACTTGTGTGCCAAATTTCATTATTGTAAGTACCATAAATTTGTCAGTACACTGTGCACAGTACACAGAGAAACACTTCCTTTTATAATAGTAGAGATACAACGCATGTCAAAAGTACACCGCATGTATGTATCCAACATTTAGATTCTGAACGTCTTCAATGCCACCCCACTCTCTTGTTCAAAGTGAATTAGATAAATATTATTCAGGTTTATGAAATTGAATTATTACGTAACAGATTGCCTCTTCACTGTACGTGAAATTTCGTTATTACATTACAAATTGATTCTTCATTAGATATGAAATTCCTACATTACTGATTGATTCTTCACTAATTATGAAACTACGTTACTATATTAAAGATTGATTTTTCTCTAATTATGAAATTCCGTTAGTACAATACAGCTTGATTCTTCAATAATTATGAAACTGTGTTATTGACTGCGTTTGACTTCAATGCATGAATTATGATGAACATTTCACACACACAAGCATTAAGCTTTCTTTAGAAAAATCCTTGAATTGCTGTTTGTTTCAGTCTATATAGTCAAAGCCGAGTCATTGGAGCTCAAACTCTTTTGCAACCAACAATAATTTTATGTTCACCCTATCCAAACCGGGAGGATGAATATTAAAATATTACCAATGAGTTAATGAAATGATTTGTGAGCAGCGGTAGCTTAGTCGGTAGAGCGTTGGGCTCGCATCAGAAGGGTTGTGGGTTCTGTCCTCGGCGGAGCCTGCAGTTCTGATGATTACGAGATCGGCGCTTCGACCTGGCTAAAGACGGTCGTGTTCACTAATGGTGACTGGGGCACGTCAAATAGGTCGTGGTCACAAAGTCCCCCATGTTCCCAAATCAATACCTCTGGGGGTACCTGATCAGGGGGTTATCGGCCTCTGATTGGGATCTAAATTACGTCATGTGTGAGTGAATGGATGTATGAAAGGGGCCTTCCTGTAAAACGGATGTGCCATGTATGTCGAGCAAAGTCGGACTTCCTCCTAATTCGGCTCAATAACATAGAAGGCGCACCCCCTCACCTCTTGCCGTCTTCGACGGGCCTGGCACTCCTTCGGTCTGCCAGTGTAGGCATAAGAAACAACAACAATTAAATGATTTTGTTACAACAGACAATCCTCAACAGGGCATGAACTTGTAGACACTCGATCCCTTTCCTCCCCGATATTTTTTTGGTTGAGGCCCGGTGTCCCAAGTCACGAGGAATGAATATTAAAAAATTTCAAATAATGTGAGCAACCAAATGTACAAGTAGTTGTGTGATTCTATCTTAGGAGCAGAGTTTCAAGAACCCGAAAACTTTGAGGCTAATATAGTATTGTTCTTATCTACATTTTATGATAAGTGTATTTCTCTTTTATATGCTAGTACAACCTTTCTTACGTATGTATGTCTATAATTTGAAGTTTTCTGTGTGTCTTGTGTTTGGCGCAGCTTGGTAAAATATGGTAGGAAAAACAAAACACAGCACAAAATTACAGAATTTGAGAAACATCAACTTAAAGAATAATATAAAACTTATATTGAAATAATATAAGCTTCTTTTAAATTTTAGATAAGTACACTCAAACCTGTTTTTGTGCGGTGAATAGGGACCGCATAAAAAAAAACGCGTAAAAAAATCTCCCAAAACTTCACGAGTAGCTATAAAAAATATTTTTTTGCAACAAATTTAAAAGTTTTTTTTTATGCGGTGAATAGGGACCGCATAAAAAGGTCTCACATAGAAAATAACTCAAAACCTTACGAAATAACTAGAAATTGCTTTTTTAAACGAAATCAAGACACGAGGCTTGGCAACTACTTGGAAACTCGACAAACCGTTTGGAATCTCATTTAGAAATCTCGTTTAGAAAATACACATACGAACATTTTTAAATATTTTATTTGCACTTATTTTACACATACAAAACTTTTCAAAATTTATAACCATTATCCTTCGTAGTCTGACAATACGCGAGTCTTCTTGTGGTGAACTGGTTCAAAATCACTTTCGTCACTTGAAGATACTACCTCGCACTCATTTAGAGTTGACTTTTTTTCAGTTACCATGTAGTCGGTGCAACGGACTAAAAAGTATAAAATAACTTCTCCTGGCCCCATACAAATTTATAACAGATTCCTGACCCTATACAGATTGTCCTGAAAATTTTTGATTGTGAAGTTTTAATAGCTATAAAAATACTTGTAAGATTTAAAACGAAAAACGTGGGGTGCTTTACACTCCTCACTATTATCTATTGCATGCGCCCTACGTTTTTCGTTTTAAATCTTACAAGTATTTTTATAGCTATTAAAACTTCACAATCACAAATTTTCAGGACAATCTGTATGGGGCCAGGAGAAATTATTTTATAATTTTTAGTCCGTTACAAAAACGTGCTATATTAGAATTTTTTTTATTTAAGTAATTTTTATTGATAACTTCGTCAATTATGTTCTAATTTAATTGAAATTTTGAAAGGACTGTAAATAGATTGTACTGAATAAATTTTTTTCATATATCGCACGAAAACAGGTTTGAGACTATTTATGATGGTAACTTCTATTATATTCTGTAGAATAGTAATATAACATGCTGGGGCACCTCATACATATTTTTCAATGACATAACATCAAAATTTTTATTTTTTGACTTTTTATTTTTTATTTTTTGTCAATTTTCTTGCCGGGGTGCGATATGTTGGTTGGATTTAGTTATGGGCCAAGGGCCATATTTGGGTAAACTGTGTCAAACACGAGACGGACACCGTCAACAAATGGACATACACTATGTGTGATCCTCACACGATCCTCGTCCTCACAATTTTGGATGATACTTTTATTCTGTATTATTTTAATATTAAATAAAATCTTATTTATTAATGACGTTTTATATATACAACTAAATATTCCAATTCGCTTTTGGTATGATATTAACTTTCATACTGAACCACATAAAGAGCTGAGTCTACTGGAAGTTGAGATATTAGTTGGCTTCTTTGTGTCGCAAGAATCAGACGTGGCCAAGCTTTGTCATTGTCATATAGAGTGGGGAGGTCAGGAAAGCCCTAGGTGCTGATTCCATTAGGGAATATTGCACCAAACCCCATTGTTTTTCGATACTCCTGTCAGAGAAAGCCAGATTCCTTAAGAAAGGCCAAAAGGCTTTTGACAGGTTCTTTGTGAATTGTATCAAGTTCTGTTCCAAGACCTAGACTTGAGTGCCTTATGTGAAGCAGAGCTTCGCATTCAAAAAGTATGTGGTGGGCAGTTTCCTCCACCATATTGCATTTCCTGCAAAGAGGTTCTTCTTTAAAGATTCCCATCCTATGAAGGTGTTTTCTTAGGTGATAGTGACCTGTGTGGCCAAGCTACTTCGAGCAATGTTTTTACTTTTAAGCAAATGGACATACACGCGCCATAAAATTTTTTTACTGATACAGCAGAGAGAAATACATCCACAGTAGTTATAGAAATCGAACCAGTTCGCAGGCTGCTAGCGCAATGGGCATACCATTGGATCGAGGATAACGCATGTCTCATTGAGCCACGAAAGGTTTGAGAGGATTTATTTTATTAATAAATCAAACACGGGCTGTAAATTTATTTTCTCATGTTCTTCACATTCACTCGTTTTTCTCAAGTTTTTTTCTCCCTCATGTTGTTCATGAGGACATACGTCTCACGATGCGTTATCCACGATTTCACCTTTCGAGATTCATCCCGGAAAGTCGCCAATAGCCGTTTGTATATCTCCACATTGACGTAAATTCAACCATCTATCCATCTAGTATCTTCTTGTTTACTTTGGTCTTGATAATGGTGAACATCGTGCTCCACCGAAATAACTATTGACCTTTTTATCATCTTTATTTGTCTTTTTTGGACGCTTTTAATTTCGAATAAGTATATGAATACTAAACATTATTGTTAAGAATTGAATTACGGCAGTTTTACAGGAAGTGAACTTATGAAAGGGTTTTCCTAATTTCTCCCCCAAACCCTTAAAAATCGCCTTAGAGTCACCTTTCGCTTTTTGATAGATTTGTCATACAGAAGGGGTGAGATGTATGTGAAATGTATTAGATTTGTGTAAAAAGTAAGTTGTAAAATTACAAAAAATTAGAAAAGGTGTTAAAATTCCACTTACATCACACTTAAATGATATGGCATTTTTATACGAAAGACAAAAAGGATTATGTATCCTGGTCACTTTTTTAATGCCAATTCAATACTAGTGAGGTGGGGGGAATTTTTCTAGTTATAAATAAAACTTAGGATCTCTCAAAGTAATAAATTAATACAAAATTTAAATGGATAGCAATTATGATGCAATAACACTGGATAGCAATTATGGACATTCAATACAGTTATTTTAATATGTTTGAAGAAAAAGTTAATCAAATATTCCTGTGTTTTTCTAAAGAAATAAAATTAAACAAATCATGCAATACAAGTGTTTTAGTATCAGGCGAACAATAGTCATATTTTTAAAAGTAAACACAAAGCACAAATAATTTATTTTGTACGATTTCAATTTATAAATTTGATATTTATAACCCGATTAAGGAAACCATATTCTTAAGTTGTTGGTTACTTAAGTTGTCCAAAGTTGTTTAATTTATTGTTAAGCTATATTTTGGCGAGAACTAGAGATTTAGCTGTTCGCCTTATCTTAGAGTGGACTAATCAAAATAATTGCCCATACACAGATTTCATCTCTGTCATAAGGTATTCAAAATATTTTGTTCATTGCATACAAAAAGTTTAAGTGAGCTTTCATTCTCATATTTGTGATATTTGGAATACAAGCTTTCGCAGAACCCACGGAGTAGGAAAAAGTCAGTGAAATGATACTAAATATTCCTATCTGAACCCATTTATCCTTATGCTTAATTGGACGAGGGATTCGGAACGAGGGGTAAATCTGAGAACATTTGGGTGAAAAGGTGATATCTCTCGAGTAATTCATGGTTAGTGATCAGTTATTGCACCCAATCGCGTTTAAATTTTCCCAGAATGATAAATTTAAAGCAATTATGAATTAGCAATGGCTTATGGGAATCAGCTCAAAATTTTTTCACTGTGTCTCGCGATTTAAACTAAATTTATTTCCTCGCGCAGGGGGGTGTAGCTCGAATATTTTTCTGCCCACTGAGTGGAAGACAACGTCTCAAATAGGCGTGGTCTAGCAACTCCTTGGGATGCAATGCGCCAGCATCCGTCTGCGCACCCAAATACAAATTATAAATGGGCAAGTTTCATGATAGAATTTGATTCTGGCTCACGAATTTCACTTAGCTTAGAAAGATGTGTCTGGGGACTATGTGCTTTCGGATTAGGATCCTCTTGAAGCGTTTCGTGTATATCATGATAATATACACGATCCTCAACCGAGGTTTTTACTTTTTGAATATAAACAACCATTTTGCCATTCAGTTGTGTAACGGGGATAGCAGTGAGGGAGACTGCGAGGAAACTCTGAACTTCTATCAAAATATGTGCGATGACATTGCTCTGGAGACTGGCGAGACCCATCAGTACTTCATACCAGTCGATTATTCATATCGGGTTTGGCATTTGGAGGCATGCCTTAGAATGCATCGACTTGCTGGCGCTGTGTTCCTCAGACGGCAGAGACTTATATATCTGGTTATAAGAAGCCACTGTTTCAAGTCGATGGGGAAGCAATGCGTGTGTAAAGCTCTGGCAGGAATACTTGTGGCAAAATCTGTGAAAGATATGCGCCGTGCAATCACTTCATGTTGTCGAAAGAAGCCCACACTGAAAGCAGCGCTGACCGAGAACTTTTTAATACTCTTTGGCTTGAAGTTGCTCATGGAGTTTGTCCATCGTATACCGGATTAAGGAGAATTTTCTTTATCCAACTACGAAACTATAATAGTTTCTTATAGTAGCTTTAATAGAATTCCTTCTTTGTAGACTAGCGGTTTTCCTAGAGCGAGTGGCTTCGATTCCTCTAACTTACATTGGGTGTTTTTCTCTCAACTTTGTCCGTAAAACTTTCCTTGCGTGTGGTCCATTGATAGATGTTGTCGTTTTTGTGTTTGGTGCAGCTTTGCCAAATATGTCCATTGCGCAGTAAAAATCCAACCCAACCAGATAACCTACAGCGAATGCGATGGAAGTTTAAATTATATATATAATCATCAGACAATTCTTCTTGCACAACAAAGCTTTTCATTTTCGATGCTAGAAGCAGATAAATCTGACTATCTTCAAAGTTCTCCAAGCAAATTTTTATTTAGTGCTGATTGAAGGATCAAAGTTATGAAAATTGAGTATCCTCAACAAAATCAACAAGAGCTGATTGGATGGTGAGTTTATCGAATTCAAATAAAATTCGATTTTGTATCTATGGAAACATACCAGCATCATTATTATTTTTATAACATGAAAATTGAAATATTGAATGCTAAATAAAAGTTCTGAAAATAAACATCAGTAGATAATTTCATCAGCATCTATCATTTAATTATTGGTGTATTAACTTCATATACAGTGTAGAATATAATGGTTCATTAGTTATTTAAATGCGAAAACTTAATAAGACTTTTTAACTAATTATTTTTCTACCAATTCAATAACCAAATTCATTTCTTTATTTGTGTGTTGTTATCAGAAGTAAATAAGTTCTATTACACAAACAAATAGTCTTTCTCTCAAAGAGATTTATTTTCATGATCTGACATTAATTTGAAATCTGTTTGATTTCACAAATAGACTCTCATAAATATAACAGCAGGTAACTTATATAAAATTAATTTATTTTTAATGAATTAAATGTATCAATTATTTTTAATAAATCATTTTTAACACAATACTTTTCTTATTATAATTAAAATAAATTCTGTAAATAAAATTGAAATTTACTTATTACTTTGCTAATATTTCATATGATGGATGTTAGAGTTTGTTTTCATTATGATCCCATATATGTGTACTTATTATGATTAGTTTTTATGTAATGATACACTTTATATAAGTTAGAACCAATTAAATTCGTCAATGAGTGCCTTGTTAGAGAATGTCTCTGTTCCCTATATTTAAATAAAATATTATATGAGCAAACAATACCAAGAAATGTAACATTTAAAGCTTTGCGTTTAAATAGGAATTCGATTTGTCTTATTTGTTGACTAAAGCTTATTTGCAACTTTTAGGTAATGTTTAGTAACAATGTTAAAGATAATTATATTGCATTACCTTTTTGAAAATAATTTGTCTGCATTTGATAATTTTATTGCATTACACATGTGTCAAAATTCGTGAATACAAATAATTATTTCAGTAAGGTATCTAACTATGTTCGGAATAATTTTAAAAGTTTAAATTATATTATTTTTTCTCTTTAAAGTAAAACAACTTATAAAAAACACGTTATAAACAATTAAAAAACGAAATATAAAAAAAAATTATTATAATTTATTAAAAAAATTAGCAAATTTTGGAAAATTTAAGTAAAACAAATGACGTTAACAAAAAACATTGAATTGAAAAACTAATGAGTACATTTGCCAAAATTTTTGCATAAAGTCATTTGTAAGTAATTTGGTTTATGTATTTATTAATACATAAGCCAAATTACTTTATTTTCTTTTCTATAATTTTGATTATCTTCTTTATCTTCTATTACTTTTACTTCTATTCACCGTAAAGACAAGTAAAAACAGTTTTGAAACGACAAAAGTCTAAATATGGAATAAAATGAAATATGAAATTTTAGTCAAAAGTCGACTTTTGAACGTATTCAGATACCTTAAGTTTCAAATATTTGTAGATATTTCCTGAATATATACTGCTGTTTGTTAATTTTTCATACATTATTTGTCACTATTTTTATATAAAGACAGAGACCTTTATATATTTCACGATGCTTAAAACTTTCATCCTGTATAAAATCTGTAAATGATTATCTAAGTCATTAGGCTATGGATTAAATTTTTTTTAGACGTTCTAAATGCTGATTTAACTTAACTGAGACACTCAAAAATTATGTAATGTGGCATTTAACACAAAATATCACGAGAAAGGTT
Source organism: Metellina segmentata (assembly GCA_947359465.1). Classification (NCBI taxonomy): domain Eukaryota; kingdom Metazoa; phylum Arthropoda; class Arachnida; order Araneae; family Tetragnathidae; genus Metellina; species Metellina segmentata. The sequence goes on from OX375884.1 coordinate 38,062,524, forward strand.
TGGTTTGGATTTGAGTAACTCAGTTACCGATTACCTAAAAAATCTCTCAAAGGTAGAGCCCTCTATGCCCTGAATACCTCTTTGGGACCAAACCCCACCCACCCCAACCATCATCATCTCTTGAGGATCAAAATGATTTATTCCTCTTGCTGACATGAGATTAGGTAGGTTAAATCAATCCAGATCATATCGTTGGCATAGAGCATAAACTCCTTAACTGACATACCGAACATCTTATCATACAACTGTTTAAAACCCTCCGAGTGGTTTCGACGAGATATCCGGTCCATTGAGATTTGACCAACTTGCGTCTTGCTAAGGGGGAGATATCTCGTCGCCGACCCCAACCATCAACATCTCTTGAGGATGAAAAATATTTATTCCTTTTGCTTATATGAGATTAGGTAGGTTAAATCAATCCAGATCATATCGTTGGCATAGAGCATAAACTCCTTAACTGACATACCGAACATCTTATCATACAACTGTTTAAAACCCTCCGAGTGGTTTCGACGAGATATCCGGTCCATTGAGATTTGACCAACTTGCGTCTTGCTAAGGGGGAGATATCTCGTCGCCGACCCCAACCATCAACATCTCTTGAGGATGAAAAATATTTATTCCTTTTGCTTATATGAGATTAGGTAGGTTAAATCAATCCAGATCATATCGTTGGCATAGAGCATAAACTCCTTAACTGACATACCGAACATCTTATCATACAACTGTTTAAAACCCTCCGAGTGGTTTCGACGAGATATCCGGTCCATTGAGATTTGACCAACTTGCGTCTTGCTAAGGGGGAGATATCTCGTCGCCGACCCCAACCATCAACATCTCTTGAGGATGAAAAATATTTATTCCTTTTGCTTATATGAGATTAGGTAGGTTAAATCAATCCAGATCATATCGTTGGCATAGAGCATAAACTCCTTAACTGACGTACCGTACCTCTTACCATACAACTGTTTAAAATCCTCCGAGTGGTTTCGACGAGATATCCGGTCCATTGAGATTTGACCAACTTGCGTCTTTATAAGGGGTAGATATCTCGATAGAAAAACTTTTCCGATTTTTTGATGATGACGATATAAAGATTTGGCCAGTTTTACTAATGACTATATACCTCGTCGTGGCAAATACCAGGAGGGTCAGAGACTTACTATTAGAGTTTAGGTAAAAAATATGTATTATAAGCATTTTGCTAATATTTTCTTTTAAACAGATTAAAATACGACAGTATATTTCTCATTATTATATGAAAATAAGCATTTAGATCTCTGACAAAACGTTAGTTAATGAGTTTCTGCTCTACGCTGACGATATTAGAAAATAAAACGGAAAATTGAAAACATATTTCTTTCTTTTTTTATTCACTTAAAATTAGTTACAATAAACCAATATAGAAATCACATTTTAATATATATTTCTCTGTAAAAAGTTATTGTTTTTCCAACAAAATTGTGAGAATTATTGCTTTAAATTTTTCAGATGTGTTTAATATCTGGTTTAATAAACTAAAATTATCTGACTGGAATATTGGGCTTATAACAGGCCTCGAAATAGATTTTTTAATACAGGTGCACCTTGTGCACCTAAGTTTTTAAATTTGGTGCACTGTGTGCACCTAATGGGAAAAAATTAGGCGCACAATTATATTTTCATGTGCACAGTGCACCTGTGCACCCGGGTATTTCGAGCCCTGGCTTATAAAACTATTTTTTTTTGTCCTGACAAATGATCCAATGGGCATGCTACCACCTGGCAAAGAAAGATACTTTTCGGCATAATTTTTGTGATTCGAAATCGGAATTTATTATTCTTTTATCGGAAAATGAACACGATGCCTTTAAAATTTGTCTTTGACAGGTCTTATTTCTATGGTTTTGTTATCAGTGCCGTATTTGAAAAGGTTTCGGAGAACTCTTGGACCATACTTTGAGAATGCATATGAGAAAATAAAAAATGAAAATTAAAAATATATTTATTTCTTCATCCATTAAAAATAGTAATAATAAACCATTATAGTAATCACATGTTAGCATATATTTCTCATCAAAAAGTTTTTGTTTTTAAAATGAAAAGTTAGTGAAAAGTATTATTTTAAATTTTCGTAGACGTGTAATATATGGTTTTATAAATTAAGACTGTTCGGTTGGATTCATTATTTTCTGCTGACATTGTGAAAAGTGAGCATATAGACATGCAATCCAGTTGAGAAAAAAAAATACTTTTTCTCGACATAGTTTTTATAATTTTGAATAAGAAATGTATTAATTTTTTTTTTAATCGGCAAATGAACGTGATGCTTTTAAAATTTGTCGTTGACAGATCTTATTTCTATGGTTTTTGTTTTCAGTGTCGTATTTATAAAGACTTCGGAGATCCCTGTAGGACCATAGTTTGAGCACAGCTGAAAAGCATCATTAGAGAAATGTCAATGTCAGATGCTACAGTAAATTGAATCTTATTGTGATGAATGAATTAATTTGTATTGTAGCTTCGTTTCGAATAATAATTTATTGCAGATTCCAGCTTCCATTGCAATGAATTTCCATTTTATACAGAGCTTCGCGTTTCAGTTGGAGAAATTTTTGTAACAGTTCTAAAATTGTCTTCATTAAATTGGAAATAGTAATACGTTATCTTGTTGCATTGGTATTCATTGTAACGAGAATGAGCTAAAGTATCAATTTGAATCAACATTTAGTTTTCACTGTATAGATTTAAGTAAATGTATCGGTGTGTATGCTAGTCGTTTAGCTGTAGTTATACTCTGATTGTATGATATCTATTCCCTTATCCAATCCGTCCTTCTAAGCTACTGTAGAAAGAAGCTTAGTTGTTTATATTTGCTTTTGTGTCATACTTGCTTACATTTCCGAGCACATTTTGCAAGATGGTAAAAATATCCGTTTTTATATGCAAAAATGGATTTCAATATAAGTGATTTTCTGAGAATAACTAAAAATTTCTATTTCATTATTATATTAAAGCACTTATCACCTTTAGTAAAAACTTATGAAATCCTACTTATTAGATAAACACTTACTAAATCCTACTTATTAGATAAACACTTACTAAATCCTACTTACTAGATAAACACTTACTAAATCCTACTTACTAGGTAAACACTTACTTAATTCTACTCACTAAGTAATTACTAAATTCGTACTAAGTTATACTCATTGAATAATTACTTACTAAATTTTACTCACTAAATAATTTCTAAATTCTTACTAAGGTATACTTACTGAATAGTTAATTTCTAAATTCTACTTACAAAAACTTAATAAAAACTAACTAAACTAGTTCGTGTGTTTTGTGTTATACGATAGAGATTTTGGTCAGATAACACACTTCCGTTTTAGCATATTTAATATAACTTATAAAGATTTAAACCAGTGTATTTTAATATAGCATGTAATTGAATTTATGTAGAATTTTTTTGTCGTCTTACGGTTACTTGCGTATTTTTACACTGAAAAACTGTCTCATAGTTAAGTCGTAATTTTAAGTACTTTTGGTATTATCAAAACATATTCGTGGATAATAGAGTAGATTATGTGTAGATCAAATTTTCAGTTTTTTTAAGGTTTTCTAAAACTTTCAATAAAAACTAAAAATCTTATAATTTTTATATATTTCTGCTTTTAGGTACACTATATATTATACTTTATATAAAAACAAACGAAAAATAAGAGCACACAAAAAAGCACGAGTATTTCAATTCATATAAAGTTGTGACCTACTCTAATTTCCCTATAGCTCTCCCTCATATCTTAAAACAGCTTAGTTTATAGTAATAAATGCATATGTTAGTACTGAAAACCAGAATGATACATATCATATCGAAAACTTAAACACAGCGCTTCAACTAGGGTAGTGTTTTTTGGGTAGGGTAAACTTCACAAGTCTTAATTATTGTACGGTTTTGGATTGGTAATGATGATAAGTGTTATCAGGGGTGCTCTTACCAAATCATAGCATAAAAAGCAAAAATATCCTTATCACATTCATTGCTTTCTTCTTTAAAAATCATGTATAAGGGTATTTTGATATTTTCTCCTTGAAATTTCAATTTATTTTGGAATAATTACTTTTAACCTGTCTATAGGTAACGCACTCAAATTTCAAAGAAATGTTTTAATTTTAAAATCACCCCTTACATAAAGAGCTTATTAAAAAATGTTGCCCCACCAGATTGATATCCTTGGTTCGTCCCTGAGATTTTTGCTTCGCCTGTGCACCTAAACGATAGCTTCCCCTCATCGTGTAAGGATACTCTTGTTGGAAGGCAGTTTAACTTGGGTGAGTTTACTCGTGTAGAGGTACTAAGCTTTCCCGGGGGCGAAGTTAAATTCGTACATTGATTCTGCAACCGGGGGCGGGGCTAACGGTAACGGCCAATGAGCACTTGTTTTTTACTACGTATGCGTTTGGACTTGGAAAAATTTTGGATGGATTTAGGAAGGTCAGTGTTATGGACTTAGAAAATTTTCAACAGTGAAGTGGGAGAGGGTCTTTCTTCTGTGGGAATTAAATAATTTTTTTGACAGCGTAATTCAAATACATATTATTTTTTTTAGGATAATTTTACTAGGAGCTCTCAAAATGAGCGCGTGCAGAGGGAGGCACTTGCTACCCATGGGAATTATTTTGAATTAAAATTGATTTTAATCTATATATATATATATATATATATATATATATATATATATATATATATATATATATATATATATATATATATATATATATATATATATATATATATATATATATATATATATATATATATTACTACAGGAACAGGTGAGAAGAAACTTTCTCCTCTGTAGGAATTACTCCATTTACATTTAATTCATTAAGACATTGTTATTTTTTAACATTGAATATTATTTATTCGGAAACCTCTCAAGTAAAAACCACACAAAAATCGGTAATGAAAAACAGAAACCAAAATCAGTAATAAAAAAGCGTTATGTTGGCTTAAGATCTTAATATCCAATTACTTTTAGTAGCATATCATACGATTAAATACCAACAAAAGTACGTATCAACTATTCATTTTCTTATGCCAAATTTCTTAAGTCATTTTTTGTATTTACGAAGTGTTTGTAGGAAGAGGACTCGTATTTTTACTTGCTTTCTGTGATGTATGTTATTATTGTGATGTTGTTATTATGTAATATAAACCGTTGAGTTTTTGAAAACAGAAAGCAAGCGCTCGCGATCGTTGGCCGTTACGGTTAGCCCCGTCCCCGGTTGCAGAATCAATGTACGTATTTGAAATTCGCTTTCCGGGGATAAGGCTGCCATACGCAGAACATGCGTGGCAATAGCTAAGGATGGTTTACTTGCCAACTCGTAGACACTGTTATCGCTTCCAGCACCGAACGAACTGAGACTAAGAAACTGAGCTCAGAAACTGTGACTATGCTGAGGTAGATGACAAACAGAGCGACCTGGTGGATAGATACATTTCTATTGTTCCTGTCACTGAGCAGCGCTGCTCCCCAAATACTACGCGACCGTTGACCATCTATGATTCAGTCGCATCTCCTCGTCAATCGGTTTATTCTTAGATGGGTTACAGATGGTGCAACCTGACTAGCGCGACCATGCTGGTAAATACGGTCACACGAGATAACACTGTTCCCTAAATCGCGTGCGACGATATGAGGCTCAACCACGACTTTAAAGTTGTCCTATCTCGTCAATCTGTTGTTTCTTAGGTAAGTAACGAACTTTGTGGCCTGGGCAGCTCGATCCATTGAAGGTTTTCTAGCAAACCAGACAGGTTGATCGACTGAACCGCTCGGATCGCGACAACCGGATTGCAATGAAAAGAAGTTAAGCAACCAGGGTCGCCAGTTCCAAGGTCAACCCGTGTGTCATCGACTTACGAAACAGGTTGACGAGGTTGCGGGACTTGTAAGTCGCGGCTGAGTCTCTGATGGTCGTGCGCTATTTAGAAAGCAGCGCTACCCCATGTGATAGGAATAATAGAAATGTATTTAAACACAAGGAGGTCGCGCGACCCGTGTCGCGCTGTCCGGGTCACCCGTCTGCCACCTATCTAAAGGTGCAATTCCTATAGCGCGTCTGACGCAGAGCGTCTATTGCAGTACGGCTAGCGCATAGTTGGCGCTTCCGTAGCTGACGCATTGTGGGAAACAGTTCCCCATAATCGTCCCGACTTAAAAATATTACAGCACTTTATTACTTAGCGGATTTTTATGTTTCATAGCTCATTTTAAAGAACTATTTGTTTTCTTTAATATGATTTATCATGTGTAAAAATCGGTTGGGGAATGATGTAATTGACCCCCAAAGAACCTGTAACATCCCATTGTAGCAGTGCTCTGCGTCAGACGCACTGCGTCAGCCGCAAACGTCAGACGCGCTATAGGAATTGCGCCTTTATAGACAACAGATTAACGAAGTGTTGCGTCTGAGTCTCACATGATCGACGTTGTGCTTGATTTGGTGAGTACCCCACCCCGAATGACAGGAGCAATATTATTGTACCACCAAGTCCCGTCTGTCACTTACCTAAGGAAAACTACGCCTGAAACCTAGCTGCCGGAGCAGGACTGTATATATAGAATGATTATCTCTTTCTATGTTTACCTTCAATCAACTTTCTTGATTTTGTGTTGTCAAAAATATATTTTACATTTTGCAAACCTTTTAAATTTTTTTCCTGTCCTTTTTCCTTTCAGTTTTGGGAGGGCCTAGTTCTTCTTAAAAATGTAAGTAGATTACGGGCTGGATAGTTTGCACTAATTCGAATTTTCATCCGGCTTTTCCTAGTACAATTTAGTATTGAAGAGATGGAGCGGTTAATTGTAATTTAGTAAACACGAATTGCGAAATGACAATCAGCTATTTCACACTGACATGTTCCGTGTCCTATAACAAACTTTAGTTGGCATATTTAATATGTATTGCAGCATATGAAAAGAGCATTTTCTAATGCAATACTTCCCAACCTTTTGCACGGCACACCTGACAAGCATAAATATTTTCACGTCACACTATGAAGGAACATTTTTCTATAAATATGATTAATTTCTTCTATTTCAAACTAGGGATTCAATTATTAAGATCTTTCTTTAAAATATTTTTACGTTATAATAGATAAATATTCTCTAGGTAGATATTTGTTTCAGATAAGTCTTCTTATGCAATCATAAGCACGAAATAAATGGAATGAAAATACCTCATCCATACGTCCTCAGTGATTGATATTTGACAGTTTTTATATCGCATTTATGAACTAAGTTTGTCAGATTTGACTGAAACTGTGATTAAACTTTTGTAACATTTATTTTATAAAATGATGATGTGAAAATACAAAAGTAAAGTTAATTATAATACACAAAAGAATTACTAACAATACATAAATATCGTAATAATAATAATATAGTGACAAAATAAGCCCTTTTAAGTACTAATATAAATATATACAATATTCTTTTGCCACAGTGTTAATGCATATATTAATTTCTTATTTTAGTGAGATATTGGGCTTGTTTCTGAGAACACAGCTTTTTATATCTGGGTCTATTGTCGAAAGAGCTACCCACAATTCAGGATCAAGACCCCTTTTCAATGGTCATCTCTTTAAATTTTTGGTAGTGAGCATAGAAGAGAAACTTTGTTATCACATGCATGTTGTAGCAAATGGTAAAATAATGTTTATAGCTTTTTCGTAGATGGATGAAAACTTTTTTTTTGCAGTTACCCAGAATTGAGATAATGAAGCATCCTTAAACTCAACTTCAAGGGTAAGATCACTTTTTAAGTTTAATAAATCGCAGGTACCCATCTTACAAATAACTCCTCCTTTTCTTTCACTGATAAATCGAATTCCATGTGATCTAATGAAGATGCAAATGGATTTTGAACTCAATCGAATTTCTTTGTCGCCGTTAGTTTAAAGCATGCATAGATGTTGAACTACAAGTTTTAGTAGTCCTTTTTTAGGATTAGAACTACAAAAGCTAAACATTTCAAGGGAACCGTTTTTACCACATCTTTCCAAAGTTGGATTTTGTTTTAGCATCCATTAATTTTGTCCCCGCAAGTTAATATATTCTCAAGCGGTCCTTGCATTTTTCCATTAAGTTCATTTAGGTATTCAAATATGTCAACTAAGTAGGTCATGTTTTGCAACCAGTAATTGTCTTCCAAATTAGCTGAATACTGAGTATTACCCTAAAAAAATACTTTTTATTTTCCTCTAATTTAGTACTAATTACATTTTCAACTCATGAGTTCTGGATAGAACTGTCCCTCTGAACAGCCAACGGACTTCAGTATGAAACAGCAAACATCGATGCTCTGATCCCATTTTATCACATAAAATTAAAAAAGACACGATTAAACTGATCTACTTTTAATGTCTATTCATAATTATTTCATGTCCTTAAATGTGGACTTTAATTCTGGAGTAAACTATAATATTTAACACGACAGCTTCTTTATGAATAGAGGAGTGTATTGTTTGAACATCAAGGTTTTCAGACCGAACTTCGGACGCCAAGCTTCTGACCCTTCTCGTCATTGCAGACGCGTCATCAGTACATAAACTTACGCAATTTTCCCATAAAATTTTGTTTGTAGCAAAACATTCATTGAACACTTTAAAGATTTCCTTCCCAGTTGTTTGTTTCGAAAGTTATCTGCAGGATAAATAATGCTTTTTCAACTCCTTCTCACCACAAATGCAATTAGCTGACATCAGTTGCTAACATCTGTTGATTCATAAATCTACAGGGAAAATTTTTTAGCTTCACAAATTTTCTAGATTAGTGTTCCTTTTATGCTAACTGGCATGTCTTCAATGCGCCTTTTGATTGTATTATTTGAAAAAGGTACTTTTTTCAATTACTTTTACTTCACCGATTCTAAGCATAGTTTTAAAAATTTCCACACAAGATGGTAAAATAAGTGATTCGGCAACTGTGTAAGGCTTTTTGACTTAAGCTATCAATCTCGCGACTTTATCTTTGTAACTTGCTTCTATAGCTCGATTAGATACCGTCGTGACTGATCTCATGAAATAACTTTTCATTTGAATTTGAGTTCGCAGTCGTTTAAAATAGTTGACATCTTAATCTACGTACGAAGGATGATTGGTAGAAAGGTGTCGATGTAGTTTACTTGGCACCATCTTTTCATTTGACAACTTTTCCAGGCACATGAGACATTGAGGCACAAAATTATCGGAGAAAACGGAACCACATTTAAGATAGTCCACCTTGTCCTAATATATATTATGTTGCGACTTAAACTTTTTCTTTGGTTCATTTTCTTGGGCTCTTTCTGATTTTTATTTTTGCCCCTTTAATTTAAATATTTGTCCTTTAAAATTTTTCGCGGCACACTTTCAGCCCTTTCGCGGCAAACCAGGGTGCCGCGGCACATCGGTTGGGAAGTACTGCTCTAAGGTTCTCTACGGTCCTCCCTGCCTGTTATTGGTAAAACTAGAACCAACTATTTTTAGCTATAATTTCAAATATTTAAGAGGCTATTTATAAATTAAAAATTAAAATAAAAAATATTATTTCTACAAGTTTAATTTTAAGAAGAAATCATTCTGCACTTTCTAATTTTCAACAAACATTTTTTTAAATTTATTGATCCCGAGACGAATGAAAAAATGTTATATCTGTATGATTCTATATTGGTACGTACATATATTTTTCATAACTTGTGATTGTGAATTAAGTAATTGTTTACAATTTAACAATAACAATTTCCAGAAGTTTTCGTATTCTGTTTTTGATTTCTGAATGATACTCGTATGAATAATACTTATACTCGCGTTAAGCTTACATCGTGATTTTCAATTTAATTTTAATTGGGCTCAGAAATTTAAAGATTCCAATTTTTCCTAATCATTGTATAATTTTTAGTTTTCCCAGTTGTTTCTAACCAGAAGAAAATCTGTTTTAAAATATATGATTGGATATATGATGAAATATTTACATACATTCCTAAATGATGGTTGTTTTCCAGAAAAATAAGAATTTCATCTGTAGGTTAATTACAGTTTGCTTCAGTTCAATGTGTAGATATTTAAGTTTAAGAAGTGTGAGTTATTCGTTGCATTCACAAGTTAGAGTGTTTCTGTATTTGTGAACATACTTATGTACTCAATGTCCTTAAGCATTTCAGAAAATGTCTTTGGAAATCTAAAACAGCTAAGAGCTTTACTGTTTTATTAAAGCAGATTTGTATAGCTTATTTCTTGTTCAGTGTTTTTCTAAATATTTACTGCAAATTTTTTTGGAATGTACCTGCTTTGTCGTGAGCACAGTTTGTAATTGAGCTTGTGTGGATTAATTCTGATTTATGAAATAAAATTTTTATATGTCTTAATTAGTTTCTCCGTTTCTTGACTCTTGTAACATTCCGATTCTCATAGTTTCTAAATATTTTACTAAAAAATTCAATCTATAAAAGTGTATCTAGAAAGTTTCGTTTTTAGGAATTTAGTTCTGGAAAGGTTCATCTATCAAAAAAGAAATTACTTCATGAGAAACAAAGAAACATTTTTACACTGAAGGAGTGAGAACACTTACTTTGTCGAGGGGGAATAAAGCAGAAGTCCCTTTTAAGAAAAGAATCATTGACTTTTTTCTGAATTGTGTTAGGCTTAGCCAAAGAGATAAACACCTAACCCCCAAAACTCTTTTGTACAGAAAAAAACTCAATGCTTCTTTTCTTAAAGGTGACTCCTGTTTTAAGCCACTTGACAGAGTAAGTTGTCTCCCTCCTACATTAAAAAAATGTATTTCTTCCCATGAAAAAAATTATTTTTTAGTAGTTTATATTTCATATTTGTTCTCTGGCGGATTTTAGAGCTGTTCATCAAATATATATATATATATATATATATATATATATATATATAACTAAATTCCTAGGAATAATAATTTTTTTAAATGTAGGTTGTAAAACAATGGTTTCTGATTCCTTGGACCAATGAATCAATCAATCAAAACTTCATCAGAATTGGGAAGTAAAATATTAAATATATTGATAGACGAGTCTAAGAGTCCATTTATTAGAAAGTTATAGCTTGAAATACAGTCAAATCTCTAGATGAAACGTTAATAAACGTCCAATCAACGTAAACAGTTCAAATGACTGTATAAAGTAGAATGAGGGAATAATCATCAGATAGCACCAATAACATAAATTATATAGTTTCTTTGAAGAGATTTAGATGTTTTTTAGTTAGCGAATTTGAATGTTATCTGTATATGACTAGTCTAAAAGAGATGTAAATTGAGTTTCTTTAGGACTAAAGGTAACGAGAGGGAGCAGAAACTCATCATAAAAATTTCTTTAACCAACATTTTTATGACGACAATAAATACCTATTTACATGATGTAAAATATATTTCCGTATAATTTGTTAATACTTCATTTGTTTAAAAATAAATGCTACATTTGCACATTTTGTTTCGAATATTAATAATATTTCTACAATTCTAAAGAGAACTGTAAAAACAAGAACATTTGTTAATGGTATATTGGCAATCTAAGAATGACACTCGTCTTTTTGTTTTCGTAGACAAACTCTGGTAAAATAAAAAAAAAGGATATTTTTCTTTAAAAATGAAACTTTTGGAAAAAGGGAAAAGTTATAAATATTTTCTTAACATTGCAAGCATGTATGAAAAGAGTAAGGATGTCCTTTGGATGTGAAACTACAAAATCGTACAATGACGGACAAGCTGCACAAACGCAAGATAGATGCAAACCAGTAAAAATAAATAAACGCTTAAAATAGTCTAATCAATAACAAGAAATATATTTTAAATCGAAATTTATTGTGCAGATGTAACTTAAATGACATAGAACGTTGTCGTCCTGGAAGTAACATTTGTCCATTCCATAAAATTGCCAGAGCGTAGGAAGAACCTGATTGTCCAAAATGTTCATGTTGGCATCTGCGTTCAATTGACCAGAAATAACATGCAAAGGTCCCAGGCACTACCACGAAAAACACCCCCATACAAGTAGTCGGATTTTATGCAAATCCGCTGGCGTCCGGTCCATTATTGTAGGGTAATGTATAATATTTAGCCATGTTAGAAATAAGTCTTTTAGTTTCCGATTTAATCCTTTTATTTTGCAGCATTTTTACAAATGTGGCAACTATTACAGATAAATATTTTTAGACAGTTATCATCAAACAATCATTCTTGGGAAAATTATCTATCCTTAATGGGACTCAGTACTCTTTGAACAATTTCTTTTTGTTTTCATATTCACAACAAAATGTTTCACTGTACTTTATTGCAATACACATTAAATATACATTACAAAAGAAAAATGTCATTTTTTCATTCATAATACTTAAAAATTCAATTTTATAAAAATGTTTCAATATTTTCAAATTTTTACTCCATTTGCAAGTTTAAATTTTTTTCAAGTATTTTTTTATTTATTTTACATGTGTGTGTGAAATGTTTTTCACAATTCTTAGCATTGGATTACGTATGCTAGAGCTATTTATTTATTTTACAAATACTTTTGTAATAAACAGTAAAAAAAGCGAAAACACAGTCAAAAAGTTGATTTTAGGGATTAAAAAAACAACTATTTTAATATTTAAAAACAACTATTTAAAAATAACTAACAATGCAGTTAGAAACAGTCAGTTAAGTTATGAAACATAACATAATAAACAACAACAAAAAGTTTCATATCTTTACATCAATTACAATAAAAGTCTTAGCATTTTAAACACACTGTAGTCAGGAAAAATAGAAAGCTAAGAAGGAGCATTTTGAAGTTTTAAATGCTTTCGGTTTCGGTCCTTACATTCGATTAAAAAAACGCTAATTCTTCGCTAAATAATATAGCTACAGCTATAAAATTTTACACACATATTCTTTATAGTTATATAATTAATAAATGATGATAAAAAAAATTTCAAAATATTCGAAGAATGTTCATTCTCAAAACCACGACCAACTACATTAAGCTTGACAGAAAAAGTCTCCCATAGAAACATAACGCACATTTAACACAGAGGCTATTTGATACAGTTGGTTGATTTGTCTCTTGGCGGTACTTTTTGCTTTACGCTGTCTGATTAGACAGACAAAATACTGTTTCATGTATTTTGATGAACATCCACGCATGATCCGACCAAAGGTGAACTAAGGAATTGTAGAACAGAAAACCACAGCGTTATTCCCTCGTCTATATGTCTGACTGAATCGCTTGTGTGATGAACATAAACGCATGATCCGACCAAAGGTGAACTAAGGAATTGTAGAACAGAAAACCACAGCGTTATTCCCTCGTCTATATGTCTGATTGAATCGCTTGTGTGATGAACATAAACGCATGATCCGACCAAAGGTGAACTAAGGAATTGTAGAACAGAAAACCACAGCGTTATTCCCTCGTCTATATGTCTGATTGAATCGCTTGTGTGATGAACATAAACGCATGATCCGACCAAAGGTGAACTAAGGAATTGTAGAACAGAAAACCACAGCGTTATTCCCTCGTCTATATGTCTGATTGAATCGCTTGTGTGATGAACATAAACGCATGATCCGACCAAAGGTGAACTAAGGAATTGTAGAACAGAAAACCACAGCGTTATTCCCTCGTCTATATGTCTGATTGAATCGCTTGTGTGATGAACATAAACGCATGATCCGACCAAAGGTGAACTAAGGAATTGTAGAACAGAAAACCACAGCGTTATTCCCTCGTCTATATGTCTGATTGAATCGCTTGTGTGATGAACATAAACGCATGATCCGACCAAAGGTGAACTAAGGAATAGTAGAACAGAAAACCACAGCGTTATTCCCTCGTCTATATGTCTGATTGAATCGCCTGTGAACAGAAATTAAATTCGAACGACATGAATTTGATGCAAAGATACATATCTAAAGCCACATTACTAAAATGTGCAAAAATCAAATCAAGAAATTGTTCTTACTTCTTAGCACTCGGTCGTTAACAAATTAGCATTTTAGGACTTCTGGTTTGAATAACGTAAGGCCACAATCTCAAAAAGAGTTGGATTTATCCATTTCCTGAGATGCCCTTAAATCGCTTTACACTTGTTCCTTTCGAATTGACGGGTGTAAGCAGGACCGTTTTGAAGAATTGGTTTCCTACGTGCACCTAACACACGGTCCTTCTAATTTGATGTTCCTAATTAATCTCTTTGGAGAGTAGGATGCCAGCTCAGGGTGTTAACCTTGTCATCTGACGGTGGTTCAAAATTACATGGTGCTGTCCTCGAATATTTCCCTTGGGGATCGATCCAGAACGGTAGTCAATAGCCCGTTGTGTTGCTCCAGTGCGGCATTATTTATTTACCACCACCAATCCAAATTAATAGCCATTGATAAATAATTTTTGATAATTGCAATGAAATTTAAGATAAAAATACTCGTAGATTCATAGATGATTCATGATTAATTGCCTTTCACAACAGCTTGCTTTTGTTGGTAAAGACAGATAAGTAGTTGATTTGACTGGAGCAACATAACGGACTGTTGGTGACAATCCAAGATTAATCCCGAAGGGAAAGATGGCCTTGTTGGCCCTGCTGGAAGAGTAATGGATTACCGAACGGAGGGTTGCGAGTTCGAAGTTAGGTTCAACCAAAGACCATCGGGTACGCGAGGGCTGGTGCAAAATTTATTCTGTTGTGGACTCAAATGTTCAACACCTCGTCACTTTAAACCACTATCAGATAACGAGTCCAACATATGAACTGTCTCCCGATTAGACAAACTTCCACACGGGAGTTCATTTGAAGTTAAGACATATTTGAAGTGGCCCCAAGTACACGATGTCGTAAGTTGGATCGAGTTTCGCGCGACTCTACCAACTGGGATATGACTTGGACCCTACAATAACTTTAAAAAGTTCCACAAAAAGTTTCCATTAGAGGAATTTTCAGGGTGGACAAACGAAAGAGTACTTTACTTCCTGTTACCTAAACGCTATCGCGAGATATAAATTGGGGTTAACTTAAACTATAGTTTATCACACGAGCCGCGGTAGCTTAGTCAGTAGAGCGTCGGGCTCGCATCAGAAGGGTTGTGGGTTCTGTCATCGGCTGAGCCTGCAATTCTGATGATTGCGAGATCGGCGCTTCGACCTGGCTAAAGGCCGTCGTGTTCACTAATGGTGATTGGGGCACGTTAAATTGGTAGTGGTCTCAAAATCCCTCATGTTCCCATACCAAATCAATACCTCTGGGGGTACCTAATCAGGGGGTTATCGGCCTCTGATTGGGATCTAAATTACGATATGTGTGAGTGAATGAATGTATGAAAGGGACCATCTTGTAAAACGGATGCGTCATGTATGTAGAGCAAAGACGGACTTCCTCCCAATGGGGCTCAATAACATGGAAGGCACACCCCTCTTCCCGTCTTCGACGGGCCTGGCACTCCTCCTGTCTGCCAATGTATGCATAAGAAACAACAACATACTTTATCACTGTTTAGGCAACGTTTGGCACTGTCTAATGCACTATCATATCAATCCGAAAGTCCTTTTTTGAAATATTTATTCGCACAATTTGAAATATCAATGATCAATACTTTGGTAAAAGTGCAGTAATATTTTAGTTTATTTAAAACTTCATCATAAACTTTGAACTATCATTTATTCCTATTTACTAAGCCTTTTTAAAGTTGGTGGTCCTTAAATTTTTCGATTGACTGAAAGACACTTTTTACAAGTGATTCCACCCACCGAAAAGAAACTGAGACAGACAAGACAGTGCTCAAAACGAGGCTCAAAAAGGAACAATAGTAGAAAACGGATGAGAAAAGAAACTAGATAATTTTGTCCAGATTGTGATATAGGACTCTGCTTATCTCCATGCTTTAAAATTTATCATACAAAAGCTGAGTTTTGAAATTAAATAAAAATATACGTATTAAAAAAATTCATGCTCTTTTTTCACATCGATTTCTGTCCAGTGTTCTTAAAAGTTCCTGTTTGGAAAAGCCAACATTAAATAAAAATGCCAATTTTTCGTTATAATTAAAAATTATCATAAATTATTACATTCAATACCTGTAGCAGTTTCGAATGCTGATTTGAATTTATATATAATAGTTTTAAATACAAAATTTTTTTATCAAAAATGTGCTTATTTTTGTACATAATATGGCAGAAAAAAGAAACTTATGTGGTTGAACACTCCAAGTGATTTCGAAGTATCTCGTGTATAA
This sequence comes from Metellina segmentata, assembly GCA_947359465.1. NCBI lineage: Eukaryota > Metazoa > Arthropoda > Arachnida > Araneae > Tetragnathidae > Metellina > Metellina segmentata. The sequence continues at coordinate 38,078,780 of OX375884.1, forward strand.
AGATCTAAACAATTTTGCTAGTGACGAGATATCTCGTCTATCAAAATCTGGTTAGTTTTGCTGATGACGAGACACTTTGTGGAGACAACCACCAGGAGGGTTAAATAAAAATATTTTTAAGACAAAAGCTATAGATGCATAAACATTGTAATATTGTATATACACAGTCCAGTCACATTAATGTGACCACCTGTCAAAAGCCAGAATAACCACCTTTGGCAGAGCGGACCGCTGCGAGACGTGCAGGAAGAGAGTCAATTAGGTTTCTGAAGGTGTTCACTGGGATGTTGAGCCATGCCGACTCCAGTGCCGTGGCCAGCTGCGCTAGATTACCTCCCTCCTCCAGCCTGGATCCTTCCGGCAATTGTTGCAGGGTGTTTGCTTTCAGACGTTTCACGCCGTATACGCCAACGTCCATCTGTCCGATGGAGCATAAAACGTGATTCATCGGAAAAAGCCACCTGTCGCCACTCCGTGGACGTCCAGTAGCGGTACTGGCTTGCAAATTCCATCCTTCGTCGCCTGATGAACAGCAGTCAGCATAGGTGCATTAACCAGGCGTCTGCTGCGGAGGCCCATGCGCAGCAACGTTCGCTGAACCGTTGTTGAGGATACACTCTTGGTAGCTCCTTGGTTCATCTGGGCGGCCAGTTGCTTAACAGTTGCACGTCTATTCGCCCGAACGCATCTGCGTAGCCTTCGTTCGCCTCTGTCATCTATAGCCCGTGGTGCACCACATGTGCCACGCCGCTGATTGCCATTTCTGAATGCCACTGAGTGCCATTTTGCCATGCACGGTATACTTTTACCACGGCGGCACGCGAACAGTTCACAAAATTAGCCGTTTCCGATATGCTTCCAACCTTGGCCCGAAAACCAATAATCATGCCCTTTTGGACGTCGGATAAATCGCTACGTTTCCACATTACGCCAACGATTGAAATGCTTTCCGATGCCCTAGGACATACTTTCTATACACTCCACTGCAATGTGCTGCCACCTGCCTTTTGTGATTAGTTATTTCACGTTGACGTCGAAAGTAGGTGGTGGTCACATCAATGTGACTGGACTGTATATATCCGAACCACAACATCCAATTAAAAAATTTTAATATAGAAGTTCACGCTAAATGCTCTACTAGAAACTGTACAAGGGTTTTGCTCTTATTACGTGAGCATCAAATAGCTTTAGTCCTCCTGGTGGTTGTCCCAAAGAGGTTGGACGAGATATCTCGTTAAAACCACTTCTAGGGTTAAATGGAAAGTAATAATAGATTGCATTTCACCATTTTTAGGAGAACTAACACTTGGAATTACATTTAAAATAAGGTGTACACACACATACTAACCGGCATGTATATGTTTTTGTATAAATTAAAATTAAGACACTACGCTTATAATTAAAACTATTCTATAAGAAAAACACACCAAATATACGCGCAGTTTATTTAAAATAGTGCCATTCTTATGAAACTAATGAGCGTGTTAGATTATTTAGTTACGAAAACAATATATAATTCCTCCCCAAACGAACAATCCTACACCACCGTAACGGTGTCGTTCAATGATGTTGTCTTGGTGGTAGCGGGTACCTGGCGTTTTCCATATGAACGTCCTCCGTGCATCAGACTGCAAGCTAAACCTGGACTCGTCGGAAAACATCACACAAGCCCACTGTGACGATGTCCACATCGCATGTTCTCTTTTCCAGGCTAACCGCTGGCGACAGTAAGTTGCCGTGAGCGGAACACATCTGACAGGCCTACGAGCATATAGACCAACATGTGCCAAACGTCTGTAAACGGTTTTTCTTGAAAATGTCGTACCCGTGACTAAAATTAACTGACGAGAAAGGTCGGATGCTGTGCTCCGTCTGCTTCTTTTTGCAGTTACTGCCAAATACCGGTTGTCATTCGGCGTTGTAACTCGGGGGTGAACTGTACTGTAACGTCTACTGACATTTCCATCATTTTGGAATCGTTGCAAAAGCCAAGAGATGACACTTTGGGCAATTCCAAGTTCCACTGAAACTTCCGTCTTAGTACGCCCACATTCCTGGCGGCCGATAATTCTACCACGTAAAAAATCGTCGACTTCTATCCCTATGCCATAACTATTAGGTTGTGGCACTGATCGGCTTACAGAACGCTTGTGAACAATTTTACTTCTTTGCTACCATTCCTTATAAACACCTCTCTTACACTCTTGTCATTGTGACGTACTATCGGCGTCATATGATGACTTCCTGTAATTTGGATATTATTCTTGAAGATGAGTGCGATAATTCTACAGGTGAAATTTTTACTTTAGAGTTCGATTTACTTGTGATTCTGAATTATCCTTAATTTATGGACAAGAGTGTAGTTAAATTCAAACCAATCTGAATCCAGTATAAACGGACTAACGTAGATTTGGTTGCATTGAAGCGGGACGCTACGGATTCAGTCAGTGTGAAAGGTCTTACGACGAAGAAGATATTTCTCAGGGAAGGGACTTTTCAGAATCTTTGTTAGCCAGTTTCCACTGGATTGAGATTGATTCGGTTGATTGACAATTGTATAAAAGAGTTAACCAATTAACTTCGCATTGGAGCAACGCAACGAGCTATTGGCGACGGTCCGGGTAAGTAGGTAGTTGAATTAATGTTGCGCAGGACCAACACAATGGTTTATTGGCGACTTGGGAAGTCAGTTGAGTTAACCTCGAACTGACTAAACACTATGGGCTATTGGTGACGTTCCGGGATAAATACAGAATGGAAATATCACCAGAGCAACACCTCGTAATTTTGTACCACGGTCAGATGAAGAGGTCAACACTTGAGCAGGCCACTCCACTCACGATTTCCACACCACTCCAACGTGAGGACATTTGGGGCCACTACAGATTTAATGTGTCCCGTGGCCCAGATGATTGTCAGGGATTAATCCCTAATGGAAAGAACTCAGGACACTCCGTAATTTAACTATGGACAGATAACAATCAAATTGTTTCGGATTTTCCCGGATTCTGTTGTGTGAAGAAAACTGTATACTCTCTTCCCACTAACATAACACGGATAAATCTGAATCCAGTAGAAACTGATAGACGAGGAAGCATCTTCAACGCATCCGAATCTACGTTGGTCAGTTACTACTAGATTTTGATCCTGTTGATGTGAAGGGACTCTCAGGTAGCATGAACCCTTTTACATATTGTCTTGGCGAGATACAGCTTGTCATTAGCAAAACTGACCAGATCTTGATGGAGGATATATCTAGTTATTATAAAAAAACTGACCAGATCTTGATGGAGGATATATCTAGTCAATATAAAAAAACTGATAAGATATTGATGGATGATATATCTAGTCAATATAAAAAAACTGACAAGATCTTGGTGGAGGATATATCTAGTCAATATAAAAACTGACCAGATCTTGATGGAGGATCTATCTAGTTAATATAAAAAACTGACAAGATCTTGATCTCGTCATCATAAAAAACTCGGCAATATGAGTTATCTTGTCATCAAGATCATAAATAAATTGAATCGACACAGGTTTTATAACGAAAGAGACTTTATTTTATGTACAAGACAATCAAATCAAAGCTCGTTTAAATAAAATTAGTTTAATTTTCTCAAATTTGACCAACCTGAAAATCCTTTCAAGGAAATTGTCGATCCAAATCCATCCAGCTATTTACTTTTCGATTCTTACTGCATTAGAAAGGAAATACATAACTTCGTTTAGTGGACAGATGGACTTCCAAAACAAACTTTTACAGCTATTATCCGATTGTTATGAAATGTGCACTGTTTTCTACTAAAAAGCTGAAATTAAAAGTTTGGTTCAAACATTTTAAGTCATTTTGATGTTATTACATAAAAAATATTTTGATGAATTAGCTAATATTAATAGGTTCTATGCACAGTAATTTTCCGGTTACTGTAAAATATTTAAACTCAAACAGTTTCTCTACATATAAATCTAATTAACTCCATTTGGTAGGTGTATCGCCTCAGTTGTAAATTAAAAGAAATGTACTAAAACATTTAAAATTTCGCAGAAAGCAAAGCGTAGGTTAAGTTACATTTTCAACATTACATTAGCTTGATGCATTTACCATTTGCTCTAATATATACAACATATTTTAAGTATTATCCTTAAAAACGTTCGAGTAAATCAATTAAAATCAGATTAGCAGGGAACATTTTGAGAAATCGGAAGAATCTCAAAAAATCTCAGTCGATGAAAAACTTATATATTTATATGCTGTAACTCCGTCAAAAAAGGATTCTAACTAAAAAATTCATTTTGACGCTATCCGCCGAATTTGATATCCAATTTCAACGCTGAAATTAAAAAATTGATTTTGGTGATTTTAAAAGTCCACTGTCCCATAGACTCTCTAATAAATACAAATAGCTTAACTCACCTAAACCGTAGTCTTTCAGCATCAGCTCTATTAATTCAGGTCGATTTCACATTACATCGAATTAGTACATTCGTCACATGTAAAAACATATACAATTTTTTGACCACCTACAGGAGGTCCTTCTATATGTCTGATATTTTTTAAGTTTTCGTTACACCTTTTGAACTTTACCTTTATTTTCATCACTTTGGTGCTGAAATGAATCAACATGAATCTGTTTGAAGAAAAAAGTCATATTTTCGAATCTAAATGTTTTTCAAGTGAAATTTTAATAAAAGTCACTTCAGGTTTCGCTCACAATTGAATCGTTTCTTCACAGTTAAAATGTTTATTGACTACACATTGCGCATTGCTAAGTATAGATTAAATTTCTTGAAAATTCGAAAATTTTGAGGAAGCATAGTATGAAATGAGAAATGTGAAATTTATTACTCACTAGCAAAATACCTGACTTTAATCAGTTTGAATTGGTTAACTCAAGATTGAAGAGATGATCATAATATGTAATAACTTATGTCTTTCGTAGAATAAAGTATTATTTGAACACCTTTAGCCATCTTTAAAATTTCTATGACTTACTTTGGACACAAATTCTACACATGTATATCCTTTCATGTAATACATTTCACATATATCGGACCCTTGCTGTATGACAAAGCTACAAAATGATGAAAGATGACACTAAGGTTACTACTACTACAAAAGATTATTTTGAGGGAGATTTGCATTAATTTTCTTAAGTTCTTTTCATTTTCAACTCAATTAATAAATATGACGAATTTACGGCGAGTGCTCTCGCACTCATAGTCAACAAAAAATATTTTTTTACCAGTGCATTTTTATTTTTGCATCAGACATGCGACATTGTCGAATTTCGCTTATTATTCTTACAATAACGGCATTATTATTTCAATAATGGCATAATTACACTTAAAATGTGCTTTATTTTGACTTACCTGCCACTTTAAGTCGAATATTTGAGGTGGTTTATTTTAGTGGTACAAAAAAAAAGATGTCGGGAAAAAGTTGTTCAAAGGAATTAATTTGTGATTACTTTCTATTTCTTTATCTCGCAGTTGCTACAACTTACAACTAAAAGGTACACACAATTTAGAAATGAGAAAAAATTTCAGAGCCAAAGAAACACAAAATATTATTGCACGTGATCAACCAACATGAGTTTCCGTTCGTTGAAAAATATCGTCTATCCCAATTATTCGGAAATCGTTTACATTGCGTAAAGAACAAAAATAAGACTCGGAATTGAAATTCCATAATATATATATATATATATATATATATATATATATATATATATATATATATATATATATATATATATATATATATATATATATATATATATATATTTTAAATAATTGCTTTTTTAGAAGTACTGGTAAAGCAAACCAAGTATGATCGAAATACTCAATATACATTTCAGTGTTTCCTAAACTACCAAATTATGGTTGATTTAAGTATAATTACTCAGGTGTTTTTTTAGCATGAAACTCATCTAAATATAACAATAAAGAAATGTTTAATATTGCATTTACTAAACTAATAGATAATGTATAACAAAAACACATAACAATCAAATATCTGGAATAAAATTCTTGTGATGCCTGTACAAACACACAAACATAAAATCGAACATAGAACATAAAGACGGACAGACAGACTTACGCAACCAAGTTCACTCACTAAATGAAGATAAGTACTCACAGTAAGCAAAGTTCTATAAAAATATATTAAACTGTGTAGACGTTTAAAGGGCACATACATGCATACAAACAGATATCAAACGCATAAGAGGCGGATTTGGCATCAGAAGGGTCCAAAACGGATAGAAAACTTGAAATGGGTCCAAAATATTCAATGTACAAACAAGTACTCCATTCACATTTATATAGATCACCCAAATTAATGCGATAGATTACTTCGAATTTTGAAGCTAAGCGCTTCAAGAACGATATTGGAGACAAAATTAATCATATAGTCAACTGTGTGCTTTAATATTGCAATAATTATATGCTTGTATTCATAAGTTAAGTGTCATGAATTCATAAGTTTCATTTTACTCTGTGTGTAAAAGGGATTCATGCAGTAAACAACGATATTACTATCAAAGTCACAAATGTTTTTTCTACGACAATAAACACAAAATGAATCGGATGACCATATATACACTTAAATTGCTATTCATTTGAAGTAACAAAAGTTCAAATCAATCTCCTTTTCTTCATGTGTTGTACGAATTGGTGCAGTAAACGACAGTATTGCTTTACAAATCATAAGCTTTCTTAAAACGACGATAAATGCAAAATGAATCAGGATAGAACAAAAGTTCAAGTGAATCCATTTCATTTTTCGTTTCACGGATTCATAAGCGTTCTGAGAATTATGATGAATTAAAAATGAATTATTTTATAACATACATTTTTAAAGTTATTTTTAAAGTTATAAGTTTCTAAAGTTAAAATTAATCCCTTTTACTCTGTGCGATAAGGATTGATGGCAGTATATGACATTGTTTTCAAAGTCGCAAGCGTTCCTAGGACAAAGAATGTTCCTATGTCATAAATCCTATGACAGTAGTGATATTTATACACACACTATTGTTGTTTTACATACTCAGTTGGTCCGAGTTACGTTACGTTGTCTTAAGTCTATATTGAGATTTTTCCTATGGTTCGCCGTGTCTCAATGAACAGAACAACAAGCAACACAGCTTAGCTCACTTATCATGATTAAGCTGAGCTCCCCTGCTCTATTAATTCAGCAATCGAGATCCAACGGTACCCCGTCACCATATATGAGTCACTCTCTAATGAGGGTCCCTTCCGAAAAATTGAGTATTATTGAAATCTAAAGAGCATCTGAATGTGTGAATGGGATTTTCTAAAAAAGGAATCCACTCTAATTCTGAGCGACCCAGGGGAAAATTCTCCCACGTTTCATCCATAACTGTCTTAAACTGCAGTTATACGGTCGTTCTGTTAGTTCTGGGAGCAGGATTTGCTTTTAGATAATTTGGAATGGTCTTCCTTCTCAAATTGGTCCCGCTGCTCGAGTTGGAGCATCGTACGACCTGGAGTATTCAAATTAAAGTGCCTAGCACGTTTTATGATCCATTTCTCAAATCAGTTCTCGGAGTTTTTCGTGTATTGCAAGGATTTTATGAGAAAAGTTCCTCGAACACAACAATCCCTGAGCACTCGTGATGATTCCAAAGAGGATTACTATTTCGATTTACTATTTTTTTTATTTCTAGTCAATTACTAAACATCCCCCAAATTACATAATTATTCGGATCTATGAGTAAAACTCTTCACACTTATCATGCTTCAGTAAAAAATTAGTATTCTTTAGCTCATACAATCTTCAGAGCTTTGTACAAGCTTCAGTAAAAAATTAGTATTCTTCTTCATAACTGCCTACAAGCCCTAATGCTTTAGTAAAAACTGGTGTTATACTCAAGAGCTTCCTACAAGCTTCGGTAAAAACTAGTATTTTTCTTCGATGCTTCTTACAAGCTACTGTAAAAAAGTAGTACTTTTCTTCACTTTCGTACAAGCTTCAGTAAAAACTAGTATTTTTCTTAAGAGCTTTGTACGAGCTTCAGTAAAAGACTAGTATTTTTTCCAGAGCTTCGTATGATCTTCAATGAAAAAAGAAATACCTTTTTCAGAGCTTCGTACAATTTTCAGCAACAATCTAGTATTTTTATTCAGAGCTTAGTACCAGCTTCTTTAAAAAAATATTGTAGACCTTTCTTCAGAACTTCAGTAAAAAACTAGTACTTTTCTTCCAAGCGTCATACGAGCTTCAGTAAAATAGCTAAAACCCTTATGGATTGATGGGTTTGTGTTTTTCAGCTCAAGGGCATTATTTTGGCCAAACTCAAGTCAAGTCAAGCACATAAATACAAGGAAAGTCTTGCCGAAATACAGAAGAGAGAAATATACACATGCTGCTAAGGTACCGGAATAGAACCTACGTCATTGACAATTCATAGCTAAAAGGGTTTTGTCTAGATTTTGGAATATTCAGGGGATAATTGGATGTTTGGGTTTTATGGCGCAAGGTTAAGAAATCGAAAAGCTGTGTCAGGAATATTCTGGGAATATTAAGGCTAAAGAACAGCCGTGGGAAAAATAGAACCATCTTCTTTATTTCACGCGCACTATTCATAGAACAAATTCAAAGGTATCTTTCAATAGGGAATAAAGTCCTCTACAAATCTGAATGCAAAAACATTGAATAAGGGGCCGTCTTCATATCAAATTTGAATAAATAACAAATTTTCAATAACACCATGTTTTGATGCCTTAATCATGTTCTATTGAACATCATCAAATTAGTATGAATATGAAATTTCATGTATTTACTATCGTTATATCCGGAGATTTTCAATCTAAAGCGGTTGTTCATTTCAGGGGTCATCTCCACTCTGAAAGCTGTATTCGTAGATCGAGATTATTTCTAGTTAATCAGGAACTCTTTATTTGTGTTGCTTGTGTGATTGAAAGAAGATTAAAATAACCTCAAACTTCCTGGTTTAATTTCTGGGTCAACTTTAAACAGTTAATGATCACTGTTAAACTTATTCAGCAATAATTAAATAATCTTTTCATAATAACAGTTTATAATAACTGTTATCGCATATTAACAACAGTCGTTTAAGACTGTTATCGTAATAACAGTTTTGCCCATCTGTACAATTTGATCATTCTTCAGGTGTTCCACACACGAGTGTTAGGTAGTAGGCAATGCCTTTTATAATACATAAATGATGAAATATTTCCAAACATTAAAAAAACAGTAGACACTCCTCAGGTGTGTCATAATTTTTAAACTTTTGGATGCTTCCGTAAAATAACAGTAACGACGAAAATTTAAGTGTAGTACAAAAACTATCCTGAGGAAAGAGCTGAATATTTTTATTGTAGTATTAAAAGTCTTTCTGAATCTATTTCTATCAAAACGTATCAAGATTCATATTCATAATTTTTTCGAATATTAATTTAATAATTAATACTGCAAACCAAAAAATATTTTAAAACTAAAACTTTGTGAATATTTTCTTTGGGTACTTTAATAGCAACATGCTCAAAAATATCAAGAGTAAAGGGGATATTATTTAGGAAGATATCCATATAAGTCTGGGAAACAGATTTAACATTAGGAATCGCAAATTATTTTCATTCCTGACTGATATGAAACTTGTCACTTGAAGTTAAAGTACGATATAGATCAGGGCTCGAAATACACGGGTGCACAGGTGCACTGTGCACATGAAAATAAAATTGTGCACTTAATTTTTTCCCTCTAGGTGCACGCAGTGAACATTAAAAAAAAAGGGGGAGAACGTGTTTTATATTATTTTGATGTTTGAACAAAATATTAGTATCAACTTCTCTCACTCTAAAGGAACGTAATTAAAATTACTGAATACACACTAGGAGAAAACAAAATCGCTGGCCCGTAACGAGTTTATATAGGAGGAAGGTTTACTTGTGCCACTGCCACCAGAACTTTCCGATGATCGAAACATTTTCCAGATGGCTCTGTTGAATTGACTGCCGCGACATCCGTAAGCCGGAGAAGGGAGAATTTAAATGTCTTTATTTACTATCTACTACTAACCTATCTAAGCATACCCAACTAATAAATTAGTCTATATTACGTGTTTTTTAAAATGCGCACCTAAAATATAACTGTGCACCTAACTTAAAAACTTAGGTGCACAAGGTGCACCTGTATTAAAAAATATATTTCGAGGCCTGATATAGATTGAATTTTGCGTGTCAAAATAGGGGTTTCTATTGAAAATTATAAAGTTGACATTCAATTTAATATGAAGACATACTTTAAAACATATGCAACTGTTACGAAGGGAATCGTAATTTTATACGTTGGAAATTCGTGTTATAAACACTTTATTTTTCTCATTGAGGGCAGGGCGTAAAACGTGCTCAGAAAACAGGGTATCATACCTCATATTTTATCTTTGAAGAGTGAAAATGTTTTCATATCAGTGTGGTTCGTCTCCTTATCATAAATAAATAATGATAACATAGATAGTTGGTCAGCATTCAATAAGAACTCAATCACATGCATTTTACTGCAGAATGACTTTTACGCAAAGATGTTACTTGAGAACTAGTACTTTACTTACTGCATTACACAAAAAATGGAAAATGTTTCTTTTTATACAAAGGACATATAAATCCTCGTGTACACATTCAAGTAGAATCTAGTAAAAGTGTTAAGTTGAAAAACTATTGATTTATCCCAGAAAATAATACCACTTAATTTTTCAAATATTTTTTTAAAGAGGTAAAGTGACAAATTTGAAATGTTTCAGTACTACTCCAAAGTGTTCGTTAAATGTGTTTTCACTTATATACTTCCATACTTCCGTCTTAATAAAAAATATAAAACCAATAAATAAACTTTAACATGTTCAACATAAAAAAACATAAGAAGTTAATAATTTCATAGGTAGGTGTGTAACAAGATACTTAAACCTGTTTTTTATTAATTCCATTTCTAGATAAATTTAAATACAAAGCTACTTTGTCGTCGCTTAGTCCTACTTAGCTACTTTGTCGTCGCTTAACAAAAGTCCCTTCTATCCAAACAAATTCAATTTTTTATAATGGCTGATTTTTATAACCGGCGATTTTAGATGTGGCGTTTTATGAACCAAATACTAAGAAAAGAAATGAAATATTTTTTTAATCAAAAAGAAATTCAAAACTATTAAAAAAGAAATTTAAAACTATAAAAAATTTAAAGCTATTAAAAAGAAATTTAAAACTATTAAAAAAGAAATTTAAAACTATTAAAAAAGAAATTTAAAACTGTTAAAAAACAAATTTAAAACTGTCAAAAAAGAAATTTAAAACTATTAAAAAATGTATTTAAAACTATTAAAAAAGAAATTTAACTTGCTTTTATTAATTCCCTTTGTAGACAAACGTAAATATGAAGATACATTGTTCATGCTAAATGAATCACTTCTAGCCGAACAGTTCGATTTTTATTTAACGAGTGATTTTTTGCTACAAGGGATCTTAAATGTAGACATTCTGTGAAGAAAATCCTATGTCAAAAGTAAAATGAGATTGATTAAAGTGCTAAACTTTCGAATAGATAATCATTTTCTTTGCTGTTTATGGAATCAATTATGACTCCACATTAAAGATAACTCTAATTACCCGAATTACATTCTTTCCTTTAGGAAATACATTGCATTTTGAATATTACCCCCCCCCCCCCTTACTAAAATAAACCTACTTTTAGCTGAATAACCACTGAAACGTTCTACGAAATGGAACCATATGCGTTTCACTAATAAATAATTTTTGTTGAGTTGCTGTTGCTAGATGTTATCACTGAAAATGTTTGATTTTTTAACGACTTGATTGATTTTATGTGATCAGGGGGAATTATAATGGTTTTACATATATTATTGAATGGTTCATGGGAATTTAATTATATTAAGGTTTATAATTTTATTAACACTTACAGTTGTTCCTGCTGGTTCTAAATCAAATGGTGAATCAGTAGGTGTGAGTTATATATGTCGGTTGATTTTATCAACCGGAGGTCTTATGATATAGCATTGATTTGAATCTGTGTTCCTGGAAATATAACTATATTAAGCTGTTGATTTTATTAACAGCCCCAACTCTCTCTGCTGTCTCTATATCAAATATGGTGGATCAGTAGGTGTGGGTTATATATGTCGGTTGATTTTATTAACCAGAGGTCTTATGATATTGTATTAATTTGAATCGGTTCCTGGGACCTTAATTATATTAATCGGCTGATTTTATCAACCACTCCGCCTCTCCCTGCTGTCTCTGAATGAAGTGATGAATCGCTCGGCTTGGGTTAAATGCGTCGAATGACTTTATTAACCGGGTGTATTATATCATTTTGATTTGAATGTGTTTCTGCGAATTTAACTAAATTAACCAGCTTGTTTTAGTAACTCAGCTTTTTTTGCTGGCGTTTGGACAAGTATGGCTCTTCTACCATAAAAACCGATATCCCTAGCTGGTTCTAAATCAAATATGGAATACGAAGGCATTGGTTATATGTGTGTAGTTTTGATGGGTGATTTTATTAATGGAGAGCTGCTCTCAAAGCCAACAGTACAGTAAATAATTATTTTAAGAAAGCCTTGAATGGCATTAAATGTAGTTATATGGTTTATTTTCTCAAAGTGGTTCTTCCTTTAGTAATAAACTTTTAGTAGACACAGGAAAATAGGGTATTCTGGAAAACAGCTTCAAAACATCATGGATAGAGCATCCTAAAGTCACTTATAAATCATATGGAACGACGGTAAATTCATTCTGGGTGAATTTGTTACGGATTGCTGTGCTTCCGATGACTTTGTTTCCGACCGTTAGCCTGCTTTGGGCAGTGTGTTGTTGGTCAAACAACATGACTGAAAACGACCCATAAAAATATTACGATATCGAAAGCAATGGGTTTGGAGGATGTTCCCTTGCCGTTTTTATAACAACCGGATTCACTAGGGCTGCTGAAAGAAACCGTGGCACACGATGCAACGATCCCGAGTCTAGAAATGATGCATTCTTGGGTCAAATTTGAATCATTGTACGATGGCTGTCTTCCGCACTTGAATTTGTTGTCAGCGTTCCATAAACGACGTTTTTCCTGTGCCAATTTATGGCTGTTTTCTATGACATGCGGTCAGCCGACGTCTGGAGGTTTCACGTATATAAAGTACCGTCTACTTCCGTTTCGTAAGTGCACAGGCGAAAGATTATTGAATGCGATGTTCTGACCACGAGTTTATTTATATTGAGAGAACAATGGTGGAGTGCTTTCATGCAAGAGGAATGTATCGTATTATTTAAAATAAACGATTTGGGACTATATAAGCCGCTAGAGTACACACTGAAATTAGAAGAAGATAAATGCGAGGTTTAATTTTCATAACTTGTATATCTGAAATAGTGAAATGAGAAATACCACTTCAGAAGCGTTCGGTTGAAGGACAATATCTTTGGTTCTGATACCTATATTGAATGTTCAAAATATCTATTGGTTGTAAAATTACATTCTGTAGTTTCACTATTAATAAATTCTATAGTTTCGCTATTATTAAATTAAAATCTGTAATGTCACTATTATTAAATTAAATTCTGTAGTTTTACAATTATTAAATTAAATTATGTAGTTTCATTATTAAATTCATATTTTCATTATTATTAAAATAAATTCTATAGTTTCCCTATTACTTAAATTCTATGGTGTCACTATAAATGAAATTCTATAGTTTCATTTTTGAATTATATACTTTTCCGATTATTATATTAAATTTGATCGTTTTGATTATAAAATTATAATTTATAAAGTTTTGCTATTAGTTAAATTCTATAGTTTCACTCTTACCAAATTAAGTTATAGTTTTGATTACAAAATTAAATTCGATAATTTTGATTGTACAATTAAATTCTATAATTTTGCAGCTAATAAAATATATATGGACGTAGCTAGTATTTTTTTAATATACAGAGCCCTGCTACATCTAAGCTCTTGAATCAGTGCACGTTATAAATCTCAAAAATCTTTTTAAAATCTTAAAATAATCCTTTAAAAAAGTTATATTTTTCATTCAAGTTTTCTGGTTTCACATTTAAATCTCTGTGTATACCCAGAAGAGTTACTATCATTGTAATTATAATAGTTGAAAGTGTCCCAACGTGACATACTTTGGATTGTACTTCTAAAAAAATTTTATATAACCCTTTCTTTTTTAGCAATAGAATATTATTATAATTAATGAACTTTTTACTAGAAGAAAATATTTATTTTATTAAAGAAGAGAAGGACATAAAAGAAAATAATATGAAGTAATTACTAATAATTGCAAGAATTTAGTAATTTTCTAGCTCTACAGTAACTTTACTTCCAAATTCTAACTATGAATAAAAACTTGCAAAGTGCAATTTTTACTTAAAAGTCTTCTGAGTGTCAAGAGGTTCCTTAGTTAGATAGTATTGATTTTACCATCCTACCTTATTTTGTCGTTACGTCACACATAATGACAAAATAACCACATCTACCGGTTAATAGAATCTATGAAATGTTCAATTGGTCAAGGAAGTCAAAAATGAATAGAAACTATTCAGGGAAGACTGAAAGCCAACGTTGCCCAGTCGGTAGATTTGAGGATTGGCAATCGGAGAGTTGCGAGTTCGAAACTTAATCCAACAAAAGATCGGTATGTACGTGCAAGCTGGTGAACGTTAAATTGGTCTTGACCTCAAATGTCCTTACGTTGTCTTTGTACACATTTAGAGAGCGGTTTGCCAGTTCAGGTGATCTCGTCATCTGTCCATTTTCAAAATTACGTGATGAAGTCCTCTGATCTTTCCCTTCGGGGTTTGATATGAGACTTTATTTGAAATATCTACCAATACCTATACCCTCCGAGGCATTGGCACCCCCAATTGTGCCATATATAACCCGCACTATAACAACAACACCAATACCTATGATATTGACCATATAACAATGCCTAGTGGTGGTTATGATCCTCGGTTGTCACCGAGTGGGCCCGGGTTCGAATCCCGGATAAGGCATGGATGTAAAATTGGGAAAAGAAGTCGGACTTTCGCCTGGAATGGATTCCCGTCCTGAAAGGAAAGCAGCGCACCCCTTCTGTTCTTTGCTGGGATCATGGTTTGTAATAATAAAATATTCTTCTTCTGTACTTGTCTTGAATGTTTCTGTTCGTCCCTTGCTTTCATATTTATCCCAGAAGGACATACGACAACAACAACAACAACAATGCCTAGTGTCCGCTATACAGCCTCCCATAGCATTCCAGATGTCTGATGGCGACAAGACTGCACGTGCACGTTAAGACGGATGTCTTTGATTACAGGACATCGTCGGCTGTATCCGGAGTGGTACCGTGTTTGAGACACAGACATGGAATGACATCCTATCAGGTTTACTGACGAATCCCGCTTCTTCCTTAAGGTAGATCATCACCATATTCACATGAGGTGAAGACCAGGTCAGCATTACCATTCTATAGTTTACTCTTGGGCGGAATGCCACTAAAGGTTTGAACGTAATCTTGTAGAGAATTTCAACCACCGGTCTCCTCTATAGAGGCACGAGCTAATTTGACAGTACAACGATACGTCTAACAAATACTACAACCTGTTGTTTTCTGCCTTTCACGTCATGCCTTCAAGGCAACATTTATCTGCACGATAACACTCAATCACACACAATTCTCCTATCTCAAGAACACTTCTTCGGTGATGAAATCCTTCTTTGGTCAGTAAAATCTCCAGATCAGTATCCATTGAGCATGTCTGAGATTGAGTTGAATCTGGAGTATAAGGGTGGCGCAGCAAGGGTTCAATTATTCTCCAATTTTGGATCCAAATTTGGAGCAGCAGCACATTTCAAATGTATTTGGATACTTCAAAGTTATATTTAGTAATTCGTTCTTTGATCCAACGAATTTTACAACTTTAACAAGTTGGTACACTTTTTCAGATGACTAGACAAATTGAGATATATAAATAGAAAAATGGAAAGATAAGAAGCTGAAAGTGACCTAAGCAGTTATGAACGATTGAGATGGAGTTGCACTGAGTCATGCAGAAAGTAGGCATATGAAAAATACACTTAACCTTCCAAGTGGTTTGCACGAGATATCTTCTCCATGAAGATCTGACCAATTTTGCCTATGACGAGATATATCGCCATCGAGATTTTGCCGATTTTTGGGTGATGAAGGTATCGAGATCTGGTCAGTTTTCTTTTAGTGACAAGATATCTCGTCTATCAAGATCTGTTAATAGGTTTACTAATACCTGGTCAAGGCAATCTCTAGGATGGGTAAGAGACAAGTCCATGCTGAAGAAACAGATTTACCATCTGACTTTATTATTCAATGTCAAAAGTACAAGAGATGGTAAAGAGAATGAATTAATACTAGTACCTCTATATGTATCGTGTCTTGTGATCCAAAGATCTTTCTACCAAATGCAGTGAAAGTGGTCAGGAATATCAAATTGAAAACAATTCAAATTACATTACATATTTACGTAGAGGAAACAATCCTCCATGGATGTATTGGTGTCTCCACGAATTTTGAATCAATTTATCAAACGCCGCATTAATAAATAATAGTTATTGTTTTGACCTGTATTTGCAGAAACGATCTCATATTAACTACTTCAACTTCCTACTTTCTACATAATATAGTTTAAAAGTTACTTTTATGAGAAGTTCAAATTGAATGCATTTTTAATTTTGTGCTAATTATTATTTTGTTACGAAAGTTTTCATAGAATTATTAAATTCACTTATAATATTTGGTCTTTTGCATTTTACAAAGTTCAACGCAACGGAAATCGAATGACATGAAAGTTATATGGTTCAAAATACACAAGTTCTCAAGGTACTTCATATAAACTTCAAACAAGTTCTAATAAATAATGAACTTCAAATTTTTGTTATCAAATCTAATGTAAGAAAATTACATATTTGTTCAAAATACAAATGGCATTTGAATTCTGTATATCACAGAAGGGTCTTAGATAAACTCAACGCAAGCTAAAAAAGAAAAAGAAAAACATGCATTTCTTGTGGTTCAAACTTTAGATACTATTTCCATATCACAGGATCACTCACTTTTCAAATCCCCAATGATACTTTGCTAATTTGCACCAATCAACCATCTAATTTCACATTTGGTGTAGGAAACGATAATGGAATGGTTTTTCGATCAAAAAGGTGTAAGGTATAACTTACTTTCAATGAGTCAAAACGTGGGTAATCATGTAGATATGACTCAAATATGACTGATATATTAATATAACTCACCAATCAAAATCAGACTCTCAAACCATGGATTTTAACCAACACTATTTTACCATGAAGTTGTTACCAAATCTAACATCTTTGATATCATATACTAGACCGATCTCCTGATAAAGTAATATGGCAGAAACTGTTGGATGACAGAAATGATCAGTTTTCGATAGAAAATTCAGTCAAAAGTACTGACTTACTTCAACAAGGCAGTATTTGAGCTATGGATACCGTATATAAACCATGCATGACTCACTTACCAGGAACAGAGAACCCCACATCCACTCAGCTTCCTGGATGGATCTCGACTGAAACTACATCATTGAGGGAGCGCGGGGTCTTTTAAATTACAATCTTTCAACAAGAACCCATTACTATAGATCGTTCAGATGAACCCTCCCACACGAAATTGAAAAAGACGAGGGAGCAAAGCCTCTTTCCCTAAATGTGTTTTTTATTTTTAGTTGGGTACAACTTTCTGTGTTTGGGTTTGTACATTTGCGGGAAGAAGCATCAAACCAGCCCTGCTTATTCAAACTAGTTTAACAGTAGAGCAAATTCAAAGATTGCATTCGATATGGAATAACTCTTCTATAAATTCATAAGCAAAAAATTGGCATAAAAGGACGTCTTCATATTAAATTGAGCACCGACTTCATAATTTCCTATAGCAACGCCCTGTTTTGTCAAAAAATTTCGAATCCATATCGTAATTTAACTTTACATATACGAAGTTTCATGTCCATTATTAATACAAAACGTTTGGAGATCCTATTGTTAAATTTATTTCCCAAATTTTATGGATATCTTCCTAAATGATATTCCTATAGAGATTATATTTTGTAGCACGCGCGTTGTGTGTGTGTGTGTGTGTGTGTGTGTGTGTGCTATTAAGATACCCAAACGAAACATACATATAACGTCGCAATTTTAACAATTTTTAGTTTGCGATATTAGTTATTTAATTAATAATACAAAAATATGAATAGGAAGCTTGATATGGTTTTGACGGCAATTTTAGAAAGACTTTTAATATTATCGTAACAAATTTCAGCTCTTTTCTTAGGATAGACTTTGCGCTACACTTAAGGGGGTCCAGGACACATCAGAAAAAAAATGTTATTAACTAATTTAGAATTTTGAATTTTTTTGTACTGATTACCTATTTAACTAATATGGAAAATCACAACACAAAAGTTTTCCAAAATTAAAAAAAAAAAATTTAATTAAAATTTTTTGAAAAAATAGGGGTTATTTTTCAAATTGCTAAAACTTAAAATATTCTTGGTCAATTTTTAAAATTCTTCCAGTAAATTTTTCACAAATTTATAAACTTTAATTCTGATTCAGCAAATTTTAAAATATTAATTCAATAAAAAACAAAAAATATTTGAATGAAAACTTCTAAAAATTTTAAGGTACTTTTTAAAAAAAAGTTATATTTTTAAAAGTAAATATTTGTTTCAAATTTGCTGAAACGAAATTAAAGTATAATGCTTGAAAAAGATGTTTTCCAAATTTCAACCCTTAAACTTTATCGGTTATTGACTTATAACAATTTGAATGCAGGAAATCTTGAAAAATTGCATCATGGAGAAAAACGCATTTAAAGTTTTAAAGACAGATTTACAATTAATAAAATGTTTAAATACCCTTTAAGATTATCCAGATGAGTATTTAACTCCTTCTTTCCTCTTAAATCTTTGGTTTAGTTTGATTTTTGCAAGTTCTACTTTTTTTGTGCATAGTTTAAAGGTCTCCGTAGACTTAAATAACGTCTTTCACAGATGTTGTTGCCATGAAACAGCTGTCTGACTGTCTGAGTGTTAGATTTTCGAAACAACGAACCACAAAATTAATTCTATCTCTCGTTCTAATTAAGATAGAAACATGATTTAGACGTCATCTTAAGCAGAAAGGCACAGAGAATGTTATATATATATATATATATATATATAGTATTTTTTACTACGGTAACTTTAGGGCAATCAAAAATTGAAAAAATTTAATAAACCTGGAATTTGTAAATTGTTTTTAAATGTTTGGAAATATTTCATAATTTGTGTAATCTAAAGCATATTGACTTCTACCCGTCAGGTGTGGAACAGCTGAACAGTGATCAATCTAATTAGAGATAGGCAAAACTAAGTTTTTACGATAACAGTCTTTAGTGGATATTGACAACCTGCAGTAACAATTATTATAAGCTGTTTTTATGAAAATAATATTTAATATAGTTAATAAATATAACTGTTATTGAATAAGTTTAACAGTTGCAATTAACTGTTTAAAAATGAAGTTGAAGGTGAAATTAAACAGTAAATATTGATCATCATTATTTCCAAATTTCTCATCCATTAAGATCTAGACTGCTGACAATTTTGCTTATGGGCAGATAACCTCGTCGAAACAACCGCGAGGAGGGTAACGGTTCTTTGTAATCGTCTTTTAGTCAAGTAACAAATGAATAGTTCCTGATGAACTACAAATAATGCCGATCTGCGAATAGCGATTCTATGTGGAGATGATAATGGAAATGGACAACGGCTTTAACGTTTGATATCTCCGGATATAAAGATATTAACTTAATGAAATTTCATATTTAGACTAATTTGACAAAGTAGAATCTGATTCAAGCAACAAAACATTGTTGCCATTGGAAATGTATGCAAATTTTCACATCAAGACGGCCTTTAATTCAACGTTTTGCATTTGAATTGGTAGAGGACGTTATTCCATGCTGAATGATATCTTTGAATTTACTCTTCTATGACGCAAATACAGTGAAACACACAGATGCCTGATTTTTATATTGAAAAGACTATGGACTGTGAATACTAAGGACTTGAAAAGACTGTGGCAGGAACCCGGCTCGGGACATATTATAGTGTGTTAAAGATTGTGAACGTTTTCTCTCTGATAAGCTCATGTACTATTCTCCAATTGTGTTTTCATGTTGAGTAACGCTGGGGGAGAAGGGAACGATGTCGAGGCAACGTTAGTCGAGGCATACGGGGCCGGAATGACACGGACACAAGAGCGCAATGGGGGTGGTTTTACTTTTTTATTTCTTTCTACCAACGGGATTTAAACTAAGGGTTACTGGGACTACGGCCAAGACACCTCCAGTCCCCGAAGACCTCTGCGTCATTTGTGTTTAATAGGGCCCCCCAACGAGGGTATTTTTTTTAATGCTGTAAATCAAGAGTGCTTGCACTCCTCACTTATCCGAGGGCGACCTTATCAACCTTCAACCTGACATACGTCGGGAGGTAAGGGGGTCACCTGCGGTGACAAAATGACAAAAAGTACTCCAAATAACAGGTGTGGTTAGGTTATTTTCTGTGACTTTACATAGTATGGGAACAAATCTTTCGATTCATTAAAATATTTATAATTTTGATTTAAGTTTGTTACGTTTTAACCCTTCTGGTGGATGCCTCTACGAGGTTACCTCTCGTCATTACAAATACTGACCAGATTTTGATCTTGTTATCGCAAAAGAAATCGAGAATACATTGATGTTGAGAGGTATCTCGTCATTAGCAAAATTGGTCAGTTCTTGATGAATAAGATATCACGTCGAAGTCAGAGGGTTATACAAAAATGTAGCTCAATTTCCTAAACAGTTTTATTTTTCATTTTACATTTTTTCTATTTGAGCCACGATTTGAAAAAATTTGGGTCTTCTTCAAAACGAATGTCTAAACAGTTCGAATGCGTTTATTCAAATTCATTAAAATGTATTTGTAAATTAGTAGCTTAAGCTATAAAATGTATTATAGTTTGAGGGACGTATTCAGAAAATAATATTTGAAGGGCACACAAACTATTCCTGTCGAAAAGCCATAATGTATAATGAACATAATGTTCAAAGATTTTTTGACTGTGTTTAGACATATATCTAGGTGAATTTTACCTGTGGGATCACCAAAACTTCCTTTAAGATGATTAAATTAGCTTCAGTGTGCATTTTATTAATTTTTTTCATTTAATCTTAAACTAGAGAACGGTATCACTACTCGTTTTCGCAACTTTTCTGTTCTTGCTTTAGAGACGAGGAGACTCAAACCTTCTGATGGTTGTCGCGGCATCGTCCACCTCGCATTAACAAAATTGACCAGATCTTGATGGACGAAGATCTTGTCAATAGAAAACTGCATAGATCTTGAACTCATCATCATAAAAAAATTCAGAATATCTTAATGACGAGATACCTAGTCATTTGCAAATTTGGTCAGATCTTGATGGGCGAGATATCTCGACAATGGAAAACCATTGACCACATCTTGATCTCGTTAACATAAAAAATAGGTAGTATCTTAATTATTATTATCAAAATTAATCAGATCTTGGTGGACGATGTATTTTATAGGAACCACTTGAGGGTTAATGTTAATCGTAACCACCCATAGTCTCGATAAATCCAAGGCTTTATATCGTATCCCACTCATTCACCAAACTGAAAAAATTAATGTCGATTTAATTTTTTAATTTAGTATTGGTTTACACACACACACACACACACACACACACACACACACACACACACACACACACACACACACACACACACACACACACACACACACACACACACACACACACACACACACACACACACACACACACACACACACACACACACACACACACACACACACACACACACACACACACACACACACACACACACACACACACACACACACACACACACACACACACACACACACACACACACACACACACAATCAGATAAAGTGTGTTCAATAAACACAAACGTTGTAAGTATTGCAATGTCTTGCCTGGTTGGTTCCAATGTTGAAAAAGTTCTCGCGACCAATGAACTCAAAAGTTTGCTAAGCTTTATTATCTAATTTATGTTAGGAGTGCCAATAAGATATCTCTGTCCACCCATTCAGTAAACTGAAAAAATAAAGATTGATATAATTAATTATTGGTTTCTTCAAACTTCCAATCTGTAAAGTGTTCAATAAACACAGATAACTATGTAAATATTGAACAGTTTTGCTCTATTATTGGTTGCTTCTTATGTTAGAAAAGTTCTCGCAATAAATTAACTAAAAAATTGGTATAATTTTACTATTTAATTTAAGATAGGTAATACTTAACACAGTACAAAGTCTCAAACCCGGATGTTTTGTAAACCTGCGTGTTTTTTCTCACTTTTTTACATTATCCCGATAATTTCAAAAGAACAAGGAGTTAAACCAGGACCTAATTGGCAACGCAAAATAACGGACATGTTTAGAGTAAAGACCACACAGAAAAATTAGAAGATTTGCAAGCAAAATTTGTTGCATTGTTTTAAAAAGGGTTTTTTTTTCTTTTTAAAAAATTACTCCTATTTATAAACCTGCTATTTTACTACTTCAAACGCAAAATTCGCGCGGAGTGGGATTAGATTAAGGTTTTTTGACAAAAAATCCAAATAATATGAAATCCGAAATGGTCCGGAGGATTCCGGATTTTTGACTTCGTAGCTACTGTGACACAACGTCGTACTTGAGCAACACAATAATTAAAGATAGAAGTATCAATGAGTACTATCAACTTATACAACAGGCAGAAAATAAATCTGTTTTTATTTTATTATTGGATTATTCAAACTTTCATTCAGTCACCTATCACAAAATTGATTTATATCGATTACACTACCTTAACGCATACACTAACACACACTAACATCACTAATACACACAATACGTAACCTACACTAGCATCAATAACATTTCGGGGCGTTCACTGGCCTTCCAATTATCCCTCTGTCAATACTGCCCGGTTTATGACAATCATATCTGTTTGCAATTTGTAAAGTTCATTTCAAAGTAAAATAAGATGCAAATATTTTTTAACTCTTGAAAAATCTTAATTTTTTCAATTAAAAATTTATTTTTTTAACTTTGGATGCCCTCCTCTGAAATTAAACCATATCCTTGTTGCTGAAAAAAAACTTGCAAGAGCGTAGACTCAACGAAAAATTAACCGAGCGCACCTTATATATTTTTTTTGCTCTAAAAAAATCTAAGTTTCTCTAACAATATTCTGGATGGAATTTTACAAGTCTTGTGTCGCCATCTACACAGAAGAGTCTTTATTATAGACGACCGTATAATATTTGTGAATGGAAATCTGCAATTTTACGTAATATAACCATGATATGCTTTTCCGTGGTGAGTTTTTTTTTAGCTGTGTTTCACTTTTTAACATATCTTATGATTAAAGTACTGACATGGAATTACAACACTTCAGAAATTTATTTCTTAAGAATTTAATCCACCCAAAACATGCGCTCTAACAAAAACTTACAATGAACTTTAAATAATTCTTACATAAGCACTGTCATATTATTACTTGTCATTAATGTGTATAGAATTGTAAAATTTAAAGTGCTATTATATTTCAAGGATAGAGATTTATTGCATATAAGTTCTTAAAATCTCAAGAATCAAATGTTAATTGATCGGAATTCAGGATATCTGATTATTTATTATAATTTAGAAATTCGTCTTGAAGTATGTAACAAGAACTTTTATCTTGAAAAGAAAACAAATCGAAAGATTTTAATTCGAAATGTTTCCCAAAAATAATAACTTAAATCATAAAAGACTTATAAATTTGATTTTTATAGTGAATAGGGGATATTCATAACCATAATCTCATTACTATAATCGCATAACCATAATCTCATTACTTACTTCTAGAAAGAATATTCTCCAAGCTGTTTATCCTGGTTGTAAATATCCTCGTATGGAAAAAGTGGACAGTGTAGAACGACAAATCAAAATCAAAACCAAACCAATCTCAAAGCAATAGAGATTTTATCAATGCATTTTAGACTTGCATGCCAACACAGTAAACTGTATTCGGTCGCCGATGTTACAAATACACTTAATGCACGTGTAGTATAATTGGGTAGCTTTTGCTGAACATTTTCTCTTTTATGATCAACCTGATGAATTATTGCAACACAGTTGTTATGAGCTTCCTCAGACAAAATCACAAAGAATTGAATTGAGTGTTACTAGTGTGCTTCAAATTTCTAAAGCCTTTCAACCTGTACTTTGAAACTTTACCATAGTTTTGTCTGACTTTTTTTAATATTTTCACAATAATTTTATGATAGATATCAGAAAGCAAAGTTGAGCAAAAAGTTAATAAATTTCAGACGTTAAATGCGTTTGTATTCAGGAAATGACCATCGCTCATTTTCTCATATATATCATATTTTTTTATATTCATTCAGGGTACATGAAATGATGATTTTAGAATTGTGGTTTCATTTTTAATTTATAGTTTAAGCAGATTCCGAAAGCCTGCATTTTTATTTGAATAATTCTAATACAGATGGCAGCACAGAATTTTAACACAAGTTTAAATTAGAGGGATACTTAATTGAAAAATATCCTCTCATGATCAAAACCTCTTAGTCTCTTGGGCCGACCAACCGGTATAGTGGTTAAGGTGTTAGCCTCTAGATCGGAAGGTTCCTGGTTCGAATCCGGGTCCGGGCATGGATGTTTGTAAGCGTATGGTGTAGAGGCGGCTGGTGCACCTTAAATCTGTCGTGGCCGAAAGTCCTCACGTTGGGTTGGCGTGGAAGTTTGGAGAGTGGGGTGCCAGCTCAGGTGTTGCTTCGTCATCTGACCGTGGTTCAAAATTACGAGGTGTTGTCCTCGGATCTTTCCCTTAAGGGACTGATCCCGGACCGTCGTCAATAGCCCGTTGTGTTGCTCTAGTACGACGTTAACTACCAAAAATTACCAAAATTGGATACAAAAGTATGATAAAACGAAATTCAAGGTGGGTAGGTAGTCGAATATACGTCGCACTAGACGGGTATTGGCGGAACTTAACGGACTATTGGCGATGGTCCGGGATGAATCACGATGTAGATAGTTGTGATGTGACATCGATTTCGATGTTTTCAAAACATCAATGTCTTATTAAAAACATCGATGTTTTTAACATCGATGTATTGGAGCCGATGTTTGTGTAACATCGATGTTTACACTTGTCGATGTTTTATTTTTAAGTGAAAAAAGTACCGTTATAAAAATTTTAAAAATAACCAAGTAGTATAATTTTCATAATCATTAAATTGAATCTACTTTTAGACCAAAGTGGCCAAGTGTGAAGGGTCTGAAAGGTAGGGATGCGACATCGATGTCGATGTTTTATAAAAATAATTGTTATTAGAGTCAATGGAAGATTACATCACGGAAATTTAACATCGATGTTTTTACATCGTCGATGTTTTATTTTTGAATGAAAAAAAAGCACTAAAGTAAAAATTAAGAAAAATAACCGTGCAACTACGTATTTGTCAGTGATGACGACATCTGTCCCATCAGAAATAGTTTTTCTCCCTAACTGGTGAAAAAAGAGAAGTCGCCTTAAGGTGGAGAAAGTTAACAAACTTCTCTTTTATACGAACTGTAAATAAAAATATAAGGACTATAATAATTATAGGCTCCAATATTTTTTATTTACAGTAAATAAAAAAAGAATGTGTTGTGTTTTCTCCCAATAAGTTGATAAATAATTAATAATAACTAACAATAATTATTGTTATGTACCAACCTAAATATACTTTTGTTAGTAGTACCTATTAGGGATGCGACATCGATATCGATGTTTTCAAAACATCGTTGTTTTATAAAAAACATCGATATTGAAGCCGATGTTTCTTTAACATCGATGTTTATACTTGTCGATGTTTTATTTTTTATTAAAAAAAGTACAATTATAAAAAAAAAATAAAATAAACGAGTAGCATAATTTTCATAATCAGTAAATTGAACATACTTTTAGACCAAAGTGGTTACGAGTGATGGGTCTGAAAAGTAGAGATGTGACATCAATGTTGATGTTTTCAAAACATCGATGTATTTACCATCGATTTATTGGAGCCTATGTTTGTTTAGCATCGATGTTTTATTTTTGAATAAAAAAAGTACCATAGCAAAAATTACGAAAAATAACCGTGCAAATAAGTATTTGACAGTGATGGGGACATCCGTTCCATCAGAAAGAATTTTTTCACTAACTGTTGTGATAGTTATTAAAAAAAGAAAGAAAGAAGTCGGTTTAAGGTGAAGAATGTTAACAAACTTCTTTTTTTACAAATTGTAAATAACAAATATTGGGGCATATAATAATTATAGGCCCCAATATTTTTTATTTACAGTAAATAAAAAATAAGTTTGTTATGTTTTCCCCCCATAAGTTGATAAATAATTAATAATAACTAACAATAATCATTGTTATTTACCTACCTAATTATACTTATAGTTTTAAGTACCTATGCCAAATTGTTGTAAATATTATTTTCTTATATATTATTAATTTTGAAAATAATCGGTTTGTTAATTGTTCTTATTAATTTTTTTGGACTTGTTTTGACAGTTAAAAATAATTTTAATTTTAAATTAATAAACACGGCAAATGACAAATTAAATCCCCCGCGCAAACATTAATGTTTGTGGTTACTAAACCAAATTAAAAAATGGGGGGGGGAGTTTAAATATACTGATGTTTCAAAACATCGATGGTCTTTTGTCGATGTATTTTCAACATCGATGCTTTAATTTTGAACATTGATGTTCTGTTATCAATGTCGCATCCCTAGTAGGTAGGTGGGTATTTAATTAACGTTGCACTTGAGCAACACAACGGGCTATTCGAGATTAATCACGAAGGGTAAGGTTAGGTTAGGTTTTTTAACGTCATACTGGCGTAACACGACGGGCTATTGACGACGGTCCGGTATCAATCCACGAAAGGAAAGAACCGAGGACAACACAGGTACTTTTCAACCAATCAGATGACGTCGTCAACACTTAAAATAGTATCCCACTCTAAATACTTACGGACTATTGTCCGGGTTCGATCCCTTGCAGAAAGATCCGAGGACAATACTGGCTGAGGTAGACCATTTGGTAGAATCGTGGATTAGCAACCGGAGCGTTGCAAGTTCAATGCACTATCCTATCAATGACCATCGTGCATGTGGTGTGTGATTCACTTTTAATCTGCCGTGGCCTCAAATATCGTCACAATACCATGGTATGGAAATTCGGAGAGTGACTTGTCAGATCAAGCGTTACATCGTTATCTGATAATGGTTCAAATTACGAGGTTTTATCCTCGGGATTCATCCCGGACCGTCACTAAAAGACCATTTTGTTGCTCCAGTGCGAAGTTTATTCAACTATTTACCGACACATCTATTCCATGTTGAGACGTACCTCTTTCTAATGTTGTAGACAGTGCAGGTTCGATTCCTATAATGCACCCTACAATGACCCCTACCCTCCTCCCTTCTTTGTCAGTCAAATTGTCCTTGTCATGCATGTCCATTACTTGTCACTCTTGTTTGCCGCAGCGAGGTCAAATATGACTCTTTCTCAATATGAACCCAGTCAACTACTATGTCTCATCAACGTTTAAAACTTAGGAATATTGCTATTTTTAAATTAACGTCGTACTAGAGCAACTCAACGGGCTATTGACGACGTCCCGGGACCAATTCCAAAATGAAAGATCCGAGGACAACAACACGTAATTTTGAACCGTGGTCGGATGAAGTTAAATCTTAGGAAATGCTATTTATTTCCAATGTACAATATGCAGTTAGCAGTTGGAAGGTAGGTATTTTAAATAACATTCCACTGGAGCAACACAACGGGCAATAAGTGAAGGTCCGGGATCAATCTCAAAGGGAAAGATCCGAGGAGAACAACACGTCACTTAAAACCAAGGTCACATGACGAGATAATACCGGAGCTGGCACCAACTCTTCAAACTTCCACACTATGTCAACGTGAGGTGATTTTAGGCCACTCCAGATTTAACTTGCTCCAGCTTCCTTTGTATACGACGGTTTTTTGGTTGAATCGAGTTTCGAACTCGCAACCCTCAGATTGCTAGCCCGCTACTCTTCCTACCAACTATATACCGAGGCCCTATTTTACAATTTTTGAGTAGAGTAAAAAGGAGGTATGTGCGTTGTCGGATGATTTGAAGCCTACCGGGGGTTTACATAACCTAGATTAAATGCTCGAAATATCATATTAAATGTATTTCATTTAAATTATTTTCTCTGTTCTTTGACGGAGCTTGCTATGTTAAGGATTTGTTTCTCGTACCTTTCTTGACAACAGTTTCTCAGAATCGTGACTCAAATCTAAAAGTATTTTCCGGAAACAGGATTCGCAAACTCCTGGTTTGAGTTATTTATACTGTAATAAATATTTTCAACTCTCTTTTAGTCCTTTCTGAAATCAAATCTACCGAGATGTGTCACTTTTGCAGAATCACCCACTTTATAATGTATAACCTGATGACCGAATGTAAAGAACAAAACATAGGAAACCCATTATTCTTTTAAAATGTGATAGGACCAATTACTACATTAGCATAAAGATTGTTTTCCCAAATTTGGACACAATCTGAAATATAATCTGGAAACGCTACTGTACAGATAATACTTCGCGTTTAGTTTCTTAAATTAACCCATTCGTGTTAACGAAATGTATCTAATAAATATATAAATATCTAAAATAAGACTGATATCAGATTAAGAAATAATTTTCAGCTGTTCACAATAAACTTATACCTGTAAGTATCAACAATGTTATGTTAACCTATTAGTGCTAATGAAAAGTATCTAATAAGATTTCCCTTAGAACTAAAATTTTATCAAAGTAAGATGTAATTTTTAGATGTTTACAATTAACTTATACCTGTAAGTATCACAAATGTTCTGTTAAACAATTAGTGCTAACGAAATGTGTCTAATAGGCTTTCCCTTAGCATTAAAATTGATGTCAAGATATAATTTCAGACATTCATAAGTAACTCATACCTATAAGTATCAACATTGATATGTTAACCCATGAAATGAAATGCTTGTGTTAACATATTAGTGCTAACGAAACACATCTAATAGGATTTCCCATAGAAATAAAACTGATATCAAATTAAGATATAATTATCACATGTTCATAATTAACATATACCTATAAGTATTAAAAATGTTATATTAACCCATGAAATGTTATGTTGACCTATTAGTGCTAACGAAAAGTATCTAATAGGATTTCCCTTAAAAATAAAATTTTATCAAATTAAGATGTAATATTCAGATGTTTATAATAAACTTATACCTGTAAGTATCAAAAATGTGATGTTAACCAATGAGTGTAAACGAAAAGTATTTAATAGGATTTCCCTTGGAATTAAGATTGACATCAATTTAAGACATAATTTCAGACATTCGTAATTGACTTATACCTATAAGTATCAAAAATGTTATGTTATCCCATGAAATGAAATGTTAACCTATTAGTGCTAACGAAGAACATCTAATAGGATTTCCCTTAGAAATAAAACTGATATCAAATTAAGATATAATTTTCAGAGGTTCATAATAAACTTACACTTGTATGTATCAAAAATGTTATGCTAACCCATTAAATGAAATGTTAACCTATTAGTGCTAACGAAAAGTATCTAATAGAATTTCCCCTAGAAATAAAACGATATCAAATTAAGATATAATTGTCAAATGTTCATAATTAATTAACCTGTAATTAATTACCTGTAAGTATCAAAAAGGGGTTTTACAATTGATTATTGTACAATCGCACTTGTTTTCAATTTTGAATACAAACAATGTGTCATTGGTAAGGCCTTAAATATTATATAGTCAGCTTCTAAGTGAAACGCAGTAAGTAAAAATTTTTAAATTACCTTTTTTAGTTTTTCTAGACCAGAATGTCGTGATCCTTAGACTGGTGAAGTGTGTGAGTTCACTAAGTTATTTTTCATTTGAATGAAAGGTAGATTTCTTATTGAGAAATTCATAAACCAGAAGGATAAATGTACATAATAATTTTATTTGATAAGTTCTATAGCACTAAATATTTACTAATAGTACCAAATGTATTCTCTCAATAATTAATAAATTGAGTGGATTCAAAGTTTAATAAAGAATTGTTAAAATGATGAAATTAGTTTTTGAATCGCTTTGAAAATTACAATTTTTCCCCTTCGTTTTTTAGATTTACTTATTTTTAAAGCTTAATGTTATGATTGTAAATCGATGATATGCTCATTTATGTATTATTCATAGATACTTCTTACGAAATATTTAACACTTTTACCTGGAGCACAAATGAGGTACACAGATCGCCTTGAAAATTATGATTTTCGTCTTTCATTTATCAGATTTCCATTTTTCTTTTGACTTTGTGTGCTTCACTCTTAAACCGATTATATGTTTATTAATGTGTTAGTCACAGAGTTTTCACGAAATACACAAGCCTTTTTTCTTGTATACATATGAGATGCAGCCAATAAGTTGGGGTACGTATTTAGATATTGTACTGTATGAGACCTCTATTGACTTGTAATTCTTTGAGAAACCTTATCTAAGATATTGAGTTGAAGTGGTTGGAAAAATTTCGTTTTAACATGGGTCAATATTTCCAAATGCTGCAATCTGTTGGGAAGTCACATTTCGCTACAAGTTAAGAGATTATTTCTTTAATTGCTTATATAAATAGTTTAGAAAATATAATATATATGGCGACTAGTCATGGTTTTTCAATAGGTGGACGCGAATTATGTGGTCTCAGAATACAGGTGAATCCAAAGTCGAGGCAGAATGTCCTAAATATGTATGCCATTTTAGTTTATCATCACGAGTTTTAGTTCCTATCAATCACAATCAAAATCAAAAAGCCGGAAATCACTACTCACACACTATTCTACTGTCTGAATTGTTCACTAAATACAATATACAGTCGGTCAAAAAATTATCCGAACACCCCTTGTTATTCAAGTCCCTGAAGTCGTACAATAGAACCAAAAGTGTCATTCGATTTCGAACAATGTCTGCTATAAATAAATGTGAATTCTATTTGAGTTAGGGTCCGTCCTCATATTAAATTTTGTATCACATCATTGTTTTAGAGGATGACATATATTTTTAATTGCAGATTCTGATTTTCTGAATCAAAATCGTCAGAATTCATATAAAATATATTTATTTTGATGATGAGTTATGAATGGTTGAAATTCAGGGCTTGTAATGTTAAATGGAGTGTTTCAGTTTTTTTTCTCATTCTTTTCAATATAATCAGATGATCAAAGTAATTATCATGTTATATTAAACTGCTAAATAATCCAAACAAGATGTACGGCAAATTTTAGTTTCAAAGCGATATTTTCTAATTATTAATATAATTAATTAATTCAAATTAAAAAAAATTATGAATTGAAAGAGGTAGAAATTTTGAGTCAAATCAACTCAAAATGTTAGTTATTTCCGTTTGGTAGTTTTTGAGATCAGGTTCTCTATTCAAAACTGCATTATTTTGACAAGTTTTTGGGATCGTTTTAAAATGAAATTTTGAATTTATTCAGAATTCTATTTTCTATTCTCGTTGTCAGCTTAATAGGAATATAGACAATGCACTAAGGATCTGTATAATGTAAGTACACTGTGATTTGTGTGTTATGAGTGAAATCGTTCTCTACAACGAGTTTTAACGCAAAGACATCAGTGAGAGATATATAATATGAAGAAGGAATCACACACACATATATAATGTTATGTTGTTATTGGACGAATGTTACTTCCGGGACGACAACGCTCCATGTCATGTTGCCTGCGTCAAACAGTGGTATCATGATATGGATGTAAAACGTCTTCCCCGGCCTGCCCAGAGTCCCGACCTAAGCCCAATAAAACATTTGTGGGACGAGTTAGAGCTACACTTGCCGACCAGGGAACAACGCCTGAAATCTACACTTGAGCTGGCGACATTCTTGCATGGACACAAATATCCATAGCTGTGTAACAGAACCTTGTTAGTTAAAAGTATACCCAGAAGGTTCACTAGTGTAATTGCAGCACGAAGGGGGACCATACCCCTATTAAAGCATTTATTCATTCCCTTATACCATCACACCTTGCTTATATATATATATATATATATATATATATATATATATATATATGTGTGTGTGTGTGTGTATATCAATTTTTATATGTACATCATGTACATAGATTTTCAAAAGGCTTTTGATAAAGTACCTCATGAGGCATTACTGTTTAAATTGGAAAGGCTGGGGATTCAGGGAAAAACATTAATATGGATAAAGAATTGGTTATTGGGTAGAAAGCAGAGAGTGCAGGTAAAAGGAAATTATTCACAGTGGACAGAAGTTATAAGTGGGGTGCCTCAGGGATCAGTTTTGGGACCAATTTTATTTATAATTTTCATAGATGATATAGGTCAGGGGATCAAGAATAGAATTAGTATATTTGCAGATGACTTAAAAATATGGGGGACAGTGGATACCAAGTTACAGATAGAAAATTTACAAGGGGATTTTGATAAGATATCCGAATGGGCTGTAAAATGGGGTATGTCATTTAATGTAGTGAAATGTCAAGTTCTGCATATGGGTTACAGGAACAGTGGAGCCGAGTACTGTCTGCAGGGAGTAAAGGTAAAGGAGGGAGAAACAGTCAAGGATCTTGGGGTGATAATTCACAGGGATTTTAAAATGGGTCACCAATGTTCAGCTGCGGGTGAAAAGGCTAATAGGTTATTGGGGTATATTAAAAAGACTGTAACTTCAAGGGATAAGAATATAATCTTGCCGTTATATAAGGGTTTAGTAAGACCACATCTAGAATATGCTGTACAATTCTGGGCTCCATATATGAGAAAGGATATAGAATTAATTGAAAGGGTTCAGCACAGAGCTACAAAAATAATAAAGGGGATAGCAAATCTCGACTACAATGAACGTTTAAGTAAGCTAAACATGTATACACTGGAAAGAAGAAGAAGGAGGGGGGGATTTGATTCAGCTTTTCAAGTTTGTAAAACAAGGGGACACAGAGGGCTTAAATTTCAATAGGGATAACAGAACAAGGGGCCATGGGTATAAATTGAATAAGACACATTTTAATCGGGATTTAAGGAAAAACTACTATTTTAATAGGGTAATAGACAGTTGGAACGCGTTGCCAGAAAATATAGTTAATTCAAAGGGAGTGTACGAATTTAAGATACAATTGGATAGTCAGTGGGAATTGGGGAATTCATAAACAAAGGACCAGCCTTGTTGGGCTCGAGCCTGTAGCTGGTCGTCAATATTTGTATTTGTATTTGTATTTGTATTTGAACAGTATCTCTTTCTACTCTTTTTATATGTGATATGTTTTGTATGTTTGCTTTTAATGGTGTTTTGGGGAGTGTGTGAGCAATTTTTTAGCGTTTTGCTGCTCATATACGTAGAAAGCACCATTTCTGTTCAGTTATGTTCTCTGGGTCAGGCTCCTCCTTTATGACGACCTGATCCACCAACACTTTCATTTTCAATAATTTCCTTTGGTTTTTATTTTGAATTTCTTTTTGTTTTAGAAATTACTTTGCTTACCTTGTCTGCAGCTTCAGTGAGCTTGCATGATTAGTTTCGAGTTTCGTTTTCTGGTTATATATGTATATATATATATATATATATATATATATATATATATATATATATATATATATATATATATATATATATATA
>OX375884.1:38112910-38168898 GCA_947359465.1 Metellina segmentata
TATATATTATATATATATATATATATATATATATATATATATATATATATAATATAAAATTTAAATTTAAATTTAAGTTTCAAAAGAGATTTTTATATTACATATAAAGTAATCTGGATCATAATATATTATATATTCTTTTATACGACTTTGTTTTAAAAGTAATTTGTATCAATAGATTTTTATATTCTGATAAAAAAAAAACAATGCCTTTTAGAAGTATTTTTTTGTAATAAGCTTTAACATTCTTGCATAAATAAAAATTTCTTTTAGAAGAAATTTGTATCGGAAGAGATTATTATACTCTTATCTACCAATTTTCTTCAAAAGGAATTTGTACTGGGATATTTTCTCGTATTGTTATGTACTAGAGAACATAAAACTGGTTACAGTATAATTGAATAGGTCAAAATAAGATTTTACAGATATGGATTTTGTTTACCCGGAAGTAAATTCTGAACCTTCGTGGCATTCAATTTCTCCTCAAAGCATTATTTACAGCGAAAGGGGAGTCTAGTTCCTAACTAGAGGACTCCTCATATGTATGAATGTATGGGAAGGAAACAGCTGTTTTTGGAGACTGGATTTCTAAGGAGCGTTTCCTAAAACATGCCGGCCCTTCGTTACAGCACTGTTTTCTTTGCTACATCTTGAAACTTTAGGTTTTTATACTTAAAGGCCTCTTTTCTTGCAAAACTCTTGATGATCTGACAATTTCGATTGGATGCTTTAAAAAGCTGATCGTTAAATTATAAAAGTGAGTCCTAATTTTTAACAGTGTAAGACAGGAGGAATAAATTCACGAAAAATCCGTCCTGTATTGACCCTTCTAGTCGTTGTTTCGATGAGGTATCTCGACATTAGCATAAGCCGACTAGATCCTTATTGACGAGATATCTTGTAATTAGAAGAAAACTAACAATATCCCTGATAGACTAGGTATCTCAACATTAGAAGAAAATCGACCAGATCCTGATGGGCGGGATATCACGCTATTACCGAGAAACTAATCATATCCGGATAGACTAGGTGCCTTGTCATTAGAAGAAAACTGACCCAGATACTGATGGACGAGATATCTCGTCATCAGAAGAAAACTAACCAGATCCTGTTAGACTAGGTATCTCGACATTAGAAGAAAATCGACCAGATCCTGATGGACGGGATATCACGCTAGTAGAAGAAAACTAACCATATCCGGATAGACTATTTGCCTTGTCATTAGAAAAAAACTGACCAGATACTGATGGACAAGATATGTCACTAGAAGAAAATCGACCAGATCCTGAAGGACAAGATATCTCGTCATTAGAAGAAAACTAACCAGATCCTGATGGACTAGGTATCTCGACATTAGAAGAAAATCGACCAGATTCTAATGGACGAGATATCACGCTATTAGAAGAAAACTAACCAGATTCTGATAGACTAGGTATCTCGACATTAGAAGAAAATCGACCAGATCCTAATGGACGAGATATCACGCTATTAGAAGAAAACCAACCATATCCGAATAGACTAGGTGCCTTGTCATTAAAAAAAAAACTGACCAGATACTGATGGACGAGATACCTTGTCATTAGGAGAAAATCGACCAGATCCTGAAGGACGAGATATCTCATCATTAGAAGAAAACTAACCAGATCCTGATAGACTAGGTATCTCGACATTAGAAGAAAATCGACCAGATCCTAATGGACGAGATATCACGCTATTAGAAGAAAACTAACCAGATTCTGATAGACTAGGTATCTCGACATTAGAAGAAAATCGACCAGATCCTAATGGACGAGATATCACGCTATTAGAAGAAAACTAAGCATATCCGGATAGACTAGGTGCCTTGGCATTAGAAGAAAACAGACCAGATCTTGGATCTCATCATCAAATACGGGAAAAATCTTGATGACGAGATATCTTGGCATTAGCAAAATTGATCATATCCTGATTGATAGGAAAGGATGAATCTTGTCGGAACCACTTGGAAGGTTGATGCTACCGATCTTATATCTATGGCAGATACACGTTATTACGTAGTTTCTAAGAAACATAGGGTGCCGTGTTAACCCGGATGGTAGAATAGCGGAATAACAATAGGAGGGTTGAGAGTTCGAAACTCGATCCAACCAAAGACCGTCGTGTGTGTTACGATTAGTGTACGTTAAACCAGCCGAGGCCTCAAATGTACTCACAATGGCGTGGTGTGGATGTTCGGAGTGGGAGATACAAGCTCAGGTGTTGACCTCGTCATCTGATTGTGGTACAAAATTACGAGATATTGTCGTCGGGTCTTTCTCTTCAAGATTGATCCCGGACAGTCACCATTAGTCCGCTGAGTTGCTCTAGTGCGAAGTAAATTCAACTCTTTTACCCCATAACAGGGAAGGCTGTATGTTTCTGAATCTATATATACGTGAGAACATTTAGTGGGTTAAATGGATGCATTTATAAATGACAATTGGTCGCCTTCCTGATATTGTAGTCATTGCGGCGTTTCTCTGCCATTTCAGTATATCCTGGGTTCATATCCCACAACAATTTAATTTAACTAACTACCTAAATTACACAGATTTTATTTTTTGCTTTTATAAATCTCTTTCATCTATCTATTAAATAGATAGATAGATATTGATATTGAAAATAATGTGGTGAACGTTTCAATCCTTACAAGAACCATATAATAGTTTATACCTCGTGCTTTTCTTAACTTGCAAGTAATATAATGTTTAAATTTATCATTAAGGAAATTTCAGTAAATGTTGTGTTAAATCGTCTGTAAGAGTTACAGACGAGTCTATTTTATTTTTAAACAGATATCGAGTAAAAATATGTATTATAAAGCAATTTCACAACAGAATTCACCGCACATCTGTATACATTCAAACAATATAGTTTATTAATATGCTTAATTCAAACGTATCTTCTACTGTAATGTAAAGGTAAATGATTATGAGAATAAAAATATAAACTGTAATTAAATGTTTATCACTATGATAGAAGTATTAAGTTGAGCTAAGCTTGTTTCGTATTCATGTTGCATTTTTTAAACTTTAACTTGTTTTATAAATATATTTTTAAGTCAACCTTTAGGTTTCAGCTTCAGCAAGGCATGGAATTTCTAGAATTCTCCAAGGAAGCATAAAGCAGTTAGATATGTTAAATTATGTTAGCATTAATGCATCAAACTATGATAAATATGTCAAAACAAAGCAAATACATCAGTGAACTACCAGTGTTCTTTATATGCATGGCCTCGTAAAACCGTTTAGTATACTTAAC
The DNA here is from genome assembly GCA_947359465.1 of Metellina segmentata. Lineage (NCBI taxonomy): Eukaryota > Metazoa > Arthropoda > Arachnida > Araneae > Tetragnathidae > Metellina > Metellina segmentata. The sequence goes on from OX375884.1 coordinate 38,116,190, forward strand.
AGCTGTGTTAAAGATATCTAGGTATTCGCTTATAGTTAACATACCAGTTTGATTTATAGTACAATCTTATGAGGATAATTTTTATTAGTTAACCAAGTATAGAAAACAAAAATGTAGTTAAACGTTCCTTCCTCAAAAAGAAAATCAAATCCTAAATATATTCTAAATTCGTTTCGGGAGAGAATATTTAGATCAATTGAGATTATGGTAAAGTCAGCACTTAACTAAATGTTGAGCTTTTGTCACGTTATTGCGATTCGACTTTTAAAGCACATTCAAAATTCCTATTAATTAATTTCAATTTTCATTTTACTCTGGTACTGCTTAGCATAAATGTGAACAGATTTAAAGATAGTACCTTGTTCAAGATCATATTTCAATTTTTAATTTCCACTCAGGATTTAAATATTCCTTGAGGCTTATTCCGTTGATTAATGTGGTACGTGATGCGGGACAGAAAGCAATCAGCTTTCTTTAAAGCGTACCCCAACATGAAAGATTCATTATTTAATTCCAGTTGTTTCCTTGACTCTACGTGCCCGACTTTCCCTTCGTGCTTTCTAGATATATTCCGAATTCTTTCTCACCTATGGCATGATACAACAGATTCTATGAATTAATCTCAATGTAAAAGGCACGTTATTCCATGGCTTGGTTTAGTTGTCGCTTCTGGGGTCCACCTTTACTACATCAGGGTTCATTAAACGATAAGTTGATTTAAGAATTGTTAATGTAAAAATTCACATATGTTTAATAGGAATATATAAAGTGGACTAAGTAAGATATCGATTATAGTGTGGTGATTAGATTCATTAATTCCAGTTTCTTCTGTCACTTCGGCCCGGTTTTCCCTTCTTGATTACTAATTATACTCCAAATTCTTTTTCATCTATTGCATGTGATACAACAGACAGATTATTTGGATTAATCTCAATAAAAAGTGCGTTATTTTTTATCTCATTAAACACAAAAAAAATCTACTGTGTGGTTTAGTTTGCCGTATTGCCGTCAACTTTTATTACGCCAGGTTTCATTAAGCGATACATTGGTATAAGATTTGCTCAAACAACGATTGATGTCTGTTTTAACAGGATATATAAAGTGGGCTAAATTAGATTTTGACCAAGCGTGGTGATTAGATTCCTGACTTAATTCCAATTGTTTCTCTCACTATACGTGTTGGTCTTTACCTTTCGAATTCTTTCTCACATATGGCATGATTCAGCAGACAGATCCTTTGAATTGAGGTAAATGTACTAGTCACGTTATATTCTACGGTGTGGCTTAGTTTGTCGCTATTGCGGCCAAATTTTACTACTCGAGGGTTCATTAGACGTGCGTTGTTTTAAGATTTGTCAAAACAAAGTTAAATGTATGTTTAATCTGGATAGATGTAGTGGACTAAATTAGATTTTGACCACTGTGTGGTGACTAGATTCATTACTTAATTCCTATTGTTTTTTTTCTCACTCAGGTGCTCGGTTTTCCATTCGTGTTTACTAGATAGACTACGAATTCTTTCTCAACGTTTATATGGTACGACAGACTGAATTAATTTTAACGTTAAAGTCAAGTTATTATACAGTGTGGTTTGATTTGTTGCTATTGCGGTGAACTTGTTACATTTTAGTTTACAACCAGGAATCATAAGACGGTACATTAGTCTACGGTTTGTTAAAGCACATTAATGTCTGTAAATCAAGATACATAAAGTGAACTTGATTAGATTTTGATCATAGATTTTGGTCAGAGAATTCAATCACTGTAACGCTGTGAAACACTTATACGTTACCAAACTAATACTTTTTGTGTTGTAAAATTATTTTAGAATTCAATAAACTGAGTTCTTTTTAATACTATGTTCTTATACTTGGTATTCTAAGAACTCTAGTTAAAAAAATTTTTAAACTAAATGGTTTAGATTAAGTCCAATAATTTAAACTTTACTACATACTTATTATTTATTTATTGCATGAGTTTTCAGAATGGCGCCATCTTACCCTCAAACTTAACAAGAGATGGAGCAATATAACTTTCTCGAAGGCTTTTTTAGAGCTCTTATATTCCAAATTTTTACCCAAATATGATTTTAATATTTTGATAATAAATCATGTACTTTTGAGTTTAAAAAAATTGCTTCTTGAACTCATGGGACCCCATTGTTTTTGAGCTGCGTCATCACTCCCTCACTTACCTATACGTTTCTTCATGACCTGAGGCTGGAATCTATGGTAAATTAAAAATAATAAATTAGTAATTGTGAACAAGTCATAAATTGCCCCTAAAAAAACATAACTCATGAAAAAAAATACTTCTAGAGAAAAATCCTCAAATCCTACGTTTGCATTCGGAATCTACCGACTGTTAAATTCCGTTTCGATTAGAATATTTACTCCTTTGCGACATAATGGCAGCGATATTTTATGACTCTTTCCCCTAAGGAACCATAAAGTGTCAACACGTATAACCTGCATATTGAAAATTTTAAACAGCAGCACTTCAGATAAACGGAATGATTTTCCGTGCAGTAAGCAATTTTTATTTTTTCACTAGATTTCACTTTTATAATGCCTCCAGTAAAGTTCCATTGGAGAGTCAGAGAGTCAGCATCGATTGTCAGAAAAGGTTTATTGGACCTTTGAATGTGATATTAATAAGTGTGGTTAAGACAAAAGGATAAAATGCAGGTAGCAATAAAGAGAAGAATGGGCTGTCGTAAAAAGTGCTAGAGTAACCGCTAAAAGTGCCAATAAAATAGCTAGGGGTTTTTGGAGCCGAAGTTTGGCGGTCGTTCTTTATGTCTCCCTAAGCCCAACAACTTTGAAGAGGGAAACAAAAGGAAACTACCTTCAGAGGGAGCAAAACGTCCTGAATAAAATACTCTCTTCAGGAGTAACACGACCTGGCTACATGGGAAATGATTTTAGTGGACCTGTTCACGCTACAACTTAACGATCCAGGATATAAAAATTGAAATTGTATCAATTCAGGGAAAGATGCTACGAGGCAAGAAGATTCTTACCAGAAACCAAAAATAGATTTTGGAGCTTGCTCATTAATTTGGCTTTAGGTAGTTAACTGCATTGGTCATATATCTACACTTGGTGTGGGACAAACTAGAGTATAAACACTCTAATAATTTCAAATCAAAGAATCGAAATTCTAGTATTTAACTCACATGTGGCGGTTGTCTCGACGAGGTGTCAAAAGCAAAACAGACCGAATCTTGATCTAGACATCGTTACAAAATAGAAAGTATCTTGATGGCTGGATATCTTGTCATTAGCAAAATTGACCAGATCTTGATAGACGAGATGTCTCGTCGAAACCACTTGGAGGGTTAACTAAAGAATCCTAATTTATTCTGAAAATGTATTGAGTTCTGATAAAATCTGTAGTCAATATAAATTCTGGACTGTTCACTGAACAATTTAACTATGTACATAAAATTAAAATTCTAACAATTCGGGAAAAAAGATTATCTAGGTAAGAGCATCTGAGTTCTTGCTAGAAGCCAAAAACATTACTAGCACTAATCATTAATTTGGCTTAGTGTAATTAACTGCATTGGTCATTTATGTCTATTTGACAGGGTATAAAATAGGGAAGAAAAACGAATTGTTTTTTCAAATTAAAACACCAAAATTCTGCTGTTTTAAACTAAAAAATTCTAGCTTAACCTGAAAATGTATTGAGTTACGATAAAATATGTAGATGAAAAATTCTAGACTATTCACTGAACAATTAAACAATGAACATAAAATTAAAACTAACAATTCAGGGAAAGATCTTCTAGTAAAGAGCATCTGAGATCCTCGCCAGAAACCAAAAACACTGCTAGCACTGCTCATTAATTTGGCTTAGGGTGAGTTAACTGCAATGGTCATATATGTCTATTTGGCAGAGAACAGGGTACAAAATAGGGAAGAAAAACTTATTAATTTTCAAATTAAAACATCTAAATTCTACTATTTCAAACTACAGAATCCTGATTTAATCTGAAAATGTATCGAGTTATGATAAAATCTGGAGATGATAGAAATTATAGACTATTCGCTCTACAATTTAATCCTGAACATAAAATTAAGTGTAACAAATCGAGAAAAATTTACAATGGAAGAGAATCTGAGTGTTTTTTACCAGAAACCTCAAACATTGCGAGCACTACTTATCAATTTGGTTTTAGGTGATCTAGGTTATCTACATAGGTCATAGATATACATACGTGAAATAGGCATGCTCATAAATTTGGGTTTAGGTAGTTAACTGTATTGGTCACATTACACCAAAAAACAACACCAAAGAAGAACTATAAGAAGTTTCTCAAATTGAAAGTAATGTAGCATTATAAAGTGCGAAATCCTAATGTTCTATAGAAATGAATTGCATTATGATAAAATAAATTAAGGACCTTTCATACTACAATTTAATAATGGACATAATATTTTGAATTGTGTCAGTTAATGGAACTATGCTTATAGGGATGGGGAGATCTTTGAGTTTTTTTTTTACCAGAAACCAAAATTTAACTTTGAAACTCTGCTTATTAATTTGGTTTTTGGTAGTTAATTGCATTGGTCGTCCTATATGTACATACTATACATATACACGTGTATTGGGCAACTCTAGGGAAGAAAAATTATAAAAAGTTTTTTAATTAAAATGTCTCACACTTCACCTTTCGCACTAGTATTTTATCTTTCTAGAGGACTAGAAATCTTGCCTTTAACTAAACTAACTAGATCGGGATGACCGAGATAACACTCCACTAGAAAAACTTACACGATATTGATACCGTCATCATAAAAATCAGCAATTCGTGATGACGAGATATCTCATCATTAGCAAAATTATTCAGATTCTGATGGACTCTCTATACACCCATACCTCGCTTTACGACCTAGATACGTTCCGGAGAAGTGATCCGTAAAGAGAAAAGCCGTATAATGAATCAATTATTTTGATTCAAACCCATACAAATTCAATTGGATCTGTTCCAATTTTTTATTAAATAATATAGTTTTTAATTCATAAATCATTTTATTATTTTCTTTCCTATAAAAGATAGGTGCTTAAGATAAATGCTTACATAAAAGTAAAAATACAAAACCATATTATAATGAGCAGAAATAAAAAAAATAAAAAACAGATAAATTAAAAAAACAAAAGAGAAATCATGTGCACATTTGTATACATCTCTCTATATTAAAAAAAGTTACCGCCGCTGTCGCAGGATTGAGAACTGGTTTTTTCGCTCGTTTCTTAGACGGTTTACCGAGAAAGAATGGATCAGAAAAATACGAAAGTAACATGATTTGTTCAAAATTGTACAGGGAACACGATGAAGCAGATTTTTTTTCGAGGCTGCTATTAGTTTAGGGTTAATTAAGTGTCAAAGTAGAAAAAGCGAAATTTCTAGCTCGAGTAAGCAAAAGACGTACAAATTTACAGTCTTCAGTAGTGATTTTTTTAGAGTACCTCTAAGCGTGAAATTTTGCAGCTCGTCGACTTTTTTAGCAATTTCAATTTGGTTCTAAGAATATTTTTTGAAATTCTGGAAAATTCGGGACATTTTAGTTACTTTTTTGTTAAAACTGTCATATCTATATGTTATTACTATTATTTTTTAAATTTGAAAACATCGCAGGAAACCTTAGAATGTACTTTTTCTTACGGTACAAATATTTTTGAAATTGGTTTATAAATAAAGTCGATTCGATGGGAAGTATAATTTCACGATAGGGTACAAATTTTATATCACGGAGGAAATGTTACTTCCTTCTAACTGGCCTTGGGGTGAAACTCCATCGACTCGCTGTCACGTGATGGAAAAGGAAGCATGAAGGAAAGACAAAAAGGCTTTTTTAGCTCGATTCTCAGTCGGTTTTTTCGCAAATGCCCAAATGGGACTGCGTAGCAATCACCGGGGGTTGGCGAGCGTTAAGCTTCGGTTTCCAAAGAAAGCGGAGCCATTATCTAGCAGCCGTGATACGTCATGATGACGCAGGCATAACTAGGCGGCCGTCTAAACAGAGACCAGAGGTGTCAACTTAGACTTACAGAATACGGTGTAGAATTTTGGGTAACACAGACGGGCTGTCGTGGTTTATTTTATTCGAGAAACAAAACAAAGTGGCTGTTTTATTCCCTAGTCCCAAGTTTTTAACTTCTGGATCGTTGAAGATAGAGTGAAAATTTCAACGGATTTCAAATCAGTGTAAAATTCTACGCCAGATCAAAACCAAAAACAGATTTGTGATGCAATTATTTACCATTTGATTATTTAATTATTTATTTAAAGAAAATCACATTTAAGGTATCGATCTGCTGTAAAATTTTCCGCAAATTTCAAATCTATCTTTAACGATCCCGAATTTACAAAAAACGAACTAAGCGATGCCAGTCAAACATGTTTGTTTGTTTTGCTTCCCTCCGCTCGAATCATTTGGCACAGGAAATGAAATGTTGCCGCTACTAGACAAAAAAAACGTTCCCCAATTGTTTGAGACCGCTAAGACGATAGTCATGCAAATTGCGGCTCCGCTAATTTTCGTTACGCTCACAAACAACGCTCTCTAGGAAACCAACTCCATCTGTTCGTATAAACAACGTTTTAGTGACGTCATCCACATCTACATTACGGCTGCTAGATAACGGTTCCACTTTCTTAGGAAACCGAAGCTTTAGCGAGTAGGGGGCGGAGCCCTCGCTGTGATGTCATGGACCGTAAAGTCGCGAAGGGGCGTGTTGCCTTGCAAAGTGATGGTTTGCGAAGCAACGGAGGTTAGCGAGCGTAAACGAGCAGGTGGAGGAGCCCCCTAACATTTTTTAGCGTGACATTTTTTCATAAGCGTTTTCATTTTTTCATAGCGTGACATTTTTTCCTAAAAAAGGGAAGATTATATTTTAAAGAATTAATGAATTAACTAAATATGTAACGAAAATTCAATATTTCTAATACATACGTACTAAATATGTTTACAATTCACCAATTAATACAAACAGAAGCAAAACTCAACCAGAAAACAAACAAGAATAAACGCTTCTAACTAAACAAATGCGACAGCGCAGTAAAATGATGACAATGGTTGTGTCAAACGTTCCTCATATTTTCGTGATGCAAAATGCAGCACTGCCGCCTAAAGGGAGAAGCTGAAACTAAACCGAAGGTCACTAACAGTATGTACAGCATTTTTTAGCCGAATAACGAAACATTGTGGGCCGTAAATCGAAAAGGTGCCATAGTTAAAAAAAAGCCGTTGTAACGAAATGCTGAATAAAGAGCGGTCGTATAGCGAGGTATAGGTGTACACAAATTTACATTGTATAACCAGTTAAATCTATTATTTAGAACCCTGCGAGTAACATAGATTACATATTAACCCCCATTCTATTTGTCCTAGGTGTGCAGATATATCTATAATCAATTTGAAATACCATAGATTGGATGATTTGGTATTTTAAGTCACAAGGACTCTGTTTGTTCAATCTGCGCGAAACGCAAGACCACATCAATAAAAGATTCCATGAAAGAGAAAAAAGGGGAATTGGGGGAACAGAGCGGAAAAAAGAGATCAATTGGGTATTTCGGGAGCGCGACACCCGTGTTTACTAAGACAATAAACCCCATGGGAAAAGAAAAGATCACGAGATTACATCCGGTCAGTCGGTATCTAAAGGTGATGTGCTGCTTAGGGTAAAATCCCATAAGAATAACATTGAGTATTATTACGATTGCTGTATACAACTCAGTTTGTTATACCAGTATTGGTGGGAAAAACAATTCTTCCCAAAATATTTATATTTCTAACTTACAGGAATTTAAATTCGAATATACTTATATGTTTTCATTTATCCTTTACTTTTTTTACAAAATATCAATAATTGATAAGCATTTGAATGATGATATGAAATAATTGAAAACATTTAGCAATGCACGACTTGCATTTTGTAAGGAAACTACACTATTTATGCGAAAAACGCACAGATTTATTACTTGGTATCGGGCAAAGCCAAAATTAATGTTTAATTTTACAATTTTGAAACAAAATTATTTGTTTCGTGGAAAATATCGGTACCCTTAGTACTTCATGAAAAGAAATTAAGCATACAAAACAAAACTTTTTAAAATAAGACGGTAATGTCTTACTTTAAAAAAGGGTAACGCTAAAACAAAGTTATTTAAAACAAGAGAGGTAACGTTGAAACAAGCCGTGTAACCACAAGTAGAAGTCTCCTCAAACATACATATACAATATAGAAGTCCGGTGGGATCGGGAAAATAACAGGCCGCATAGAGACAGTGTTAAAAAAACAAGACCTTTAAAACCAGATATTACTTTGTACACTATATGCAAAAAAATGATATTTTCATTCTCTTGACCGATCTTTTCTTTTTTAAACACACCACCTGACTCTCTTCGACCAATAACATTTCAGAAATAAAATCAGGAGATGCATAATTCATCTCACCATCCGGATGTTATAGACAACCATTCAAGGTGGAAGTAAAGGAACTTATCCGTCTGGGCCTTACGGAAATAATAAATAACTAATTTAATAAATATCCAAGACGGAAGCAAAGATATCTAACCGTCTGAAAAACTTACACTATACTTTATCATACTCTCCAACATTGGTAACCCAGTCATTAGTAGCACTTCTTACCGACATATTACATACGACATAGTGTCAATAAATTATTGATTAATTATTAAAATTAATAAAAAGTTACTAAACAATTAATTAAGTAATAAATAAAATTAATAAAAAGTTACAAAACAATTAATTAAGTAATAAGTAAAATTAATAAAAAAAGTTACTAAACAATTAATTAAGTAATAAATAAAATTAATAAAACGTTTCTAAACAATTAATCTATATAAATAAGAATGGAGTGTTTGTTTGTACATTCAATATTTTCGACCCATTTCAAGTTTTCTATCCGTTTTGGACCCTTCTGATGCCGAATCCGCCTTTTTCTCGTTTGGTGTCTGTCTGTCTGTCTGTATGTTGTGCCCTATACACGTCCACGCGGTTTAAGATATTTTCATGAAAATTTGCATACAGTGAGTACTTATCTTCATTTAGTGAGTGGCATTGGTTGCGAAAGTCTGTCTGTCCGTCTTTCTGTTCTATGCTCGATTTTGTGTTTGTGTGTTTGTGTACACATCACATGAATTGTATTCCAGATATTTGATTGCATTGTATTTTATTTTATACTTTATCTATTAGTTTAATGAATGCAATATTAAACATTTCTTTATTGTTATATTTAGTTGAGTTTCATGCTAAAACACCTGAGTAAGTATACTTAAATCAACCATAATTTGGTAGTTTTGGAAAAATTGGAATGTCTATTGAATATTACGATTACTTCGATTGCTTTACCAGTACTGCTGAAAAAGTAATTATTCTTCAAAAAATTTATATTTTTTTATGGAATTTCATCTCTGATACTTCATTTATTTCGAGTCTTATTTTTATTCTTTGCGCAATGAAAACGATTTCCGAATATTTGGGACAGACGATATTTTTCAATGAAACGAGAATGAACAAGATCGCGCGAGCAGTGATATTTTTTCTGGTTCTTTCGCTCTGAATTAATTTCACATTTCTAAATTTTGTACACTTTTAGTTGTAAGTTGTGGCAACTGTGCGAGATCAAGAGATAAAATTGAATCACAAATTAATATCTTTAGAACAATTTTTTGCGACATCTTTTATTTTGTTTTACTTTGCTGTTTCCTGTTTTTAATATTTATTATTTTAATAAATGTGTTTCCTTCTCATCACACGCAACAGCACCACAAAGTATTAGACTTTAAAATGTTAGGTAAGTCAGTATAAATTTTCAGTAAATTCTAAGTGTAGTTATGCCATTATTGAAAGAATAATTCCGTTATTTAAAGAATAATGCCGTTATTTAAAGAATAATGCCGTTATTGAAAGAATAATAATATTTATTAATCCAAACTGAAGCTTTTCCCAACATTAAAAAATTCGTTGTAATAATGACAGGAGAAGATTGCAAAATTTCACAATGTTGCATACCGGAGGCAAGAGTGCCACAAGTAAAAAAATATTGTTTTGTTGACTATGAGTGCGAGAGCACTCGCCGTAAATCGTAATTTTAATTAATTGAGTTGAACATGAAAAGAACTTAAGAAAGGGAATTCCAAATCTTCCTATAAATCGTCTTTTGTGGTAGTAACCTTAGTATCACCTTTCGTCATTTTGTAGCTTTGTCATACAGCAATTTTGCGATGTATGTGAAATGTATTACAGGAATGGATATGCATGTATAGGATCTGTGTCCAAAGTAAGTTGTAGAAAATATAAAGATGGAGAAAGATGTTAAAATAAATTTTTATTCTACAAAAAACGTAAGTCATTATATATTTTGATTATCTCTTCAATCTAGAGTAAACCAATTCAAACCGAGTAAGGTCGGGTATTTTGCTAGTCTATATAAATAAGAATGGAGTGTTTGTTTGTACATTCAATATTTTCGACCCATTTCAAGTTTTCTATCCGTTTTGGACCCTTCTGATGCCGAATCCGCCTTTTTCTCGTTTGGTGTCTGTCTGTCTGTCTGTCTGTATGTTGTGCCCTATACACGTACACGCGGTTTAAGATATTTTCATGAAAATTTGCATACAGTGAGTACTTATCTTCATTTAGTGAGTGGCATTGGTTGCGAAAGTCTGTCTGTCCGTCTTTCTGTTCTATGCTCGATTTTGTGTTTGTGTGTTTGTGTAGACATCACATGAATTGTATTCCAGATATTTGATTGCATTGTATTTTATTTTATACATTATCTATTAGTTTAGTGAATGCAATATTAAACATTTCTTTATTGTTATATTTAGTTGAGTTTCATGCTAAAACACCTGAGTAAGTATATTTAAGTCAACCATAATTTGGTAGTTTTGGAAAAATTGGAATGTCTATTGAATATTACGATTACTTCGATTGCTTTACCAGTACTGCTAAAAAAGTAATTATTCTTCAAATTTTTTTTTTTTAATGGAATTTCATCTCTGATACTTCATTTATTTCGAGTCTTATTTTTATTCTTTGCGCAATGAAAACGATTTCCGAATATTTGGGACAGACGATATTTTTCATTGAAACGAGAATGAACAAGATCGCGCGAGCAGTGATATTTTTTCTGGTTCTTTCGCTCTGAATTAATTTCACATTTCTAAATTTTGTACACTTTTAGTTGTAAGTTGTGGCAACTGTGCGAGATCAAGGGATAAAATTGAATCACAAATTAATATCTTTAGAACAATTTTTTGCGACATCTTTTATTTTTTTTTACTTCGCTGTTTCCTGTTTTAAATATTTATTATTTTAATAAATGTGTTTTCCTTCTCATCACACGCAACAGCACCACAAAGTATTAGACTTAAAAATGTTAGGTAAGTCAGTATAAATTTCCAGTAAATTTTAAATGTAGTTATGCCATTATTGAAAGAATAATGCCGTTATTTAAAGAATAATGCCGTTATTGAAAGAATAATAATGTTTTTTAATCCAAACTGGAACTTTTTCCAACATTAAAAAATTCGTTATAATAATGACAGGAGAAGATTGCAAAATTTCACAATGTCGCATACCGGAGGCAAGAGTGCCACAAGTAAAAAAATATTGTTTTGTTGACTATACGTGCAAGAGCACTCGCCGTAAATCGTAATTTTAATTAATTGAGTTGAACATGAAAAGAACTTAAGAAAGGGAATTCCAAATCTTCCTATAAATTGTCTTTTATAGTAGTAACCTTAGTATCACCTTTCGTCATTTTGTAGCTTTGTCATACAGCAATTGTGCGATGTATGTGAAATGTATTACATGAATGGATATGCATGTGTAGGATTTGTGTCCAAAGTAAGTTGTAGAAAATATAAAGATGGCGAAAGATGTTAAAATAAATTTTTATTCTACAAAAAACGTAAGTCATTATATATTTTGATTATCTCTTCAATCTAGAGTAAACTAATTCAAACCGAGTAAGGTCGGGTATTTTGCTAGTTAAGTAATAAGTAAAATTAATAAAAAATACTAAAAAGTAATTAATAATTAAAATTAATAAAAAGTTACTAAACAATTAATTAAGTAATAAGTAAAATTAATAAAAAAGTTAATAAAAATAAATTAATTAATAATTAAAAAAATTACTAAAAATAAGTAATAATTAATCAAGAATAATAAAAAGTTACTAAAACTAATTAATTACTAATTAAAATTAATAAATAAAATTAAACAATTATTCAATAATAAATTGAAATAAATATTCTAAAACAATATTCAAAATTATTTAATAAAATTATTGACTAAATATGTAAGTGAATGAATCTTATTTTAAGTCACACAACATGATTTTTTGTTGATCAAACTAATTACCTATTTATTACATCTCATCTACAATTTTTTTTGCATTGAATAGCAAGCACTTTATGCTTTTTTACAGTATTCCTTGCTTAGTTTGACATCGTGACAAACTTCCATATTCATTTTTGTTATGAGGAGTGACTACAGTGTTTTAGTGTTCATTCGGGAACAATATTCGGTTTAGTTTTTTTGAACCATGCTGAAAATTCTTTCAGTGCTTGCATCGCTGTGAGGAACTGACAAAACTGATAACATTATTTTAGGCAATGCCACATATTTTGAGTTGCCTTTGCAATGCTTGATTTGGGAAATTTTATACTTTAATACCAAGCTACATCAGCTCTATCAGATTCCAAAATTTCAGATGACGAGATACGTAGTTTTTCACTAAACATCCGTAGCTCCGTAGTATTCACCTAATTTCCGTAGCAACTACGAAAATTCCGTAACAGTTGGAGAGTCTGCTTTATATTTACGTCAAATTTTTGTTAGAAATTTTGACGTAGGTTCACATGACAAGACAATTTAAATCAGTAAGACTTATATTTGTTTTTTTAAGTTTCAAATTATATTATTGAATCAATTTAGAAAGTTCTAGTCGGTAGACAAAAAATACCTATCATTCTAAATAGGTATGGTCAGGATGGTTTATTTGCAAACAAAATAGGTATGTTTCACTTTCAATTCTTATTTTCAAACTCTTGAAGTAATAAAACATTGTTCACCCTATTAAACAAACTTGTCAACATCCTACTTTGATATTTCATTATTACGAAGATTCCAGAAAAGAAATTACACATCGTACAAGGATGTTTACAATAACCCCAAGTGTTTACAATTGCCCCTGAAAGTAGGGATAGTTGTAAACAACGATTTTCCTCCTGTTATTAAGTATTGAATAAGTGGCAGTACGAGCAGTACTCATGGCCATAGAAGGAACTCCAACATGAACTGAACCAAAGAATGTATTTAGAGAAAAAAACAAATTACGAATTTAAAAATTAAAAATTAAAAATTACAAATTTGACTGATCTTGGAATGATATTATCGTTATAAAATATTCTAAATGGGACTTTTTAAAAATTTAAAATTTCTGTCTCAAGTGACAGAACATCGAGGTTATTTACTTTACGAGTTGAGCTATTCTTACGCAACTTTGCTGACTCAAATATTCGTTGAAAAAACATTAATCTTCCTTCAAAAAAAAAAAAAAAAAAACGATGGAAAATTGACCTTCCGTTAGTTGAAAAATTGTAACCGATTAACTTTGTTTCGTATGAACTGAAGACATTTAATTCTAAAGCAAGCTGTTGTTTCGCATGCGGAATGGAATTTTCAAGACAAAAATGTATTTGTTGGAAGAAATTGATTATGACATAGTATCGATATGATTCGTCAGCCATTCGTAATGATGGTGGAATTCAAAAATGTCGCATTCTTGGCGCAAGAGAGCGCAAATCCGAACCAACGTTACACGAGATTATTCAAACACAGCTATGGCAACACCGAGAATCAAAATAAACACCTGAAAATCAGTCGCTCTTTAGTAAAATAAAAAAAAGCTCTCATCGACTTTTTCCCACGAGAAACGTACATGTGAAATTCGCGAAGACTGCACGTAAAGAAATCATTAGTAACTTGAGTTGGGTGGAAACAGTAATTCGCGAAGCGCATCTGAGTAATAATAGAAGAAAAAATAATAAACTTCGAAGTTAAAAGAATGTAAATACTTTGTTTTTTGTGAGCATAGATTCCGGCAAGCATTCCTTAGAACCTTTTGATACCGATTTCTTTCATTTTTCGAATACTGTCATCTGGTCATAGATATTATATTTGTTTATATGTGATGCTATTCAAATTGCACATAGTAACCTAGTTTTTATTGTATCACTGTACACACGCTCTTTTACAGTTACATGAAGATTATATCTACACATTAGGAGGAACTTTCAAGAATACTTCTAGTATATTTAGTTTATTTATGAAAAGAAATATGCGTGCAGTGGAAAAATATACTTATCTTGTTTGTTTGAGCTGTTATAAATCAATAGCCACTGCGTGGGTAGGACGGCTTTGATATATATATATATATAACATATATACCAGTATATATATATATATACACTGGCCACCGCGTGGCTAGCCCGGCGTTGCACGTGCCGGTGGTGTAATTTATTAATCTGGTATAAAATTTCCCGCAGATTTCAAATCCATTGAAATTTTTTATCTATCTTTAGTGATTCCGATTTTACGAAAAAAAACTTAACAATCCCAGTCAATATGTTTTTTATTTTTTGCTCTCATTAGCGGAAAGGAAATGTAATCTGTTTCTTTTTTTAACGCAAAAAGCAGAAGATGCAATCTGTTTTTTTTTTTTTTTTTTGGAAAGAGAAAGTTCGTGTGATGTTACAATTTCTTGCGGAAATATAAAAGATGTATTCAATTTAAAAATTATTTCTTATTCATAAAAATTATTTATATTTATAAAAATATCATGCTTTTCGGTATCGATCTAAAGTGAAATTTTCCGCAAATTTCAAATCCGTTGAAATTTTAACTCTATCTTTAACTGTCTAGGAGATAGCAAAAAAAAAAAGAACTACGAAACTAAAGTTAAAACTTTTTTTTTATCCTCTGCTGGAAAATCATTCGTCTGTGCAAAATGAAAACGGAAACGGGAAAAATAAATTTAGAATCTATCATATCTTTATGCGGTTGCCATTCTAAAGAAAACAATAATAATTAAATTTCATTAAATTCATTTAAAAATGTTCTAGATTAAATTTTTAAATTCGCTGCGGTCCAAAAATTGCAAAACATTCGGACTACCTGTGAGCCAAATCTCATTGCTGTAAGTGCCATAGAATCGTCAGGATTGTGCGGCCGCGAAAAAAAACAGACAAGCACTTCCTTTCATACTATTAGAGATGCAGTCTTCCAAGTTAGTATTTAGTTTTTAAATTGAATTTACAGTTGCTTTAAGGTTTCGTAGTATTTGGAAAAACGATTTTGAAATGGTGGGTTCGGTTTTATGGTGCAAGGGCCACATATGGCCAAGTAGTGCTAAACAAGGTAAAGTAAATAGACATACACACAAGATAAGCTTTACTGATGCAAAAGAAAGAAGTACACACAGGGTAGGTAGATATTTAATTAACGTCCCATTGCAGAAACAAAACGGGCTATTGGCGACGGTCGTCCGGGATCAAACCCAAAGATACACACTGGGAGGAACGTCTTCTAGATTTGTTCGGAATCCTTTTGAAAATTCATTCCTAATCGACATATTCACATACTAGCCTAGTTTGTAGCTTACATTGTAGCCTAGTTTTTGTTGAGTCATCTAATACATGCTTTCACAGTTACATAAAGATTGTTATGACTGAGGATATGGTGCAAAAGTACTTTTTTAGCTATTTTTTAACCCTCCATGTGGTTTTCTACGCTCTTTTTAACCCTCCAAGTGGTTGATACCTCATTCATCAAGATCTGACTAATTTTGCTAATGACAAGATATTGCGTGACTAATTTTGCGAATGACAAGATACTGCCGATTTTGGGAGGATGAAGGTATCAAGTTCTGGTCATTTTTCTCTTTCAATGATGAGATATATCGTTCAACAAGTTCTGGTAAGTTTTGATAGTGACGAGACACCTCTTCGAGGCATCCATCAGAAGAGTTAAGAAGAATTTTAAAAAAATTTGAAAATTTGTCTTCAATTAATGCATAAAAAGGATAAATGCAGAAGCACCCAGGGTAAGTAACAGGAATCAAACTTAGATCTCGTCGATACCGTTTGGAGTCATCAGATACTTCGTCATTCGCAAAATTCGTCGATTCTTGATGAACAAGATATCTCGTCATTGGCGAAATTAGTGAAATCTTGTTGAATCTCTCGTCTGGTATCGTTAAACTCTATTGTTTTTTAGTCACTACGTTCCATTATTGTAGCTGTCTGATTTTATGTACAGAAAATTGAATCGGTATAGAAAACTTGCATCGAATATTAGTTTTTTTATTTGGTTGTTTTCTGATGATGGTGATTTGGTGATTTTTGTTAACGTCGTACTAGAGCAACACAACGGGCTATTGACGACGGTCCGGGATCAGTCCCTTAAGGGAAAGTTCCGAGGACAACACCTCGTAATTTTGAACCACGGTCAGATGACGAAGCAACACCTGAGCTGGCACCCCACTCTCCAAACTTCCACACCAACCCAACGTGAGGACTTTCGGCCACGACAGATTTAAGGTGCACCAGCCGCCTCTACACCATACGCTTACAAACATCCATGCCCGGACCCGGATTCGAACCAGGAACCTACCGATCTAGAGGCTAACACCTTAACCACTATACCTGTTGGTCGGCGGTTGTTTTCTGGTTGTATGACTCAAGAGCCATTTTTAACACAAGACAGACAACACAATGATAAAGAAAAAGCCCAAAATAGAAAGGTAGATGAGAGTAAATTTGTAATTAAGGAAAGTAATTTTTTTAATTAACGTCATACTAGAGCAAAACACAACTGGCTATTGATGACGGTACGGGATCAATCCTCTAAGAGAAAGATCCTAGGACAACACCACGTAATTTTGAACCACGTTCAGATGACGAGGAAAACACCTGAGCTGAAACCCCACTCTCCAAACTTCTACACCAACTCAACGCGAGGACTTTCGGCCAAGACAGATTTAAGGTGCACCAACCGGAAATTAAGGAAAAATCTCTGGAATACCTCGTGGCTGAGATGCCTGTGCACACCTAAAAAAGGTCTGCCCCTGAGAACAGATAGTCTTTGAATTACTGTATAACTTACCTTCAACTTTCTGGCACTACAAAACTTCAAATTGCCGTAACAATAGCCCTTAAAATATCCGTAACAATAGACAATAAACATTCCACGAGAATTGCATTGATTTTTTAAAAAGTTTTAACAGATTTTTAACTGCCTTTTACATTTGAAAAATTACACATTTCATTCATCCATACGGTACATAATTGGTAATTGGTAATTTTTTAGTTAACGTCGTACTAGAGCAACACAACGGGCTATTGACGACGGTCCGGGATCAGTCCCTTAAGGGAAAGATCCGAGGACAACACCTCGTAATTTTGAACCACGGTCAGATGACGAAGCAACACCTGAGCTGGCACCCCACTCTCCAAACTTCCACGCCAACCCAACGTGAGGACTTTCGGCCACGACAGATTTAAGGTGCACCAGCCGCCTCTACACCATCAATGCCCGGACCCGGATTCGAACCAGGAACCTTCTGATCTAGAGGCTAACACCTTAACCACTATACCGGTTGGCCGGCTCCATACGGTACAAGTTTCTCATTTGATCACAACTAAAAAAGTAATGATCAATTATGTAATTTAAAAAGATTTTAAAAAAAAACAAGTTTGAGTTTTGATTTTATTAATGTATAGATTAGCTTATATTAGTGAGTTGCCAAATGTTTTCCTGGTTTATCACGCTTGCGACTCAAGATCACTTAGCTAAATTGTATGTATAAATAATTTAGTTACTAAAGATTAGTTGTAATACTTTGAAGGACTGAAAAATATTATTTTAAATCTCCATATTCAATTACCATACATTGAGGATTAATTACAATATTTTAAGAGGCAATTGAAGTACTTTAAAACAAAACGGTTGAATTAACCGCACAGCGTAATAGAATGGGGAGCTATTAGAATACTTCCCACCAGCCAGTTTTGCGAGAAGCTAATTTATGCAATAGGTTTCCTATTATAATTTATAAACGAAATATCGCAGTATTTTTGAACCAAAAGTTTTCGAAGGCTTTATCGAAACTTTATAATCGTCCATTGAATTAAAAGTTTCGAAAACTGAGGAGTTGAAACTTCAAAACAAATGTTTGGTAATATTTAGTTATTTGACTTCAGCATTTTCAGTCTAGATTCTTAGATACTTTCTTCATGTCGAGGAATATAACTCAGTGTCAGAAGACAGGGTTGAGCCCAGGTGAGAACGTACCTAAAAACTACTCTCGGTCCACCCAAAGACCGTTACACTGGTGCACGTTAAATCTGTCGTGGCCTCAAATGTCCTCAAGTTGGTGTGGTGCTTAAGTTTGGAGAGTGGAGTGCCAGCACAGGTGTTGTACTCGTCATCTGATAGTATTTCAATATTACAAGGCGTTGTCCTCGAATCTCTCCTTAGGGATTGATCCCGGACTGTCGTCAACTGCCCGTAGGCTGTGTAAATGCTTCAGTCAAATAGCTAAATTTTATCAAACATATGTTTTGAAGTTTCAATTCCTTAATTAATGCAACATTAATTAACTACCTACCTAAAAGTTTTTATTTAAAAATTCATTCTTCATATTTGCATATATAATTTTAAGAATGAATTAGTATAAAAGGATAACATTTAAAGTTTATGGATTAAACCCAAGCTAAATTTGAGAATGTAAAATAACCAAAAAAGCATAGGAAATAATTTACTTTCGGAGCGTTAAAAATATTGTCATCATCACAAAATCGGCGATACTTGATGACGGAATATCGCGTCAGCAGCAAAATTAGTCTGATCTTGATGAATGAGATATCTCGTCGAAACCACTTGTAGGGTTTAATACACCCGTACAAAATTTACACTATCTTCCTAGTAGACCCAGGGCCTGTCGTTGCCATGGTACCGATACCCGAGAACAATAAGGAACCCAGGAAAAATTTTATTAACCAATCAAGAGCTAGTGATATTTCCGTTCAGCTAAACTATCTCCTACAACTGGAGTGAATCAGTGGATTTCTCCACTGCGCTAGCAACCTTTGAGTTGTAGATGGAACAGGTTAGATGACCTGGTATCCTTTGCGTTTGGCCTAATGTGACCCTTGTGCTTGTGAAACACAACCAACCTAACCTCTTTTTAAACCTTGCACAAGAAATTTTGAAACACCCTGTATACTAAAACCTGCCAAAAGAGGACAAGTCTATCTTGGGCTTTTGTCTTTGTTCCCGATGCAATTGTTGCACAGATTTATTGGATTGTCAAACACCATACGCGAAAAATCTTCAATGCACATCTCCCTGAAACAAATCAATAACGAATTTCATGCATAAGCGCTCGTATAATAAAACTTTTAAATATCATTCTCTTATTTTCTTGTTTAAAAACTAAGGCGTCCCGCCCTGAGCAACCACGCCCTTGTAGACGTGATTTTTGCGTCTTTTCTTTGCAACACTCTATACTTGGATTGCTTCATTACTTGTATTACTTTGACACCAAACCCAAAAAAAGGGATCGGGCATTACGCTCGAGTAATTCCGAGTATTATTTCGCGGAGGACGCTTCAAGTCGCGCGGATGTATAATGAATATAAAGCTTACCAGTTTGGGCAACAGAAAACGGCGAATCGATGATTGACAAATCAATCCTGAAGAACGCCAAAACATTTAACTTGAAACAAGATCTTTTATTTCGGAGGTAGCCTGGATGTTGTATTCTGTTCATCTGCGAAAACCTACGGTGTCTTTTACTCCCCATCTGTCATGATAAACCTCTCAGGAGCTCTAATGACTGGGATATTACTTCAAAAACTTCAGCCTCGTTACATCTTATTAGAAGACACTCCATCATGGACGGAATTTTTTCTTATTCGTTAAACTTTCTGTTTTGCTTAATTTGCTACCTATAAACTTGACGCTGGATTACAGATAAAGTGTCCTTCCTTTTTTCCCAACTCCGTACCATTAGCGCGAGTACTTTTTATACGCATTTAGAAAAAGAGACTTTGGGGAAGAATTTCGTTCTTTTCGATTTGGTAAGTAATGACGGAGCTCTAGCGCTTCACGTTTCAAATGTTCTATAATACTATTCATAATCGTTCTTCGGAGAATATGGCACTTCTACCAAATTTTTTCTTCCGGATGTGTGGTGTTCGACGTGGCATTGATCAAAATGGCTTTCGAGTCAATCGGAATTAAAGGAGCAGATTTGTATTGTTGGAAAAGTAATTTGGCATGTGTTTAAGTTAAATTGCTTTTACATTTTGAACCGAAATTTTTTTTAGTAATTTTTCGTCGTGAAAATTATTCTGTTTAATTGCCGCGTGTGTCATTGCTTGAGTCTGAATCTTCAAGGTGGTTGTCTTGACTAGGTATCTCGGCATTAGCAAAATTGACCTGATCTTGATGAACGAGATACCTTGTCACAACCATTTGGAGGATTAAGGCGGTAACATTAAGGTCGTAGGAAATTATTTTGTTGGAAGACAAATGTCGAATTAGTAATTTTGTACTACATTTAAATATTGATTACCCGTTTGTTTGAATTACTCAATGATGGGAGGATTTTCTCCTTTGATAACAGGATAGCTGAAGCCCCATGAACTCAAGTACTTAACATTTTAACGTAATCATGAGTTGTGTATGTTGCATTTGATTTTGATTTCATTATATTTGAATTTACATTTTTATTATTACCTACATTTACTTCTGACACTAAAAAATATTGATGACAATATTTCTCGTAATTAGAAAAATTTGTCTGATCTTGACGGACGAGATAACTCGTCGAAACCAATTGGAGTGTTAGTAAGTCATTTTGTAGGGATTGTCGTCCATTCATATTAGATTTGGAACTTTTTCTCAGGAATATTAATGCCGCACTGTCGCTAATAGACCATTTCGATGCTCCAGTTCGAATTAATTAACTTCCTCTTAATGTTGGGATGAGAAAAGCAAATCAAATAAATAGGAATTTAATAAATATAATAAACATATTTTAAATAGAATAAGTTTCGTAAAAAGCCTGTATTTTATTCCGTACCGTTCATGTCATAGGCACTAGACTGAGCACTGCTATTGAGAGAAGCTTCAGAAAGTGTAACTAAAATGTTGACTAGTAGTCACATGACTACTCTGAAAAATTGGATTGGTTGTCCGATTTAACATTTTACTGTCGCCTCGTTTGAACACATAGCATCTTATGACAGGGTATCTGTGTGAATTCGCATTACTAGAGTGACGACAAAAATGGGGAAATAGCCTAAGTCTTCAACTACTTCGTGCTGTCCATTCAGAGGATGAATAAAAAATAGTCGTCTTTTCCCCGCCCGTGAACGAATAAGATGATGAATGTTCGTTTCCCTTCCCGCAGATAAAAGTAGTCTAAGGGTCACTTTGCTTTTATTTTGGGTCACATGATCCTAAAAATATAAGAAGGTTACCATTGCTCACTATACTTTTACATCTCCTCTATGGTTCATGTGCGAGTTATAAGCTGCACGGGTTTTATCCCCCCTGTGTGTATATTCCTCTCATCTGTGTCAGTTAAAATTTCGTTGTATGAGTATGTCCATTACTTGACGTTGTGTTTCTTGTATTTGGCACAGCTTAGCCAAATATGGCCTTGTGCTATATAAACCCAATCAAACAAACAATCAATCGTAACGTCCATAAGGCTCAGTGGGTTGGTCCATTCCACTAGCAACCTGCGAGTTCTAAGTAGCACCTCCAATATCAAGATCAGACCAATTTCACCAATGATGAGATATCACCACCAGGATTTGTCGAATTTCGCTAATGACGAGGTATCTCGTGATCAAAATATAGCCGAATGTTTGATGTTGACGAGGTCAGGAACTGGTAAGTTTTCTTCTAATGACGATATACATCGTTTTCAATATCTGGTCAGTTTTCATGATGACGAGATACATCGTCGCGACAACAACCAAGAGAGTTAAGTTGGGTAAATTTTGTACAGTTTTAAACACAGCCAAGACACACAATTAGAACTATAACTTTAGATATACGTACTTATAACCAAGATGCCTAAAATTATATATAGAAACACAGCTTTTCATTTATTACTAACAAAGTATATCTGACAACAAAATTTTACCTCAGACTATGATATTTGTTATTTACAAAGTATCCACGAATCGTCAACAATATCCCGTTGTGTTGCTCTAGTGTGACGTTAATTCTGTATATTCCTAAAGTCAGATGTAAAGCATATTTTCTTTTAACTTTCTTACACTAACAAAGTATAAACGACGGTAAAATTTTATCTCAGGCTGACATTTGTTATTTTCAAAGGATCTAAACGAGTGTTTCATAAAAACAGTTTCGAAATTCTCCAAAAGACATATGTAATTTTTTTAAACTTCAATGAGCAGAGGATATAAGAGTGCCAACATTTTCTCTTCACGAAAATTTCCTTCTCACTAACCAAACAGGGATGTTCAGAAAATGTTTTTATCTCCGTTCCACAAAACCGGGCTCCATCGAAGTGAATTCAGTGAAATAGGAAAGAAATTGGTGTAACAAGGTTTCGATTTAGCACTTCGTTCTTATGGGGGAGAAAGTGGTGGATGCGTATAGTTAGGTGTTCAATAGAGCGAGTTTCTTCCCTGCTGAGTTGCATACATATTTTACCAGCCTTCTCAATCTTCTCTAATAATTTCTTTCGTAGGTGTCTGAAGAGCAGGTAAAATAGTTTAACTCTTGGCATTTCTTCACGGAGTGAAATGGAGTAAGAGCGACAGTTTTTCTTTCGCTTAGACCGCGCGCGCGAGGCATTTTGTTGAATAGTTGAAGTTGAATTTACGTTGTTATGAAGAAACTTAACGGGCTATAAGCGACGGTTCGGGATCAATCTCGAAAGGAAAAATGCGAACATAGACGTGAAACATAAATAGACATACCATTGCTAATGAAAGGAGCTTAAAAAACTGTGACCAAGTTTCGACTAGCAGTCACGTGTGACAAATTGACTTGGTTGGCCGATTTGGCGTCTTATCGTATCATTTGGCATTATATAATCTTATGATAGGTTGTGTGTGTACGCGCTTTGTTAGAGTGGCGAAAAAATTTATGAAACCGCAAAAGTCTACTACTATGTCGTTTGGACCAATCACACGATGGATTAATGGGTGGGTGTCTTCTCCTGTCCATTCAACCAATCAGATGATGAATGTTCGTTTCCACTCGGCACATTAAAGTTGTCTAAGGGTCACGTTACTACTAGTTTTGGTCACATGATTCTGGGCACATCAATAGATTATAATTGGTCATTTTCCCTTAATTTTTCCTCTATTGATCCGAAGACAGCACCCCTTAATTTTGCACCATGATCAGATGACGAGGACAACAACTGAACTCGGTCACAAACCATTTCTTTAGTAGACGTCTGAAGATCAGGTCAAATAATTGAACGATCAGTATTTCTTCACGGAGTGAAGAGGAGTAGGATCAACAGTTTTTCTTTTGCGTAAACCGAATTACTTTGTAGTAATGCTGATAATCATATTTAATGCGCGCTGACACAATACAACGGGCTATATATAAGCGAAGGTCCGGGATGAATCACGAAAAGTAAAGATACGAGGACAACGACACGTGAAAGTGAACCATGGCCAAATGACAAGGTCAACACCACGTAATTGTGAACCATAGTCAGATGACGAGGTCAACACTTCAGCTCCGTGACAGATAATTTTTTCTAGGCGGTAGGTATTTAATTAAGGTCTCACAGCCGTAACGCAGCGGACTATTAGTGACGGTCCAGGATCAATCAAGAAGTGAAAGGTCAGAGGACAATAACACCTCGTAATTATGAACCACGGTGAGAGGACGATGACAACTTTCAGCTGGAGAGAGAGAGAGAGTAAAAACACTCTACAAACGTCCACGCCACACAAAAGTGAGGACATTCGAGGCCGCGACAGATTTAAAGTGCACCAGCTCCCACGCTCATGATGGTCTTCAGTTGGACCGGGTATCGAACTCACTGGAGCAACACAAAGGGATTTTGTTGGCATTCCGGGATCAACTCCAAAAATACAGGACCGATGATAAAACCTCGAAATTTTGAATCACGGGCAGATGACCAGGTCAACACCTCACCCAACATGCAATAGGTAAAGTAACACATGAAATGACTGTTTATGGTCTCATACCATATACATCCAGATTATGCTGTGGGTTTCGATTATACAGCCTAAGTGTCATTTTTGAATTGAATGATTAAATAGATTGCTTGATGGCTCAATGTGTTTACGCTCTGGTAAGGTAGATGCACCTGGAGAGGCATATTTGCATGAAGTCAACAGATCTAAAGGATCCGTGAACAATCAAACAATCACGTATTTGCTTTACAGTCACGCCAGTCATTGTTTAATCAAAGGAGAGTACAATGCCTGCTTTGGAAGGATCGATACGCGTGAAATATGACACGCGATTGCCTTTGCCTATCCAATTGGAAGGAATACCAGACTGCTGAGAGTATAAATACTGGGAATGAATGTGGATGGCAAATTATGGTCATAAATTAATAGCCCAGGTGAGACAAGCGTTTCATAGGCAATTTTCGACTCACAATATCAACATAGTTTTTATTAGATAATACTCGAATGATCGCAGTGGAGCACACAACGAGCAATTTATGAAGGTTTGGGATCAATCCTGAATGAATCAATGTCAGTAAACGAGATCAACACCTGAGCTGGCACACCATCTCGCTAAACTTCCTCACCGCGCCAATCGTCATTTGACCTTGATTCAAAATTACGTGGTGTTGTCCTTGGATCTTTCTTCTCCAGATTGATTCCGTTAATTCAACTCCCAATTATACCCGATAACATGAACACCAAATTTGAAACAATACTGTGAAGTATAATTTCGCTTTCTCTTTCTTTAACAGATTAAATGTCATGATACATAATATCTAATATTATAAAAGGAAGTGTTTGTCTGTCCGTCTGTTTTGTCGCGGCAGCAAAGTCCTGACGATATTATGGCACTTACAGCAATGAGATTTGGCACACAAGTAGTCCAAATTTTTTGCAATTTTTGGGTAGCGGCGAAATTTTAAAATTCAATCTAGAAGATTTTTAAATGAATTTAATAGTTTTATTCTATACCTGGTTCTTCATACGCAGAGGGCTTTTTCTACCCACTTGACCTTGCAGTCAGGGTTTGGAACCATGGCAAGATATTTTTTCATCCGACAGAACGCGTAGGAAATTAGTTTTTTCGTTTCCGCTTTGATTTTGAGCGAGGAATGATTTTCCAGTACGACGAAAAATCTTAACTGGAGTCACAGTTCTTTTTTCTATTTCCTAGACCGTTAAAGATTGTGTAAAAATTTCAACGGATTTGTAATCTGCGGAAAGTTTCAGTTTAGATTGATACCTAAAAATATGATTTTCTTCAAATAAATAATTTTTTAATTCAATATATCTTCAACGGATTTGAAATCTGCGGGACATTTTGCACCAGATTAATACCTTACACCACGGGCACGGGCGACCCCGGGCTAGCCACGCAGTGGCTAGTCTCATCTATAATGCTATCTTATGTATATAATCTTACCTATAATATTATCTTACATGAGCAGTACCCACACTGCGTTACCCGTAACAAAGCTATGCTTTTTAAAAGTCAACCTCTCTGATTCCGACCAAATCAATGGTAATTGGTAATTGTAATTTTAGTTAACGTCGTACTAGAGCAACACAACGGGCTATTGACGACGGTCCGGGACCAGTCCCCTGAGGGAAAGATCCGAGGACAACACCTCGTAATTTTGAACCACGGTCAGATGACGAAGCAACACCTGAGCTGGCACCCCACTCTCCAAACTTCCACGCCAACCCAACGTGATCCGACCAAATCAAACTAAACAAGTAATAAACAAATAAAATTTATAAATGATAAAAATTAAATATAGTATGCTTTCAAAAAGTCTTAAAGCTATAGAAATAAGCAATAAACAATACAACCTGATGCGACTGCACTGAACCGTGATTTAAATCAAACAGAACACTAATTCTTCCATCAGAAAGTGAAAAGAAAATAATTAAGGAAATTAAATGTAATGGTAATTTTATATAACGTCATACTAGAGCAACAGAACGGGATATTGACGACGGTCCGGGATCAGTCCCTTAAGGGAAAGATCCGAGGACAACACCTCGTACGTTTGAACCACGGCCAGATGACGAAGCAACACCTGAGCTGGCATCCCACACTCCAAACTTAAACACCAGCCCAACGTGAGGACTTTCGCCCACTACAGATTTAAGGTGCACCAGCCGCCTCTACACCATACGCTTACAAAAATCCATGCCCGGACCCGTATTCGAACCAGGAACCTTCCGATCTAGAGGCTAACACCTTAACAACTATACCAGTTGGTCGGCGAAAATTAGAGGTAATTTGGTAATTTTTAAATAACGTCGTACTAGATCAACACAACGGACTATTGACAAAAGTTCGGGATCAATCCCCTAAGAGAAAGATCCGAGGACGACAACACGTAGTTTTTAACCACGGTCAGATGACTAAGAAAATGAAAGGACAAAAATAAAAGAACCAATGAAATCACAGAAAGATACCACGCGGGGAAAAAAGAAGAAAATTTCGCTTTGAATACTATTGGACCAGTGACGTCATTCATTCATCGCAGCAGAGTAACAACTTGGCGGCGTGCATCTAAAAGAAGAACAACTCGAGGAAAAAACTAATGAATAAATTTAAATATGTTCTAGACTAAATTTTAAAATTCGGGCTTGGAGGTGCATTTAGTCACCTTTAAGACTGCCTGTATGCCAAATTTCATGACTAAGCGTTATAGATTCGTCTGGAGAGACACACTACACAGAAACAGACACACAAACACTTCTTTGTATAATAGTAGAGATTATCTATACATAAAGAAAAGGATCTGTGTGTGTATTCTCCATACAAATTTACACCGTTTGACCAATCCACACAAAATTTGGCCCACTTATACTTGTGAACATTGCGGAAAAAGTAGTCTATTTATTTCCTGCCTTTAGACCAATCTGTAGCCATGAAAATTGGCACACAAGTAGTTCTAAAAGTGTCCCTCGAAGCCCCAGTTTTAAAATCTAACGTTTATTTTCCTGCAATAATTGGACATGGACAAGGAAACACGTTCAAGAGGGTTTGTGTATTTGAGTTAACACAGGGAAATGCTATTCTGTATACATCGCTATTCTAAGAGACAAATAACTTACTTGCATCTTGCATCTCGGTCAATCTTTGTCTCTCAAAAATTAACGACAAATTTTAAAGTTAAATAATACTCAAGTGCAAGAGGTATGTAATTCGCAATGATTTATAAAACCATTTTGATTATACATATTGAAATATGAATGGAAGTACTCGTACAAATGATGCTCATACATCTGTATTCTAGGGGACATAAATTTCTAAGGTACACACTGTTACATCATCATGTTGTTATTCAGTGGTTTTCATCAGTTGATAGATTCGAGGATTAGCAACATGAGGGTTACGAGTTGGAATCTAGATACAAGCAAAGACAATCTGAGGACGAGGTGTTGTCCCCTCAGATTGATTCTGGAACATCCCCAATAGCTATCCAGTGCGACCTAAATTCAACTACCTACCCATCCTGTTAGGTAGGTAGGTATTTTCATTAACGTCACACTGGAGCACAAAGGGCTATTGGCGACGGACCGGGATCATTCCCATAAGGGAAAATTCCGACGATAACACGTAATTTTGAACCACAGTCAGATGAAGAGGCAACATCTGAGCTGGCAACTGACCACTCACTAAACTTCCACAAGCGCAAACGTGAGAACATTTGAGGCCACAACGTATTTAACATGCACCATCCCCCTTTGTACACGACGGTATTTGGGTAGATTCATACTCACATACGTCCCCTATCCTGTTAGGAACTATGATAACTTATACTCATTGAATGCTCCTTCACAAATTGTCGCCAGTAAGCTTCCTATAGTATATATTAGATACGCTACATCGACAACAAAACATCGTTGCTAAAAGTTAAAACATCGATGTTGATTACACATCGCCCCAAAACCATCAATGTATGTTTTTAAACATCAGTGTATTTAAACTCCCCCCTCCCCATTTCTTAAAACTGGTTTAGTAACCTCAAACATTAATGTTTACCCGAGGAGGGGGGAGATTTAATTTGTAATTTCCTGTGTTTATTAATTTATAGCTAAGATTTTATCTCTAACTGTCAAAGCAAAGTGAAAAAATTTAATACGAACAATTAACAAATCTTTCATTTTCAAAATGAATAATGTAAAAGTAATATTTACAACAATTTGACATAGTAGTAATAAGTATAAATAGGTAGGTACTACTATACAATTATAGGTAGGTACTACTAATTATAAGTATAAATAGGTAGGTACATAACAAAATAATTCATGTTAATTATTATTTATTTATCAACTTATGGGGGGGGGGAACATAACCAACTTATTTTTATTTACTGTAAATAAAAAATATTGGGGCCTATAGTTATTATCTGCTCCAATATATGTTATTTACAGTTTGTAAAAAAAAGAAGTTTGTTAACTTTCTCCTCCTTAAGCCGACTTCTTTTTTCACTAACACTTTTTTTAACTATTCCCACCATTTAGGGCAAAAACTCTTTCTGATGGGACGGATGTCGCCATCACCGACGAATGCGTAGTTGCAAGGTTATTTTTCTCAATTTTTACTATGGTACTTTTTTTTATTCAAATGTAAAACATCGACAAAGTAAAAACATCGGCAATGTTGAAAAATCTATGTTGAACAAACATCGCATCCAATAAATCGATGGTAAATTCTTCAAAACATCGACATCGAAGTTGCATCCCTATTTTACACCCTTCACACTTGGCCACTTTCGTCTAAAAGTATGATCAATTTACTGATTTTGAAAATTATGTTACATGGATATTTTTTTAATTTTTATAATAGTACTTTTTTCATTTAAAAATAAAACATTGACAGCGTTAAAACATCGACAATTTTAAAACATCGGTGTTAAACAAACATAGGCTCCAATAAATCTATTGTAAATTCTTCGATGTTTTTTATAAAACATTGATGTTTTGGAAACATTGACATCGATGTCGCATCCCTAGTGCTTACGGCCGAAGAGGTCATTGATCGGCCATTAGAAATAAAATTCTAAATTAAAATGTTTTTCTACATAAAACATTTTATGAGCAGTAAGATCAAGATCACGAATCAGTTGTCTTCAATATTTAACCTTTAAAAATTCACTTAATTGTTATTATTAACCAGTAATCCCTTAAAATGAATAACGCTGTTCAAAATTTAGAAAAGTGTTTTGTATTCCTGTTGACATATTTCTCAGAATAAGGAATTATCTCGTTGAGTTAAGCAACAAACAAGTTTTTCGTGAACTGAATTTTAAAATATCGTGAAACGTTACTCCTGTTTAAACGTGTGTTTTTAAATGCATTTCATTATACCATCTGAAAATGCACACTGCCAAGGAATAATAATTCTGAAACTATAAACATCTTCACGCAATTTATTAATTCTTTTACCTATCCTCTACTTAAAAAATTAATTTACCCTTATTGAAAAAAAGTATTCTGTATCCAATTACATTTTCATGTTTGCTTTGAACACTAGAGCTCCATCGGAAGAAATTCCACGAAAACGTTGAGGATACTCACGTTTTCTTTAATCCTACAGTTAGTATACAGGGTGGTCCCGAATTCATGGTACAAACTTTAATGGTAGGTACAGGACATTGTAACAATGATTTATTGTATAGGAATGTATAGTCGCAAGTGACGCAGTGAGGCGTAAACAGGGGAAATAAAAGGAAAGAGAAATGGAGTGATCGGTTGGTATCATTGCCGGTAGAGGGCAGTAGATGTCTAGCCGCTGTTGAACATGATGCATCGCAGTAGGGAAAAGCGCCATTCACAATTGTGCTGCCGTAGACGATGGGTGACTTTACGTATGCAGAAAAAGCAGACATGCATTACATGTACGACCGTGCAAATGGTAACGGCAGAGCTGCGTTACGAATGTATCGCGCGGAGTATCCTGATCGACGAATGCCGGATCATAGAATTTTTCAACGGTTACATCGTCAACTTTGTGAAACAGGTGCGTTCGACGTCAACAGACATGGCGCTGGTCGAGTAAGAGCTGTACGCACTCCAAGGCTGGAAGAAAGCATCTTGAACATTGTGGCTGATAGACCCGAGTCAAGCACAAGAACTGTTGCGCGTGACGTAGGTGTGAGTCATCAGACTGTATGCAGAGTGTTAAACGAAAATCGCTTACACCCCTTCCATTTTCAGAAAGTACAAGCATTGAATCCGGCAGATTATCCTCTCCGCGTGAACTTCTGCCTGTGGGTGATGCAGCAATGTGCGTTGCAGCCGGATTTCGTAGATTATGTGCTATTTACAGATGAAGCGACATTTTCACGCGAGGGTGTCTTTAATGCGCACAATTCCCATGTGTGGGCAACCGATAATCCACATGCAACGCGTCGACATGCGTTTCAACAACGTTTCAGTATTAATGTGTGGGCTGGTATTGTGAACGACTTTTTGATTGGCCCATACTTACTACCCACGCGGCTCACTGGCGGAAGCTATCTTATTTTTCTGAAAGAAGTGTTACCACAACTGCTGCATGATGTTCCGATCGCCATTCGTAACCGCATGTGGTTTCAGCACGATGGGGCGCCAGCACACTTCAGCATTGATGTACGGAATTACCTGAATGCCACGTTTGGTACTCGATGGATTGGGCGTGGTGGACCAGTCCCTTGGCCACCCCGATCTCCCGATTTATCGAGCCTCGATTACTTTTTATGGGGACATCTAAAGCATCTTGTTTATGAGACTCCAGTTGACTCAGATGAGGATCTCGTCGCTCGCTTATCTGTAGCTGCTGCAGGTGTGCGTGAAATACCAGGCATCTTTGAACGTGTACGCCAATCGCTCCACCGACGCTGTCAAGCATGTATCGATACTGGTGGACGCAATTTTGAACAATTACTGTAAACATGACACTTGTCAACAACGCTTTCAATAAAATCTTTGTTTTTCCTTTCGGCCGTTATTTCCCCTGTTTTCGCCTCACCGCGTCACTTGCGACTATACATTCCTATACAATAAATCATTGTTACAATGTCCTGTACCTACCATTAAAGTTTGTACCATGAATTCGGGACCACCCTGTATAGTACATTATAAGTGTCTATGTGCTTATACTACACAATATACTCTTACTTATACTACAACTATATATACTTACTATGTTATGCCAATACTTATTTTTAATATAAATAGTAAGAATGTAGTAAATATAAGTGGATAAGTAAAAAGTAAGTAGTAAATATAAATATATGAGTACAAGCGCACGCAATAAATATATAAGTATATAGGTATAAATATGTAAGTATATTATAAATATAAGTATATATATATATATATATATATATATATATACATGTAAGTATGTTGTAAATATAAGTATAAAAATAATAAGTAAGTAGTAAGTATAAATATATGAGTATAAGCAAGTAATAAATGTATAAGTATGTATAAGTATATTGTAAATATAAGAATATATAAGTGTATTGTGTAAATATAAGTACATAAGTATATAGTTGGGGAGACCGGGGACTAATTGGCATATTTTTTAGTTTTTGAGTTTTCTTTTTTTTTCCAATAATATGTTGTTTTAGTTAATATATCCAATGCTACTGATAGTGGAACTCACTGGCTAGAAATTAATGAAGAAAACATTATTGAAAATTGTATAGTTTACTCTTTAAATATTGTTTACGAAAGTGTTCAAACTACGCCAACTTACCCCTGATGTGGGTTAAGTTGGCATCACGCCTGGGGTAAGTTGGCGTAGCATATCATTGTGATAGGATCTCATCAATAATGCGAGTTAATCACTTTAAAACATATTTAATACAAAATAAGGAAAATAAAGAAAGCAAAACAAAATAACAAGGAAATCTTAACGCTTCATGTCCACCAAAAAAGTAGGGCGATCGTCCACTTGGAATGATGACTTTAATTTTCGTAAAATTTTGTTGCGGTTGTACCAGATTGTGTCCACGACTTCTGGCAATCTCCAACGTTTATGTTTAAGTCATTGTGCAAATATAGAATTCATCACCATCGATATCCACTGTCTTTCCTATGCCAACATGCTTCGCGACTTTAATGCCAACTTGCCTTACCAGGACTTATGAGACAAGATGGCTGCCTCACTCTTCCACATAAGTTTTACAAGCAATTCCAGTTCATGATTACAATCGTTATTGCTTACTCTTATCCAACACGACCATTGAAAACTTCTCAACATATCCTAGGTCTTCATTTCTTTCTATATTAATAAAAAGTTACCGCCGCCATCACAGGATTGAAAACTGAGTTGTTTAGCTCGATTCTTAGACGGTTTCTCAAGGAAGTACGGATCAGAAAAATATGAAAACATGGTTTGTTCTTCATCGTGTTTCCTGGACAATTGTAAAGATCTTTACCGATGCGGTTATTAGTTTAGGGTTTATTAAGTGCCAAAGTTGAAAAAATGAAATTTCTTCCGCGAGTGAGCAAAACACATACAAATTTTCAGTCTTAAGCCGTGAGCTTTTTTTAAAGAGTACCTCTCAACGTAAATGTTTGAAGCTCGTAAAGTTTTTTTTTTTTTTTTTCAATTTGGAAAGGGGGGGGGGTTCTTGATAGTATTTTTTTTAAATTCGGAAAAAATCGGGAAATTTTCGTTATTTTTAAAAAAACTGTCATATCTATATCTTATTACTATTAATTTTTAATTTTGAAAATATCTCAGTACACCTCAGAATGTAGTCTTTCGTACGGCAGAATTATTTTTGAAATTGGTTGATAAATAAATTGGATGCGATCAAAAGTTGCTTACACAAAATTCGGAATCTGGATATTTTCGCTACATTTTGTTAAAACCGTCAATGTCGAGGCGAGCGCAAGCGAGCAGGGGTCGGAGTCCCCTTATGTTTTAAAACCACAAAACCTTCAATTAAAAAAAACACATAATTGAAAAAACAATTGTTAAAAAACACAAATTTATTTTTTTCTCTCTTTGGAAGCTTTGATAACAGTGAAACTAGAGTAGATGATACAACATACACGTGTAGTTAAATAATGGCGATACCGCTGTTCTGAAACCATTGTGGTAAAAAATACAAGGTGAATGCCAACTTACCTCTTATGCCAACAAGCCCCGGTCTAAAGTATAAGCATATATAAGTACATAAATATAGTAAGAATAAGTATACACTGTAGTGCCAAAAGTCATGGGATACCTCCTAATAATGTGTGCAATCCCCTCTTTTCCGGTGAAGTGTAGCAACCATAGACTTAGGTAGCAACTCGATATGGCATTGATACAACAAGTCGTCGGAAGTCCCCAGATGAAATATTCAGCCATGCTGCCTCTACAGCCTTCCATACTTGCGAAAGTGTTGCCAATACAGGATTTTATGCACGAACTGACCTTTCGAATATGTCCTATATATGTTCGATGGGATTCATGTCTGGCTGGTTTTGTCCAGAATGTTCTTCAATCAATCTGGAACGATTTTAGCTCGCTGACATGGCGCTTTGTCATCCTGGAAAATTCCATCATTGTTTGGGTACATGAAGTCCACGAATGGCTGCAAATGGTCTCCAAGTAGCTGAACATAACCATTTCCGGTCAATGATTGGTTCACTTTGACCAGAGGACCCAGTCCATGCCATGAAAAAACAGCCCACACCATTATGGAGTCACCACCAGCTTGCACAGTGACTTGTAGACAATTTAGGTCCATTGCCTCGTGGGGACTGCGCCACACTCGAACCACCCTCTCATCAGCTCTTAACAACTGGAATCGTGACACATCTGACCAAGCAACGTTTGTACAGTCATGTAGGGTACAACTGATATGTTCACGAGCCCAACAGAGTAGCTGTAGACGATTGCGTGTTGTTAGTAAGGGCACTCGGCTGAGAAATTATATTTTCTCGTCAAACTCTTGACGCTGTAAATCGAGAAATGTTGAATTCCCTAATAATTTCCGAAATGGAATACCCCACGCGTCTAGCTCCAACTAGCATTCCGCGTTCAAATTCTGTTAATTTTTGTCGTGCTGCCTAATCACGTCAGTAAACTTTTCACGTAAATCACTCGTGTACAAATGAAAGTCCTGACAATACACTGCCCATTTATACATTTCTTACGCGATGGTACTGCCATCTGTACATTTACATATTGCTATCCCATGACTTTTGGCACTTTAGTGTATATATATATAGTAAATATATAGTAAGTATATGTATATATATATAGGTAAGTATATGCAGTAAGTATATGTATATATAAGTCTATAGTAAGAATAAATATATAGTAAGTATATACTTGCAGTAAGTATATGTATATATAAGTCTATAGTAAGAATAAATATATAGTAAGTATATACTTGCAGTAAGTATAAGTATATGCTTGAAGTAAGTATAAGTATATACTTGTAGTAAGTATAAGTATATAGTAAGTATATATCTATATACAGAGGCTGTTCGCACATTTTTTAGACGATTTTGGTTAGCGGTAATAAAAAATTGTTTGCTGCAAAAGAAATAATTGCAGTTGTACTATGTTTTTAAAAGTCAAAATTATCGTCTGCGGCCTGAGAGGTTTGTTTTTATTCAAAACTAGCAAAATACCCGACCTTACTCGGTTTGAATTGGTTTACTCTAGATTGAAGAGATAATCAAAATATATAATGACTTACGTTTTTTGTAGAATAAAAATTTATTTTAACATCTTTCGCCATCTTTATATTTTCTACAACTTACTTTGGACACAAATCCTACACATGCATATCCATTCATGTAATACATTTTACATACATCGCACAATTGCTGTATGACAAAGCTACAAAATGACGAAAGGTGATACTAAGGTTACTACTATAAAAGACGATTTTGAGGGAGATTTGGAATTCCCTTTCTTAAGTTCTTTTCATGTTCAACTTAATTAATTAAAATTACGATTTACGGCGAGTGCTCTCGCACTCATAGTCAACAAAACAATATTTTTTTACTTGTGGCACTCTTGCCTCCGGTATGCGACATTGTGAAATTTTGCTATATTCTAATGTCATTATTACAACGAATTTTTTAATGTTTGAAAAAGTTCCAGTTTGGATTAATAAACATTATTATTCTTTCAATAAAGGCATTATTCTTTAAATAACGGCATTATTCTTTAAATAACGGCATTATTCTATAAATAACGGCATTATTCTTTCAATAACGGCATTATTCTTTAAATAACGGCATTATTCTTTCAATAATGGTATTACACTTAAAATTTACTGAAAATTTATACTGACTTACCTAACATTTTTAAGTCTAATACTTTGTGGTGCTGTTGCGTGTGATGAGAAGGAAAACACATTTATTAAAATAATAAATATTTAAAACAGGAAACAGCGAAGTAAAACAAAATAAAAGATGTCGCAAAAAATTGTTCTAAAGATATTAATTTGTGATTCAATTTTATCTCTTGATCTCGCACAGTTGCCACAACTTACAACTAAAAGTGTACAAAATTTAGAAATGTGAAATTAATTCAGAGCGAAAGAACCAGAAAAAATATCACTGATCACGCGATCTTGTTCATTCACGTTTCATTGAAAAATATCGTCTGTCCCAAATATTCGGAAATCGTTTTCATTGCGCAAAGAATAAAAATAAGACTCGAAATAAATGAAGTATGAAAGCTGAAATTCCATAAAAAAAAATAATTTTTTGAAGAATAATTACTTTTTTAGCAGTACTGGTAAAGCAATCGAAGTAATCGTAATATTCAATAAACATTCCAATTTTTCCAAAACTACCAAATTATGGTTGATTTAAGTATACTTACTCAGGTGTTTTAGCATGAAACTCAACTAAATATAACAATAAAGAAATGTTTAATATTGCATTCACTAAACTAATAGATAATGTATAAAATAAAATACAATGCAATAAAATATCTGGAATACAATTCATGTGATGTCTACACAAACACACTAACACAAAATCGAGCATAGAACAGAAAGACGGACAGACAGACTTTCGCAACCAATGCCACTCACTAAATGAAGATAAGTACTCACTGTATGCAAATTTTCATGAAAATATCTTAAACCGCGTGGACGTGTATAGGGCACAACATACAGACAGACAGACACCAAACGAGAAAAAGACGGATTCGGCATCAGAAGGGTCCAAAACGGATAGAAAACTTGAAATGGGTCGAAAATATTGAATGTACAAACAAACACTCCATTCTTATTTATATAGATGGCGTTTTCAACGAAGCAGTGGTTCCAAGGCTATATTTATGCTCTTTCCGAAGAGAAATATTCATATTCCGTTATCCAAAGACGATGTTAGAGTCAAGGTTTTGTGATATCTAAAGCGTCGATAGGTAATATCGTCAACAAGAAAGGAAACAAACGTCAAATTGGAGACTCAAGTGGGACAAAAATTCCAAACAAGTATCCAAGGAAGAAACGGACATCTTCGACTATTACAATGGTACGTTGTTTAATGTTAAAAGAAAATCCCCCTAGTCAAAGAACAGTTGCAAAATTATTAAATTGCTCGGTGTCCACTGTAAACAAAATGATAAACGTTGATTTAAATCTTAAGAAAGCGAAAAAACGCAATGTGCATCGTCTTTCTCCAAAGCATATCGTTGAACGCAGGACACACTGCCGAATTCTATATGAGAAACACTTATCCAAAGAAAAATGAAAAAAAAATTGTCACAATAGATGAATCATGGGTGTATTTAAATGATTGCAACAAAAAAAAAGAGCCATTTATTATTAAAAAAGAGCCATTTATTATAAAAAAGGCATTATTATCCTGGAAATTACGGTGTCGAAAGATAGTTCAGAATAAGGGCTATCAAATAGTACATTTAAAATACAAGAATTTTATGTAATTTAGTTTTGTGAATACAATATACACTGTCTAAAAAATGTGTTAACAGCCTCTGTAGTAAGTATATATCTATATAGTAAGTATATATTTATATGGTATATGTATATATAAAGTATATGTATATAGAAAGTATATGTCTATATAAGTACATAGTTAAGTATAAATATATTAACATTTCTTTATACAGTATTGAAACTGTTTTTGAACAAATTTGCAATAAATAAATCTTACAATTTCATAAACCATAAGGTACACAAGTTCCATTTTTGCAGTACACAAGTTGAAAATCGCTGGAATAAACTATTATCTTAGAAAAACGCTTTGAAAATGCTAATCTCTTACAAAAACTCCATACTTCTTAACATGCATAATAGAGCAACAAATGATACGTCGTTTCAAAGCTAATACATAGGACTATAAGAACGGATTTAAAAAAACAACGAATTTCAATCCCAATAATTTTTCAAGTTCGTACAGACGGGTGTTGCCAAGTGGTTTCAACGATATATCTCGCCTATCAATATTTGATCAATTTTGCTAATGACGAGATTTATAGTTATCAGAATATTATTGACTTTTTATGGTTAGTAATTGGTAGTTAACGTCGTACTAGAAAAATACAACGGGCCATTGACGACGGTCCGGGATCAATCCCTTAAGGGAAAGATTCGAGGACAACACCTCGTAATTTTGAACCACGGTCAGATGACGAAGCAACACCTGAGACGGAACCCCACTCTAAACTTCCACACCAACCCAACGTGATGACTTTCGGCCACGACAGATTTAAGGTGCACCAGCGCCTCTACACCATACGCTTACAAACATCCATGCCCGGACCCGCATTCGAACCAGGAACCTTCCAATCTGGAGGCTAACACCTTAACCACTATACCAGTTACTAATTTTTATGTTTAAGAGATCAAGATGTAGTTAGCATTTCTAATGAGGAAATATCGCGTACAACAAGATCTAGTCAGTTTTTGTAATGAAAATATATCTGGTTTATCAAAGGTATTTTACGGCATTTTAATCAATACCGTACTGGAGCAATACCGTACGTCCTACTGGAGCAACACAGCGGGCTATTGGCGACGATCTGGGTTCAAACCCATGAGGGAAAAATCGAAGGGCAGCAGCATATCGTTTTGAACTACGGTTAGATAGTAAGGTCACCCCTCAGCTGATACCCCACTCTCCAAACTCCCACATCACGTCAACGTGAGAACATTTGACATCACGGCAGATTCAAAGTGCACCAGCCCCCTTTGTACACGACGGTATTTGGTTGGATTCGAACTCGCAACCCACCAGTTACTTATCCGTTACTCTTCCAACCTGGCTACAGCACTCCTCTAGTCCATCTGGTTTTGCTAATGACTAAATACCTCATCGAGATGAACACCAGGAGATCTTAAATGTGTATAAGCGGGCTGTAAAAATAATTTTACGGTCCACATGCGGCCAGCAGGCCTTGGCGGGCCATTCCCGAGAATGCTGAGCGTCCTAACCGTTCATGGTTTTATTGAATGCGACGATTTCTTGCTGATTTGAACACCGCTGTTCCCGAGGCTGGGAAACAAGTGAAGGGGTGAATATTTCTCCATACATTTACATGCAGAACACCCTCCCTGGTGGCTCAAATATGAATCCTAAAAGAAATCAGAGGGTGCAACAATTCTTGGGTACCGCTCGGAGACGGGAATTGATGAATTGAGTCTGCCGACCACACCCCAAGGATTAATGAATAAGTGATGCAGTACACAGCGACAGACAATCGTTGCGAATGTTTGAAAAGAGAGGAGACACTTTAATTTATCAAACATTTTATAGCGAAGGGTTTAAGAAATTGCACTTGAAGCTGCACTTCGTTGTTTCAATTATCATAATTGACAATGCTAGGAGTGGTGTTTCCGATGAACACTTCTGGAAAGTCGTTGAAGCTCCAACTTTTAAATTAGGGATAATAGCCCACATGCATATCCGATCGCTATTAGAAGTGGAGCTTCAAATTGACCAATGCTCTTTCAGTATCGGCGAATTGGCAATGAGAATTCTTAAAACTAGTTTGCAGGTTGTAGGCTGCGCAGGTGCTATTCATGTTACTTAGTTTGGGTGTATTTCTCCACTAATGAATAGGGTCCGTGTTATCTCGGTTGGAAGAGTAACAGTTTAGCAACTGGAGAGTTGCGAGTTCGAATACTAACATAGACCTTCGTGTACAAAGTGGGACTGGCACACTTTAAATCTTTCATGGCCTCAAATTTCCTCACGTTGACGAGGTGTGGAAGTTTGGAGAGTGAGGTGCCGGCTCAGGTGGAACCTCGTCATCTGACCATGGTTCAAAATTACGTGTTATCTTCGGTTCGTTCCCCTTGGGACTAAACCCGAACCGTCGTCAATAGCCCGTTGTGATTATTCAGTGGGACGTTAATTAAAATAGTGAATAAGTTATGCATTATAAAGCTACAGAAACCATTGCGAATGCTTGAAAAGGTAGGTTGGTAGTTGAATTAACGTCGCATTGGAACAACACAATGGCTTATTGCCGACGGCTCGAAATCCATCCAGAAGGAAAAGATCCGAGGACAACACCTCGGAATTTTGAACCATGACAGAGTGACACATGAGCTGGCAATTATTACTACTATACCCCACTATTCAAACTTTTACACCATCTCAACGTGTACACATGCGAGACCATGTCATATTTAACCTGTATCAACCTCCAAGCACGCATCTGTCTTTGGTTGGATCAGCTAGAAAATCTTCTGTTGCTAATCTACGAGGCTACCAACTAGGTTTCCGAGCCTCGTATTCTGTTTTCGTCAGCTGGAAGGAACCTCGCATTGATCATCTGATCACGGAACAGGAGAAGACACACATCCATTCGTTCATGATCTGATTGGTCCATTGATCGATCCTCGGATGGTAGTAGATTTTGGCAATTTCACCACTTTTGTCGTCACTCTATAGAAATGCGAATTCACATACCTACTCCGTTATAAGATGATACATCGCCAAAAACAAAGAAACGACGTGATTAGATACCAAATAGGCCTAACAAATAACTTTTTCACATGCTGGTCATATTTTTAGAAGTTCTCAGTGCTGACTTTAGATAAACTTCCCGTTTAAGCTCTACCATCGCTTTAGGCTCCGAAACTTTAAACCAGAATCCGCGCTAAAGACACCAGTTGGTGGACGTGCTTTGCTGACTTTTCAACCTATCACCTAATCTACAGAATAGACTCGTTTAAAACCACCTGAATCGACTGCTAACTCGCGAAAGACGAACTGTAGTAGGTAGACATGTGTAACGACAAATTTTCTGGAGAACTTCACAAACTGTACGAAATTCTCTAAACAATATCAAAATATTTCAAAAGAGCTCCTTTCGCATAAGACTGTTTGTCTACAAGCACCATTTGTATAGTAGTTAAGAAGTCGTTTGTTTGGAAGTGTAAGTGTGGAACTACTGTCAAATTACAGAATTAACCTTTAGACTACAGCAGTTGTACCTTAAAAGTTATAACAATCGCGCCAAGAAAGAATCTGTTATATCTATAGCCGTAGTCAAAAGGTAAGGCTGGTAAAAATGTTCTTTACATACATGCTGTATCTCCAGAGCACATCCTCTCTTGTCTCCAGCTTTCCAGGGAGTTTTCTGAGACCGATCCTGAGGCCCTTGAGTTTTTGAGGATGTGGGGATTCATGGATGCTGTCTAGCTGCCGCTAGTCAGTGAAGGACTAGTAACAACAACATACTTGCTTATAGTCTTACTGTCTTATAGTTTTTTAAGAGGTCCGTCATGACTCAATAGGTTTGTCATAACTATAGCATCCCGTGAGTTGTGAGTATTGCAGGTTCAATTCCTCTATGGGATATTTCACCCATCTGTGTCAGTAAAACTTTCTTTGTCGTTCATTACTCATAATCGCCTTCTGTTTGGTGAAGTATGGCCAAATACGCGCAATAAAACAAAACGAACCTGTATTTTTTACACCCTTTAGTGTATGTACAATCTACCACAGCAGAATGGCGTATGCGGATATTTATTTTTATGTTGAATACGGTTTAATTTTATATACTTATATCCCCTTTAACGTTTGCATAAGGAGTTTAGAAACTCTCTTGTATAGTTGAAAACAACTCTCATTTCACAAAAATGACTTCCTCCAGAAACATTTGTAGTTCACGCAAAAGCTAATGTAGGCAGCTAAATTTAAGTCGCTCTGGAGGAACACAATGGGTTATTACAAACCTTAAAGGTAGGTACGTAGGTAGGTGAATTAACGTCGCATTCGAGCAACATAAGGGCTATAGGCGACAAACCGAGATCAGTCCCGAAAGGAAAGATGTTAGGACAACACCTCGTAATTTTAAGCCATGGTCATGTGACGAGGTCAACCCCTGAGCTGGCGCCCCACTCTCCAGATTTCACACCCGGAAATTGAGGCGGGGAACGTAATATTAAGTTGGGGTATGCACGTGAGGGTGTGTGTCCATAAATGCCACCTGGATTTGCAGGAGGGCAGTATTCGAGGTGAGTTGCATGCGTGTGACCATTTTTGGAACCACTGCTTTGGCACATTCAAAGGCATTTGAGGTCACATATAGCACGGGATTGGGGTTTAATTATGTCTTCCAACCTCCTCATTTGGCGTTAATCTCTCTTTTGCGTCTGCAGCGGTAAAACTTTACTTGTATGTGGATGACCATTACATTACGTAGCCTGTCATGCGGAACTTTGCATAATGTGGCCTTTAAGCCATAAAACCCAACTAGTCTTTTAAATGTTTATTAATAACAAACCGATTAAAAGACGCTTAAAATATATTTAAACAGACCCGAACATAATTTAAAAATACGCAATCCTCCTAATAGGGTCTTTGGTATATCACCCGTGGTGCCGGTAAGTAATCCGTGGTAAAGGTACCACAAGAAGGAAGCCAGGAAAAACTTTCTAAAGAACGAAGCGCTTGTGAGTGTTTCTGTCTGATTAAATGTGTGGTTTCCTTTAACTCGAGTGTCTCAGTGTCTTTGTTCCTTCGAGTTTTAGGCGGCGCAGGTGTCATACCTGTTATTTGCCTTAGGTTCAGGATCAGCAAAACCTTTCTTGCGTGTTTCTTGAGTCCCATTACTTGGCGTTGTCTATTTTATGAGCTTGGCCAAAAACGGCACCGTCATCTGACAGGGTTCAAAATTTCGAGGTGTTGTCTTCGATTCTTTCCCTGTGGGATTGATCCTTGAGAGTTACCAGTAACCCATTGTGTTGCTCCAGTGCCATGTTAATAAACTACCTAACTACCTGCCGAAATAAATAGTAGAGCAATTGAAAAAGTATACAAACCTTTAATCAACTTTCACGTCAAATCAGAATTTTGCGAGTGTGTCCTACGCCTACACGTACATATATATTAACTGGGCATTTTTACACATACCGTTCTTCAGAAAATTTTCTACCTGCTTGTCTGAACTGATTTTCCTTAATTCCATTTAAAATGCTCGTAATTTTTGATTAAACGAGCAAAAAGAAAGCCGCCAGACACACATAAGTGGAAAAACACAACAAAAAAGGTAATGAAAGGACAAAAATCGAGTACCGCTTGTGGTACAATGGATCCCTCTCTCATCCTAATCGCCGTTTTAATATCCGCCCACCACAACACTTCTCACACACACACACACACACTCTCGACACAGTTTGCGGGCTCCAAGGCAAAACCCTGCTTAATGACATATATTAA
Source organism: Metellina segmentata (assembly GCA_947359465.1). Lineage (NCBI taxonomy): Eukaryota > Metazoa > Arthropoda > Arachnida > Araneae > Tetragnathidae > Metellina > Metellina segmentata. Next base: position 38,159,152 of record OX375884.1, read on the forward strand.
GGAATCACTAGGAAGCTAAACTCTCATAGACGGAATGAAATCTAATTTGCTCTGATGAAATATAAATGAGAGGGATTTTATTATTAATATTTTATTTGAAATCAGGCGATTTGTCTTTTGTGTCGTGATTTTTCCTTAACAGAGAGGAATTGCTTTTTCCCTGTTCCCGTCTGATGGCGATAATCAAGATGGTGTACTGAAGGAATACGTTTAATGTAATGGGTGGTTGACTCCTTTGGGAATGCATCCTTTTCTAATCTATCCGGAGAGCTTCCTTTTGTATGCTGCTCACTGCTCAATGCGTCCTCTCCCTTCTGATGACGCAAGTCTAGTTGGAGCGATGGAGGGATTAATAGCTCTTGCAGTTCCCAATCTAACGGGGGAGATCTGCGCCGATTTTGAGGAATGCATTCGAGGTAGGTTTTGGGGTTTTATGGCGCTATATCTGGTCATGCTGCGCCATGCACAAGACATACAATACCAAGTAATAGAAACGCACACAATGACGCAAGTCTAGTTGAAACGATAAAGGGATTAATAGTTCTTGCAGTTCCCAATCTAACGGGGGAAGTCTGCGCCGATTTTGAGGAATGCATTCGAGGTAGGTTTTGGGGTTTTATGGCGCTATATCTGGTCATGCTGCGCCATGCACAAGACATACAATACCAAGTAATAGAAACGCACACAATGACGCAAGTCTAGTTGAAACGATAAAGGGATTAATAGTTCTTGCAGTTCCCAATCTAACGGGGGAAGTCTGCGCCGATTTTGAGGAATGCATTCGAGGTAGGTTTTGGGGTTTTATTGCGCTATATTTGGTCATGTTGCGCCATACACAAGACATACAAAACCAAGTAATAGAAATGCGCCCAATGACGCAAGTCTAGCTGAAGCGATAGAGGGGTTAATAGCTCTTGCTGTTCCCAATCTAACGAGGAATGCATTCGAGGTAGGTTTTGGAGTTTTATGGCATTATATTTGGTCATGCTGCGCCATACACAAGACGTACAAAACCAAGTAATAGAAACGCACACAATGACGCAAATCTAGTTGAAGCGATAGAGGGATTAACAGTTCTTGCAGTTCCCAATCTAACGGGGGAAGTCTGCGCCGATTTTGAGGAATGCATTCGAGGTAGGTTTTGGATTTTTATGGCACTATGTCTGGCCATGCTGCGCCATACACAAGACATACAATGCCAAGTAAAAGAAATGCACACAATGACGCAAGTCTAGTTGAAGCGATAGAGGGATTAAAAGCTCTTGTAGTGTTCCTAATCTAACGGGGAGGTCTGCGCAGATTTTGAGGAATGCATTTGAGGTAGGTTTTAGGGTTTTATGGCGCTATATCTGGTCATGCTGGGCCATACACAAGACATACAATACCAAGTAATAGAAACGCACACAATGACGCAAATCTAGTTGAAGCGATAGAGGGATTAACAGTTCTTGCAGTTCCCACAATCTAACGGGGGAAGTCTGCGCCGATTTTGAGGAATGCATTCGAGGTAGGTTTTGGGGTTTTATGGCGCTATATTTGGTCATGTTGCGCCATACACAAGACATACAAAACCAAGTAATAGAAATGCGCCCAATGACGCAAGTCTAGTTGAAGCGATAGAGGGATTAATAGCTCTTGCTGTTCCCAATCTAACGAGGAATGCATTCGAGGTAGGTTTTGGAGTTTTATGGCACTATATCTGGCCATGCTGCGCCATACACAAGACATACAATGCCAAGTAAAAGAAATGCACACAATGACGCAAGTCTAGTTGAAGCGATAGAGGGATTAAAAGCTCTTGTAGTGTTCCTAATCTAACGGGGAGGTCTGCGCAGATTTTGAGGAATGCATTTGAGGTAGGTTTTAGGGTTTTATGGCGCTATATCTGGTCATGCTGGGCCATACACAAGACATACAATACCAAGTAATAGAAACGCACACAATGACGCAAGTCTAATTGAAGCAATAGAGGGATTAATAGTTCTTACAGTCCCCAATCTAACGGGTGAGGTCTGTGCCGATTTTGAAGAATGCATTCGAGGTAGGTTTTGGGGTTTATGGCGCTTTATTTGGTCATGCTGCGCCATACACAAGACATACAAAACCAAGTAATAGAAATGCGCACAATGACGCAAGTCTAGTTGAAGCGATAGAGGGATTAAAAGCTCTTGCAGTTCCTAATCTAACGGGGAGGTCTGCGCAGATTTTGAGGAATGCATTTGAGGTAGGTTTTGGGGTTTTATGGCGCTATATCTGGTCATGCTGGGCCATACACAAGACATACAATACCAAGTAATAGAAACGCACACAATGAAAGCTGTCTTGACACAGAAGAGAAAAAATACACTGGGATTAATGGACCTGACAAGAATTGAATCTGCATCGCCTACAACTCGAAGAATGAATACTAGATCAAATCACGATTATAGTACAAAGCGCAACATTGGTCACTGAATCTTTTTCTTAACCCTCTTGGTGTCTCGACTAGCCATCTCGTCCGGGAGCAGAAAGTGTTTAATACTGTGGCGTACGTCGCAGAACAAAGTCTTTGCAGAATAATTTTTCATTAATTTTATCAAAAATTTGGCAGATTTTTTAAGATTATTAGTTACGATGTTCTGCAGTGCAAAGCGCGCTCATTGCCACATATTTTTCATTTCTAGCTACGGAACAACTTTCCTACACTGCCCCAAATTATCACAAACAATTTATAAATAACACATCTTCTATGTCAATCACAAAATATGTGACTTCAAAAGTTATCGACATACTTTCAATTTTCCTTGGTCTTAAATAAAGTTAATTAATTTTGATGCTTTATTATAAATATGCAGTACATATTTAGCCGATAATTGTGTTTTTTTTTCTGTTTTTGATTTTACTGCTGTTTTCAAAATTCGGATAAATGCCTGCAGAACAATTGCAATTTCTTGCAGTTATGTTGCAGAACACTGAATATAATTCTGCACCTGGGTATCTCGTTATTAAGAAAATTGGCCAGACTGTGAAGGACTGGATCTCTTTACTAGATAAACTGACCTGCACTTGATCTCATCATCATCAAAACATCAGCAGCATTTTGATGACGAGATATCTGTATCTCTGCGACGTAAATTCAACTACCAACCTACAAACCGTTCTTTACGAATAGAAATTGTTTTCCTTGTAACCTGTGTTGGCGCGATATCTTATATCTTTAAGGACTGTAGAACTATTTAAATGAAGCAAACCTTTGTACACCTTCAAAAATACTTCAATAGCAACAATCAATACAAGAAGGAGACTGAAAGACCTTCTGTTCATTGATAAGGAAGCATGCTCTCGAGAATAAATGTGCTTCATTACTATCATATAATTGCTTCTAGATGAATATTAAGATCTTATTTTGAAATTCACAATGATTTTACATAAAAAATTATTTTGACGTATTTTTAAAGCCTTTTTTAAAGTTTTTAAAAATTTTCATTGAACAAGTTCTGGCGTGATATCTTGTTTATTTACACAATTTCTCAAATGTATATTAAAATTTAATCTCGATCTACAAATAGCAACTTTCTGAGTCGTGATGATCCCTGAAATTCACACAAACGTTAGTATATCTCGGGATATAAGCTTGTAAAGTCATGACATTTCATATCTAGACTAATTTAACGATGCAGAATCTGATTACGGCATCAAACATTGTGTTTCCATAAAACATTTTGGTATTTGTGCAAAATTGCATATAAAGACATCCTTTTATGCAATTGTTTTGTATTTGAATTTGTCGAGGACGTTATTCCTTATTGAATGACCTATGAATTTGCTCTAGTATGAATAGTGCACGAAACAAAGAAGATTCAAGCGTTTTTTTTCCCGTGACTGTACATTATTTTTTATAATGTTACTAGCAGGCCAGCACGGCGTTGCCCGTGACAGTTAATTTCGTGTCCTGACTGATACTGAAAACATTAAACAGAAGAAACAATAATTTTAAGAATGCGTCCCTCCTCTAACCAACATGACACGGGCATGTCACCTAAGGTATCAAACTGGTGTAAAAATTTCGGCAGATTTCAAATCCATTGAAATTTTTACTCTATCTTTAACGATCACGAAAATAGAAAACCTCAAATAGTCCTTATTGTGTTCGTATTCAATAAACAGTTGGACCCCGTTATAATGAACAGTCACCGGACCCAATACTAAGTTTACTATAACCGATGGTTCACTATATCCAATTTTGTTGACGCATGCAAATTTCTTAGCATTTGATGTTTTTTTTTTTAAACAATCGTTGGGGGATAAAGCAATTTCCTAAAATAAATTATTAAATACTTTAATAAACAATTTATCATATTTTTCAAAATAAAGAGTTCAGTAGTTTTACTTACTTTTATTTTTACTCCGTATGGAAAAATTTTGTTATTTTGGATTGGGGGGGGGGGGGGGTTGCATTTCGATTTTTAATTACAGTTCGTCAACGATTACGAAACATTTCATAGATCTTTTGTCCATTTTTTCCGTAGGAAAAGGTATTTAGAATTACCATTGAAAAATCTGGAAAAAAATCTGTGGAAGGGAAGAGTCAATTCATACTATAAACGAATTTTCATTTTCTCAGGAGTTCACTATTATGTTCGTAATGAATAAACAGTTGGACACCGTTAAAGTGAAACAACATTAGTTAAATAGGAGTTCAGTCGGGACCAGTGAAAAAGTTTAAAATAACATTAGTTAAATAGGAGTTCAGTCGGGACCAGTGAAAAAGTTTAAAATAACATTAGTTAAATAGGAGTTCAGTCGGGACCAGTGAAAAAGTTTAAAATAACATTAGTTAAACAGGAGTTCAGTCGGGACCAGTGAAAAAGTTTAAAATAACATTAGTTAAATAGGAGTTCAGTCGCAACCAGTGAAAAAGTTTACTCTATCTCGGGTTCACTATAGTGGGGTTAGACGGTATTCGTCAAATGCAACCAAATTCGTATTGAGAAAATATAAAAGTTACCGATGAAAAATTATTTGTATTAAGAAAATCATATTTAAGGTATCAATCTCATGTAAAATTTTCCGTAGATTTCAAATCCATTAAAAATTTTCCTCTATCTTTAACAATAACGAAGATAGAAACTTGGACTAAAGAATAAAAAAGAAATAAACACCAGTCAAAAATTTTTATTTGTTTTGTTTGGCTTCGCTAGAGTTGTTTGTGCTCAGGAAATGAAAGGAAGAATAATTAATTTAGAATATCTGATTTCTTCACGCTTTTGCCATTCACAAAAAAAAACAAATAGTAAGTAAATGCCCAATAAATTAATTTTAAAATGTTCTAGATTAAATTTAAAAATTCAGGCTTAACAAAATTATCATAAAATAATCAGGACTACCTGTGTGCCAAATTTCATTACTGTAAGTCCTATAGATTCGTCTGAATAGAGCACGCATACAGACAAACTTAGTCTTCCTTCTCTAATGGTAGAGATTAATACAGAGGGAGTGCAAAACTTAAGGAACATAAGCATGCAGCTTCTACTTAGCAATGAAGTGACATGGATGTAAAGAGGTAGGTAGGTGGTTGAATTAACATCTAACGGGACCAACACAATGGACAATTGACAACTGATCAATCCTGAAGAGATTCAATTTTGAACCACATTCAGATGACGAGTTCAACACTTGGTTTGGCACTACACTCTTCAAATTTCCACAGCACTCCAACGAGAAAAGGTCAGAGACAACAACAGATTTAACGTGCACAAACTCTCACGTACACAACGGTCTTTCGTTTGGATGAAGTTTCGAATCCTCCGTCTGTAAATCTGGAATCTGGAATTAACCGGCGTGGACAACATGGATGTAGGAAAATAATACAAAATGTACTCTTTCGAGATCTACCAAACCGATGAGTAAACAGAAGAAAAAAAATAGTAAAAAAGGAACTGAAGTGACGACACTACACACAAAATACTAGGATAACAGTGAAAATTTATAAACTAGAGAAACTAGAAACTAGACGGTTCTTGTAAGCTGTATTATCACCACGAACACTGATGGTTTGCACGGCGTTTGCAAACAAAGAATGGTTCAATTCTTGTCAAGTTCGATTCCTCCCGGTCTGTATTTCCTCCCGGTCTGTCATAGAGGAAATACAGAAGTAGAGTGAACAATGGTAACCTTTTTATGATCCCATGTTAATGTGACCAAAACTATTAGTAACGTGAACCTTAGACTACTTTCATCTGCTGGGAAGAACCAAACATTCATCTTATGATTTGTCCACGGAGTGTGAGAATACGTCCATCCATTGATTCATCATCTGATTGGTTCAATGATTGATCATCTGGTAGTAATAAACTTTGGTAATTTCATCACTTTTAGTCGCCACTCCATAGAAATGACCATTTCGATACCTGCCTTGATATAGGATGTTATATCGCCAAACGAGATGATAAGATACCAAATCGGCAAACCAAGTCGATCTTTCACCTAGAAGTCAAGTGAGTACTAGTAGATAAGTTGGCCACACGTTCTGAAACTCCTCTTAATAGCAATACTTAGTTTATTTATATGTCACGCCTATGAAATTTATATATTCTGTGTTAGTGAAATGTTTTTTGGAGTATGTATGTCCATTATTTGGTATTCGTCATCTCACTGTGGTTCAAAATTACGAGGTGTTGTCCTCGGTTCTTTCCCTTAAAGGATTGATCCCGGACCGTCATCAATAGCCCGTTGTGTTGCTCTAGTAAAACGCTAACTAAAAATTACCTTACCCTTAAAGGACTGATCCCGGGCCGTCGTCAATAGCCCGTTGTGTTGCTCTAGTACGACATTAATTAAAATTACCATTACCATTATTTGGTGTCTGTCTTGTATTTGGCACTGCAAGACCAGGTATGGCCCTTGTGCCATCAAAAACCCAATCCAGCCAACCATACTTTGGTTACAGCTAAAATTTGGATACGAATCAGCTATGGGGTGAATATTCTCGTTTCTGTAAATCGCAATAGGCAGTTTCGCTTTAGTTTTGATGTTGAAACTTTTCAAGATAATAGTGTTTCTTAAGCTTTGCACGCCAGTACAAGTTGCTATAGCAATAAATAATTATAATTAAAGTACTATTCTGTGAATAATGGATACATTGAGGAAATGCTAAGTGTAGTTATTAATTGCTGAAATGGTAATTTTACAATTTTCGCATTGTTTGAAAAAACTTTAGTTTTCCCCCCTTCTGCTTCCTTCTTTCCCCTCTTATCAGAACGTATTTTTTTTACTTGGTTACTTTTTAATTTGTATAAACATGATATATTCTAACGTTACTTTTAATGTAAAGAAGATATACTACTTAAAAAAGTTTTCTGTACGAGTGGGATATTTTACTTTTACAAAATAAAAATTCAAGCGCGTTCTCAAAGCTATTGCCAGCAAAAAAAAGTCCCAGTATTTTAACTGTTCTTGGATCAATCAAATTGGAGGCAGAGCTTACCCTGGAATCAGTTGTTCGTGATATTCTTGTACTATTCATCAATATCGTAAGCATGTTATTCTAAATTCAAGAGGGTACCCAAAATGCAGTGATTCTTTTTGGTGCAGATTGTAGAGTTTTGGTAGATGTAGATGTTTTTTAGATTGGATGCTTTGTTTGTAATGGTATATATATATATATATATATACACTGAAGAGCCAAAACATTATGACCACCTACTCAATAACGCGTTGCGCCTCCTTTGGCCTGCGAAACAGCTGCAACTCGCCTGGGCATAGATGCCATAAGTTCTTGGTACATAACTGGAGACAGATTGTACCAAATGTCTAAGCAGCGGTCAAGCAAAGTCGAGATATTCGGACATGGTGGTGTTTGAGCTCTGAGCTCCCGCTCCATGACACCCCAAATGTGTTCTATCGCATTAAGATCCGGCGAGTTACATTACCAGGACATTAAGTGGAATTCATCAGAATGCTCCTCGAACCACTCCAATACAATCCGAGCCTTGTGACATGGGGCGTTGTCCTGCTGGAAGATTCCATTTCCAGTTGGGAAGACAGAAGCCATGTAACTGTGCAACTGATCCGCAATGATGTTCATATAGTTCTCAGCGTTCATGGTCTGTTCTACCACAACTACGGAACATGGTCTGTTCCACACAAGACGGCGTACCATCAACTTGATGAATGAGAAATCGGGATTCATCTGACAAGGCAACTCTCTTCCACTCATCCATGGTCCAGACTCGATGTTCCCGGGCCCACTGTAGTCGTAGTTGACGATGACGCTTTGTTAACAGAGGCTCACGAGTAGGACGTCTGCCTGCACAGTCCCATATCCAACAGTGCCCGCTGAACTGTGTGTTACTTGCGCATCAATGACCTGCATTGTACTGAGCCACTGTCTCGCGCCGATTTTGCTTTACCAAGCGGGACAGTCTCCGAAGTCCTTTTCCTTTGACAAACACCTTGGCGTCCACTGCTGGTGTCACCATCATTTATCCACTTTGCATGAATACTAACAACGGCAGATCGTGAACAACCTACCAGTCGTGCAGTTTCGGTGATACTCGTTCCGAGTCTACGGGCCATTACGATCTGCCCTTAATTAAATTCGTTTAGATCAGAAGCCTTTCCCATCACTCCCAAAAGTAAAGTCAAGAATGATTATATATATATATATATATATTATATATATATATATATATATATATATATATATATATATATATATATATATATATATATATATATATATAGTATATATATATATATATATATATATATATATATATATATATATATATATGGGGTTTTTATGGCTATGATGCGCCAGACACAAGACATACAATATCAAGAAAGACACACACAATGAAAGTTTTTAATGACATGGTAGAAAGAAATACATTCAGGGAGGAATGCACTTTAGAGGAATCGAAGCGTCTACAGGTTGAAGGTTCCATGGGAACAGTGGGCATACCCAATGAGCAACGAAGATACCCTGTAGGTGTAAGGAATGGTATGTTTATAATTTACAACGAAACACTTGATACTCTTGTACACAGGTAGGTAGATAACTAATTAACTTCGCGCTGAAGCAACACAACGGGCTATTGGCAACGGTTCGGGATCGATCCCCAAGGCTTGATTTCGAACAAGGAAAGATCCGAGGACAACACCACGTTAGTTTGAACCATGGTCAGAAGACGAGGTCAACACCTGAGCTGGCACCCCCACTCTTCAAACTTCCACACCACGTCGACGTGAGGACATTTGTGACCTCAACAGATATAACGTGCACCAGCTTCCTTTGTGCATGACGGTCTAAGGTTGTATCTAATTTCGCTCGTGACATCTCACAACCAATCAAAACAATTTGAAACTCCGCCTACTCGTGACGTCACACAGCCAATCAAAACTTCTATAACCACGGAAACGCAGCCGAATCCAGCTATTTATATGGCAATTTCGAATGTAAAGATTTTTGATACTTCGTATCTCGTTTCGCTCGCGACATCACAAAACCAATCAAAACAATTTGAAACTCCTCCTACTCGTGACGTAACACAACCAATAAAACCTTTAAAAGTCACTGAAACGTAGCCGAATCTAGCAATTTATGTAATAAGATATTCTCATGTAACATTCGTGGTTCAAACTTACGTGGTGTTGTCCTCGGAACTTATCACACACCGTCACTAATAGCCTGTTGGTTGCTCCAGTGAGACGTTAATAGAAAAACCTACATGTAACATTTTGTGTGACGAAGGTACACCCCATTAA